>CM039680.1:75503020-75635703 GCA_022537955.1 Schmidtea mediterranea
GCATATTGTAACTCCTCGTGTCCATCACCTCCTTGCTGGAGTTCTGTTATCTCTCGTTTAATTGTTGGTTTTGCCGTCTTTCGTCAGTTAGTTTGATTTCTTCTGTCTGGCTGCTCTATTGTCAATCGGTTGGATTGTTGTTCATATTCTTCCTCGTGTCTCCTGAGCCTTCTTTATTGTGCTTGGTCTGATTTTTTCCCGAAATTCTAGGTTTTGGACTCCTCGTTTAGTTCCTGCGATTGTTTCTTCTCTGCACTCGAACTTGTCCCAAAGCTCCAATCTCCGTATTAGGTATCCATTTGGGTAACAGTCTTATCTCTTCTTGGGCTTAATTGGAAGTGCTTCTTCCATTTTTTTGCTTCTCTTTTTATTGCTTTTTTTTGATCTCCGTTTTCCATTGTTGTTTTTGTTCTTTTCGGGAGCTTCGTCCTGCTCGGTTTTGCATTTCTTTTTACTCTAGTTTGTTGATACTCAAACTTCCTGCTCTAATTTCACTATATGATTGAATTGTTTGCGTTGGCGTCTTCAATATTCTACATTCTATTCGCCATTTTTCTTGCTTGGTCAGTTACTGAGTCAGCATTCCTTTCTTGTCTATCGTCTCTCTGGGCTCTCTAATTTTCCTGAATGGTTTTGAACCCTTGAATTTCTCAGCTTGTTGACTTCCTCTTTCGCATTTTCCCATTAGCTTTGTAAAGCTCTTGATCTATCCTCTCTTCGGCTATTTGCTGAATATAATGTCTGATCGCGATTCCCAATTGCTTCTTGACTGTTCTCTATCTTCCGTCCATTTGCTTTCCAATGGAGTGCTTGTCCGTTTTGGCCCATTCTTTGCTTGTTCCAAAATGGGTTCCTCTTTGTCTTCTCTATTCGGTATTGGGTGCTAATTTGCCCAATTTCCTCCTCATTGTTGTAATAGTGCTTATCGTTTCCTCTCATTCTCTCGTATCTCTGCCTTCTTTATCTTTATCACTTCCGCAATCTTCGATTCATTTTGTTGACTCTGCTCTCTGCTCTAGAGTTTGTATTTCTTTTCCTTTGGATTTCGATTCTAGTTGGGTTCTGCATAAATTCCTTCATCATTCCTCTCTCCGCTCTTGGTACGTTTTCTTCGTTCTCTCCTTCCGGAGTGGAAAGTTATTTTTTTGTTCTAGTTGTTTTCCCACTTTTCTCGTTCATCATTGTTTGGTTTTTAGGGTCTCTTGTACTAATTCCTCCTCTGGCTGGTTAGTAGCATTTGGGCTTTTAATTGTATGGAGTTGTTTGTTTCCAAATTTCTACTTCCTCAATATGCTTTTATTGATTCTGGTGTATACTTTGACTTGCTGATTTTTCTCTTCAGCCCTCTTTACAATTCTTTGTCCTCATTTGGATTCTATCCATTGTTTTCATATAATTTATGTTGAATACTTTGAGTGGTGAAACTTTCGTAGGTCCTTCATCAGGTTGCTGCTCGCTTCGTCTTGTTTGGCGTCGATAGCTTCCCATAATTGTTTGGTATTGTTTACCCATCAATTTCTCTTTCTCTTGTTGTCGCAATTACTAGTTAAAAAAATTTTATTGCACTTGCCTGTGTCTGGATTTAGTGCATAGTTGTTAGTAATCTGTTTCCTCCATTGTCTTTTTCCTTTGAACGATGTATCCGTTTTTAGTAATTCTCATCAGAACTGTTGTCGAAGCATCTGCTGCCAACTGCGAACATTAATGGTGTTTGTCCCTCTTCGTTTGGTATATTTGAGGCGTGTTCCGCTTTCTGCAAAGTTGGATTATATCCATTATCTTTAGTCATTTCTGGTTGTACTGCAATATGTAGAGGTACGTTCCCCTTGCTCATCTGCCAATATGTGAATATCATGGGTTAACTCTCCTTAATTTACGTCCATTTCGGTGGACTTATACTCCTTTAGCATAATCCATTGCGATTTTCCGCTTGTTTTACTATTCTTATCCATCCTTTTCCTGTCGACGCATTCTGGCATTACTCTCTGATCAGCTTTTACCTTATTATAATCCATCCTTGTCTACATTGATCTTGAGTTCGCGTTTAGAGTATTTTAGTTCATCTGGCTTAGGTTCCTCCTACGATATATCGAAGTTCGCTTCTATTCCAGGGCTCATCGTTAGTCCTTTTAACTTCAGCTGTTGAGATTGTGACTGACGTTTTCATACCTCGAATTCTCTGGTTCTTTTCCGTTATTGTTCCTCGGTATCAGCTTTACATCTACTCACGGTTTACGTAGATAGGTCTAGTGAGTGGGTTATTGGACCAATTTGACTCGCGCTTAATTCTCGTTTACGTACATTATCTCGTACGGTCCTTTACCACATCTTTGTAATTTTCTGGCTACTCCTGGGATAATTTCTGGCGTTGGATTATTACCGCAATCTCCACTGAGAGAGTTGGCCACGCACATCTCGTTTTTGTCATGTAACTCTTTGTAGCTCTCTTGATAAAATCTAAAGTATTCATACCTCCGTTTTCCCAAGATCTCTTGCTTCGCTATTTTGACATCCAGGTACATATCGTCATTTCATATACTGTGATTAATTGGTGTTGATATTCTAGGTCTATGGGCATATTACATCTCTGCCGTTATATTGAATGACTCATTTTTTGTTGCTGAGTGATTGACTTTTCTATAAAGCCATAAGGCATAGATTTAAATGTATCTATCCCAATCTTTTTGGTGTCTGCTTACATAATTCGACATCATTTTCTTTTTGACAATTGAATCGTTCGGTTGACCATTTGTTTGCGGGTGTATGGCGATGTTCTCAGCTTCGCATTCTAATTCCGTTCATTCTCTATTATTTCGCTCTGTGGTTCTTGATCAGTTAGGATCTGTTGGTTTCCGTATCTACAGCATAATTTCCTCTACTAGATTCGCTATTGTTCTGGGTATAATTCGATCTGGTAGCGAATGCTTCGGGAATTTGACAAATAATCTGTTTACTCACTAATATGTAGATATTCCATCGTGGTTTCGGGTAAAGTGGTCCTACTACATCCATTGCGATCATTTGTCATGGGTTCTGTGGAATGGCATTGGCTTAACGGTGCTTTCATATTTCTTCACTGTGCTTTTTCTGGTTGCAAAATTAGGCATTATAATCCATACCTTTTCAACACGTCTTCTCCGATATTACTGCCAATAATATTTTGGCGTAATATTTCACTTATTAGACTAGTATCCCTCAAGACAATAGAGTTATTACCATCTTTCCTACTTCGAGTCTCATAGTCTTTCCTCACCATCCTATTAATTAATAACCACTCTTTCTCCATGTATATTTCGACTGTCCTTGTGTTTTCTCTCCAGTATGCTCTCGAGTTTGCTTGTTGTGGTGTCGATAGTATTTTCATATCATTTGTTTCCATAAATTCGATTATTGTTTTCAACTCATCGTCTTCTTTCTGCTCATTTCTCAGTTTTGTGAAATCAATATCTTCTGCGATGATCATGCATATTCGTCTTACATCCTGATCCATCAGTTCCTCGAATACAATCTTGACATACAATCTGCGTTAGCGTTGGCTTTTCCTGATTTGACTTTATATACGGCGAGTATTCTTGCAACTGCATTGCCCATCTCATTATCTGCTTGATGCTTCTTTGTGTTGTCCCAACCATACCAATGGTTGATGATCAGTCGTGATATATATCTCGTGACCCCATAGTAAATATTTGAAATGTTTAATAGCTTGGATAATTGCTAATGCCTCTCTTTCAGTCACAGAGTAATTCTTTTCATGTTTCTTGAACGTTCGACTATAATATCCAATAACTCGTTCTCTTTTCTCGTCATCCCATTGTCCTAGGACTGCTCCAGATGCATATCCACTTGCGTCTGTTGCTAACAAAAACGGTTTCTTAAATCTGGGTGTACGAGTATGGTGCTGATATTAGTTTATCTCTGAGTGTTTCAAAGGCTGTTTGTTGTTCCTCTTCCCATATAAACGGGGTATCCTTTTTGGTTAATTCTTGTATTGGTTTTGCGATGGTTGCATAACTTTTAATGAACTTTCGATAATATCCACATAAGCCTAAGAATTCTTGCACTTGTGTGACTGTCTTTGGTGCTGGGCAATTCTTTATCTTTTCGATGTTTCTTGGATCTGGTTCTTTGCCTTTCGCTGATACAATATGTCCTAAGAAGGTGACTTTTTCCTTTGCCCAATCGCATTTTGATGGTTTCAATTTCAATTTCCATTGTCTCAGTCGAACGAATACATTACGGATATCTTTTAAATGTTGCTCGAAGGTGCTAGAATAAATTAATAAATCATCAATATATACCATACATTGTTTAATGCCGTGAGTTACAAAGTTCATACATCTCTGGAATGAAGCTGGTGCGTTGGTTAGTCCAAAAGGCATTTTCTTGAATTGGTATAAATCTTTTCCAATTGTAAAGGCAGTTTTCTCTCTGTCCTCCTCTTTGACCTTTATTTGCCAATAACCACTTTTTAATCTAGCGATGTAAAATAAGCTGCTCCGTGCAACGTTTGTAACATCTCGTTTATATCTGGTAACGGATATGTATCCCGCTTTGTTACCGCGTTGAGTCGTCGATAATCTATACAAAACCGTTGTGTTCCGTCTTTTTTCTTTACCATGACCACTGGAATTGCCATGGCGAGCAACTTGGTTCGATTACTCCTGCGTCTAGCATCTTCTGCACTTCTTTTTCTGCTTCTGATTTTTGAGCTTCTGCCAATCGATATGGCCGTAGTGTTATTGGGGTATCGTCTGTTAGTGGTATCGTGTGTTGCGTTACATCGCTTGTACCGAGATCTAAGTCGGATGCTGCAAATATATCTTTAAATTCCATTAACAGTTTTTGTAATTGTTCTTTCTCATTTTCGTTTAGTAGCTGACTGTCGATTGTCCATAATTTTTCCTCAGTTCCTTCAGTTTTTGCTGTTGGAAGTTCGATATCCATCATCGGTGTTAATTTTCCCAATCGTTCGTTTTCGTAAATGACTTTATCTTCTTCATCGAAATTTGTAATGTTGATCGGAATTTCACTGTTATCATTTACATACACTATTTCTCTGGCTAATGCAGTTCCTTTCTTTTTCTCGAATTTGTGATTAGGTTCGAAAATCATTTCACCTCTAGTTTCCTCGTTTACTTTCACATAACAAATCATTTGTGTGCGTCCTGGCACTACTATTTTCTCTGAGCATCTCACTTCTGATTTCAACATACATATTCGTCCGGTTTTATCTCTCAGCTCCATTGATCCTAGATCTATTATTATCTCTTTTAGTAATTCTGGCATGAGATCAGTTCCAATTATACAATCTGCGCTCAGTTTCCTGATAACTGCTAAATACGTATTGATCTTTACGTTTTTATATTCTATTATCGACCAGATTTTTCCGATGACTGCTACCGATTCTTTGCTGCAAGTTATTACATCCATGTTAGCTTCTTCTATACATGCCACATTTTCCGGGTATTTTATCCATTTTTATTGCTGAGATGTTTGCTCCCGTATCAATCATTGCTTTTATTTCTACCCCATTTATTTCTATTGGTACCGTTAATGTTGGTCCAGCTAATGTTTGTAACATGGCTATAGTTCGAGTTTCTGGGTCCTGATCTACACTTCTTGACCTTTGGCTAGTTCTTGGTACTAAATCTGCCCAATTTGGTTCGTATGGTACTGGATAAATATTTCGTAACGTTGTTGATCTTGGTATCGGTACGTCTCTTTCCACTGGTATGTTTCTCTCTGCTGATGTTGTTGCTCTCTTTAAACATTCATATACTGGTGGTGGATGATTATAATGTCCACTATGTCTTGTCTTTCGATTTTCCCATTGTTTAAGTTGTTCCTGAGTTAGCATCTGTGTTCCTCCTTGGTTTTCGTCGTTGTCGCTGTTACTATCATCTCCGAAATTTATCCATCGTTTCCAATTACTCGTTTTTTGTCGCTTCATTCTGGTTTTCTCGGCTTCTAGTCTCATTATTGCTTTAAATTTTCGTCCGACTTCTTCATCGGTACCATTCATTTTCGTTAGAATTCCTACTAGTCTTTTTATCTTGTGAATATCTTTTGAGTGTCCATGTAATACCATTGTCTTTGCTAAAAACGGTAAGAATCCAATTGCCATTTTCCAGTTGATTTTTCTCTCTCTTTTATAGATATCGAAACATGCTAACATTTGTGTTATGATTACCCTTACGATTTGAATGATAAGTATTATTCCCAAAATTCCTGCCATCATCTGTCCGAGATTAAGAATCTTCCCCACATGGCTTTCATCATATTTGCTGTAGCGTGTTGAAAATGATCCGGCGACAGTAACAATTCGTAGTTGGGTTTCTCTCCATAGTTGTTACCTCCCGTTATAGTTACAATGTTGGATAATATTGCTTGCCTTTGTGCTGGAAATAATAAATGTTCTCTGGCTCGTTCCAGATCTTTCGTTTGGTATATTCCACTCTGTGATATATCAACTGGTTTGAATTCTGCTTCGCTGGCCAATTCGGTTAATCCAAATATTTTTGGTGGTGCTACAATTACTCGGGTTGGAAACTGTAACCAACTTCCATCTCTTATTTCAAATAGTGGTCCATATACATTACTGCAACTGAACATGTTGGGTACAAATTTCTCTGGGTTTATCATCCTTGTTACTGGTTGAGCGAATCTGATCTTTCCTTTATGCATTATCTCTAATTCGTTTATGCATTTATCTCTCGGGATTGTTGAATTCTCTGGCAGTTTCGCAATTGTCTTTTCGCATTTATACGTATACATAACTTCTCCAACGATTCTTCCAAAATATCCTTCCTGGAGTGGTAATAATGGAATTGCGTTATCCGGATTTGTGATTGCCATTGCCAATTTGTTTTTAATATTTCTCTGTTCAAGATACAGTCGTTTTTAACTAAATCGTAGTATATTTTCTCTGTTGATGCCAATCCTTTATGATATAGGAATCCATCTTGTTATTTATATACAGATATAATTTTACATCTTTAGGGTCTATTTGCGCTTTTGCGTTTGGTATTGCTGTTCGCGATAAGAATATTCCTTTATAATTCGTACTGGCTACCATTTCGTCGCATTTACTCACCATCCGTCCTTTTATAAACCTCATTCCGATTGTAGTATCCGTTGATATTACTACTGTTGGTGTGACCTCTGATCCGATAGTTGTGGTTATCGTTGGTTTTCCGATTCTTCCGGTTCTCCGTATTTCGTCTAATGCGCTTTTTTGCGTATTAGTTTCGGTTTCTCTGTGCACTTGTCCTTGCACTTCATCAAATATTGCACTTTTCAATAAGGTGAGTCTACAAGTTCTGGTATCGGCGTGATATACGATCGTTGACATTCCCGTATTGCATGATCTGTCTGTTGCTAGACATTGAGGGTACTTTTTCATTGCTTGTGTATCTGGATCGAAATATCCTTGGTATTTCTCCAACTTTACTTGGTAGCTTTCAATCACTACTACTCCTTTGACTAGTTGATTTAATAGGGTGTACTCTCCTCCTTGCATGTTCCGTCTCCAGCCGTTATTCTTCCCGCAGCGTATACTCGGGTAGTTTTTATCTTTCCTTCCTCGGCTGCTACATTCACTCTTCCAGCTATTGAGATACGTCCTGTCGTGAATCCTTCTTCACATTCGCTCCTTGTTACTGAAACCACTGTTGTTTCCGTTCCAGCTTCTATAATTGTTGAGTGTGAGTGATGTCCGCAATGAAATGCTACAATTTTCCTTGTTACTGAACATTCCTTTATTTCCGTTTTGATGAAATCTACTTCTTGATATACATTATACGATACTGCTGTTGCCGTTGTCTGTAATTTACCGAGGTTCGCTGCTTTGCACTCTTCCGTTTCTTTTAGTGAGTATTTATCACCAATCTTTATATTGTCACAATCATATACTACAAACGGTTCTACTCCTTTTATGCACATCATCCATATGAGTATTGTAGTAATTATCGTATTCATCCCTTTTCTAGCTGTTTTTGGATCGCTTGCATTAATCGTTGTTTCGAATTCCGTTAATAACTCTTTTAACTTCGCTTGCATCATCTCGGTTTGGTCATCTTTACTTACCAAATTTATAAAAGCTTGCATCCACCTTGAGTCAGGATGAATGGTTCGATTACCTTCCTGATAATGTCTGTTATGGCAAATTCATATCCGTTTGGATTTATATCTTGGAGTTCGCTTTCTGTATATCACTATCGTATTGTACATCAGGTAGGCCATTCCTACCAGATATCTATTTGGATCGTCCGATCGTTTCGTTAGTGATTTTATTATCAGCAGTAACTCCTCTGGATCTCTGGTTGTGGTTCGTACTTTATTGTCCATGATTTTATTTATTATTGGCTTTATTGCTGTCCAAAGCTGTTTCGCTTCTGCTCCGATATTATTAAGTTTCAAATTTCTTTTTATTTCTGGATTTGCTAATCCCAGCATATCAGTTATCAATCTGTTGATCCATTTTGCTCCTTGTTCTTGACCTTTCAGTTTTCCCTGTAACTGCTTCGTCACTTGACTAAGTTTGTTCAATTTCGTTGTTAATTGATCCATCTGCATCTGTTCTTTAGTTTTCCTTTCTGGAGCTGGTTTATCAATTTTTGGTCGTCCTCTGGGTTTCTTTTCCATTGCCGTGCCTGTTTCTTTTCGTTTGGGTTGTTCGTCTGTTGTTTCTTTGGATGTTGTAGCTCCTCGTTCATTTATCCAATTGTCCCATTCATCTCCTGTTGAGTTTCGGCGTCTTCTCTCTTTCTTTTTATTTTCCTCTTCGGTATCTGGTTCTATAATTTCGACTGGCTGTCTTTGACCACATACTAGCTCGTCTGGTTCATCTGTTATCATATCGTCTTCGTTTTCTGTCATGAACAAATCTCTTGATTCCGGTATTCTCCGGGTTGTTTCCTCGTCCACAATATCATTTAGATCATTTAATATCTCTTCATCTCCTGTTGTGATGACGACTACTTCATCTGCTGCAGGTGGAACTTCTGGTGTGTTTAGACTCTCTTGTCGTCCTATTGGCGTTTTTGTTCTGATTTCTCTTTTATTGAGTTCTCTACCCGCGATCTTTGCTACTGTTAATACATTTATTGCTCCCAATTGCATTTGCGTGACTCCGATTTCGAGATCGTCGTCTAATGATCGTCCTTGGTATTGTAAATGAAATGGCGGTTCATACGGTATTCTCTTTTTCACTTCACTCACTTTGGCAGTGATATAAAATTCTCTTTCAATTGGTTCGAAATCTGGCATCATAATTTTTAAGGTATACTTTTCTATTGCTTCGGCTGCCCATTCGGTATGTTTCCATTTTCGGATGATTTCTCGGAATTGCTCTGGGTACCACGCATACATTCTCCGATACTCTTCTATTTCCTTTACTATATTTCGCAGATTCTCTACTCTGCTACAAGAATCGATTATCCAATTTGCTAAATCTGTTACAGTTCGTCTTTGATTCTTTGCTCCGGTTCTTAGTATCGCTGCTAATTCTCTACATTTTTGCGTTTCCGTTAATCTTGTTAATCCTTCCTCCACAGGGTCGTCTATATCTGTGGGCAAGTATTTTGTTCCTGGTATTCGTTTCTCGAGTACACTGATTCGCGGTCTTGCTTGTTCTTGTTGGATTCGCGATTTCATTTCTCGTTCTGTTTCTACTTCGATTGTAATATATATCGTATCATCTTTTACAAATTGAGGTGTTACATATTTTTTCAACAGAAATTGTGGTACTCCTCCCGCAACATTTTCAGTGGATTTTGGCTTTTGACTTATCATAGATCTTGGGTCCACTCCCAATTTTTCGCTGTGTCGCTCTTCCCCATTTTCCGGGTTTGGCGATTGAAATTGTGACTTTTCGATTAAATGGCCACTCTAACTTGCCGTCATATCTGCCTCTTGCTAACAGAAAATACACTGATAGATATTTCCCTTTTCCTACCCCATCTCCGTTTGGGTACACTCTCAATTTCATCCGGTATCCTCCGATCTCTGTATAGAATTGATGACTTGTAATACCGATGATTTTTTCTTCTTCAGCCGATTTTACTTTTTCAGCCCATCCACTTATCTTCCATGTGTATGGGGCTAGTCGGGCTCTATCGTTAATTTCCTCGTCTTCTTCTGGTTGCCATTCCATTTCGTTTACCATTTCCTCTGGTAAATTTTCATATGGTTCATCTTCATATAACTCTAAGGTTATTTCGTTAGCTGCATCTTCTGGCGCTTCTCCTGGTATATATTTTCTCCATTTTGGTTCGGATCTCTCTATTTTCCATTTCCACTCCTTTGTCTTTTCGTCATACGCCTTTTTCCATGGTGTTGATCGGCATCTCGAGTCGTCTATAGGTTGTAATTTTGTACTCAACTTTGCATCTTGTCTCCATAACTGGTAGATGGTTAGTATTTGATCCATTTTTCTTTTCATTTCCTCTTGAAATTCTTGGATCTGTTGTTCCCTTTTTGTCGTATTTTTCCTCTCTGGTTCATCCATTGCTATGATATTAATGGTTTGTCCGTCTTCCCATATACCTAATTCGTATATCGGGGTTCGTTCTCGCGGACTTATTTGTCGTTTGTGATACATTATTGCCACGTCTTCCACCATACCGTCGTCACTACTTTCGATTATAGGTTGGATAATTTCTCGATTTATCCGTCGGTATAATTCGTGCATTTGACAATCGGGATCTACCAATATTTCCTTTATTTCATCATTTGGTAGCTTTATTCTTATCTTTATTGGTTCATCTCCTCTCATATCTCTTTGGTGCTCTCCATATTTGGCTATCAACTCGTCTGTTCTCTCGTTGTCGAATCTCATAATGTCTGTGTCTCGTACAGCTTCTACGAACATTTTCATTGAGATCGGTCTCGTTGACGATAATCGATTAATATATTTTCTAGCCTGGTCTATTGCTTGTTCTGTCATTTTTATCTGGTTTTGCCTCATTATCTTTTGTCTCTCTTTTTCTAATCCAGGTTTTATTTCTTTGTTATACAGTATCTGAATTTCTGCCATATTTCCGCTGTCGTTTCCTCGCTTTCATTTTTGTTTAATGTTACTACATTTATTCCTTTTGGCCATATTAGAGCATCCGCTAAGTGTATATCTCGCTTTATCTTCCTTCCTTGATAATATAAAGGTTTATTTTTATAACTGGGTCCTAGCTTTTTCACTACCCAATCATACAATTCGTTGGTGCTTTCGCCTCTTGTTGCTATTATCTGTCTTGGTATTTCTGGAAAATCAATAATTACCTGATACTCTTCTCTATCATATTCTTTCAAATTCTCTTGGTACTTTCTTATCATATCTTTCCATGATGTCGTAAATGTACCATTATCTTGTTGATATCCTTTCGCAATCAGTTTCATTATTCTGCTGTATGCGGTTGTATCTCTGAGGTTTAGGAACATTTGATTTCGATCTACCTCTTCTACAATCTCGTTAATTTCTTTTAATATCTCGATTTCATCTTCTCTTGGCACGTTCGTTTCCATTTCCTCTAATTCGGATTTTGATTCATCCTTGTATGGTTTATTTTCCTCGCATGATTGAAATATTTCTCCACCCAGACTGCTTATTTCACTTTCATCTTCATCTGTTTGATCGTCTGGTATTTGTCTCATCATATTAATATGTGGTTGTTCCCCCCTCTTTCATTATCTTTGTTGGCCCTTTTATTTGGAACCATATCTCTTTTATTTTATTCTCGATTTGAGCTTTACTCCACGTGGGCTTTTCTTTTCTGATTCTTGTTTCTATTTTTTGTAGCAGTACCCTCTGGATTCGATTTTTTGTTATTATTGTTTCTGATATCTTTTCTTTTCCTTGTGACGTTGATGCTTCCTGCTCATCTCTTTGTAGTTCTAATTTTTGCTCCTCCATTTCTTGAGATAGCACTTTCTTTGTCATCACTTCTATTTTTTGATCTAGTGCTTGCTCTTGTTCTACATGTTTCAACGCTCCGTCTATTTTTAATATTAGTGTCTTCTTTCTTAGTTCCGCTTTCTCTTGTTTCAGGATGGCTTCTTTTTCTTTTAACTGATCCTCCTCTTGTTCTAAAGCTTCCTCTTGCTTTATTTTCTCGAGTGTACTCTCTGTCTTTTGTGTCATAATTTCTTTTTCGAGTTCATCTATCTCGTACACTAATGTTTCTTTGTTTTGATCCTCCGTTACCATCATTTCTGCTCGTTTAATCTCTTGAGTTTCTGGTTCATTCGGTTTCTCTATTATCGTTTCTTTCAACTGTCGACGTCTTTGTTTTTCCTCTTCTGTAAATTCTTTGATGGCCTCTATTTTCTCCATCGTATTTAATTCAACTGTTTTCTCGTTATCAGTTATCATATTTCCTCCCCCTTCGTTCTCAACACACTGCTCCGCAGTGTGAATTTCATCTGGAATTTCCATTCTCATCATATTAATTCTTTTCGGGGTTTGCTTTCGATTTTCCCATCTTTGCTGGACTTCCTGAGCTTCCTCTGTTTGTAGTCTTTGCCATTCAGCTTGTTGTTGCTCTTGATATTCTCTAGTTCTCAGCTCTTGAATCTCCTCATTGCTTCTCATTACATTGATTCGTTGTTGTTGTATATTGGTGGGCATCTGTTGCATCATCTCTTTTAATTCCATGGGCATTCGTTGTAATGTTTCTCGTAGCATGTCTATCTCTTGCATCACGTTAATCTGTGGATTTCCCATAGAGTTGTCTAATCTTGACTGGTTTGGTTCTCTTCTTATGTTACATTGCCTTGCGAAATGTCCTTGTTGTCCACAATTGTAACATGCTTTGTTACTAGGTTGTCTACATATTTTCTCAGTATGCCCTCGTCTACCACATTTTTGACAAGTGTAATTTCGGAAACAATTTTCTGATCGATGTCCTATTCTTTGACATATGGAGCATTTTTCATTTGTATTTGGATTGTTCCTGAAATTATTATTATAACTTACTTGGTTATTACCTCTATCCTCCGGATTTCTCGTTGTTGGTGGCTTGAACATCTGTTGTGCTCTTGGAATGAATTGATTCATAGCTGGATTGGTATTGTTGTTTTGATTGTTGGCATTGACTGTTGGTGTTGTTGGTTCTGTGGCCAAGACTGCCACTTGATATCCCAGTCCTAGATGGGCTTCACATCTATTTGCGATTGCTACTGCTTTGTCTAACGTTTCTGGTGCCAAACATCCCAGGTTGGCTCGTATGTCTTCTCTTTTGATTCCTCTTATGAAGACATCTACCATTTTATCTTCGGGCAAATCTGTTTCTCCGAAGGCTTCTTTACACAATTTCTTTAATTCGCATGCGTACACTGCATTTGATTCATCTCGTCTTTGTTTTCGGTGTAGGAAGTCCAATATCTTCCTATTCCCCTTTTTCTCTATCCCGAATATCTTTATTAAGAACTCTTTAATTTCTGTCCATGTTGTCAATTTTGTTACATCTCTTGCTTCTTCTACAAATACATCTTGTGCGCTCCCTTTCAGATACAAGGGTAGTCGCTCTTTTACTTTTTGATCTGTCCAGTGACAGATATTTTTATACACTTCAAATTCCTTTATAAATGTATCCAATTTGTTGAGACTACCGTCAAACGGTTCTCCTCTAAACTTTTCTCTGAATTCTCCTGTCATCACATTATTGTTATTCAACATTGTATTTGCATCTGGAATTGAAGTCATGTTGGAATTTGTGGAATTTGCCATGTTTGAGTTAATGTTTGAGTTTTTTAATCTCTCTTCCTCGTTTTCTGCTTCTATTATTGGCAACCGGTTTTCTATATCGTTTATTTCGTTTTCTTCGCTACTGTTGAATTCGACGTCGGTTAATCCACTATCTGTGCCGGTTCCTGTCGCTGCTGTAATTGATACTCCGGTTTTGGCACTTCTACCGTTGCGAACTTTTTTCTTTTCTTCCGCTTTTAATAAACTTTTTTCTCTATTCTCTTGGCTTTTGCTTCTCGTGTGGTTGCTGATGCTATCAATGTTTACGGTTATTCGTCTGCTTGACTGGTTTCTCTTCTCTTGTTTTGGTTGCTTTGAAACTTCTAGTTGCTTTTCTGCTTAAACTACTTTGACGTTTATTCCCAATTCTTTTCTGCTCGTTTATTCAAATTCCTTTGTTATCACTTTGCTTTGTCGTTTGTTCTGAAATATTTTCTCCTTTGCTTTGCTTTGTACTTGACTTGGATTGCTTTGCTTGACTATCGATTCCTAAAAATAAATAACACTCCAATATTCTATACTCTATACTAATTTCTCCTCCATTTACCATACTATATATGTTATCATCCCTTGTTCGCATCTATCGTGGTGGTCTCTTTATCTGACTCACCCCCCTCATTTTAAGTCCATTTTTAATTATCTATACCTCGTAATAATTATCTATTAATCTCGTATCAATTATCTATATAGTCTTATCAGTTATCTATATAGTCGTATCAATTATCTATATCATAATATCAATAATATAAAATCATCATCTTCATACTTTCATTCATTCCATTAATTATTTTTCCTATGTCTCCCAAAAAAATTCATTTACTTACTCCTCAATCGCTGGCGCTCTATGCCCTCTATGATTTTCCGTCGGCTCGTCGGCCTTCGGCTTTACCTCTTTTACTGGTCATCTGTGACCTTAATATCTATTCATAATCATATTTCATCTTTATTCATATCATATCTTATCTGGTACTCTATGGCCTCCAGTATCTGATCATAATCATCCGGCCCTCTATTGCCTCAAGTATCTGATTATAATCATCCAGCCCTCTATTGCCTCAAGTATCTGATCATGATCATCCAGCCCTCTATTGCCTCAAGTATCTGATCATGATCATCCGGCCCTCTATTGCCTCAAGTATCTGATTATAATCATCCAGCCCTCTATTGCCTCAAGTATCTGATTATAATCATCCGGCCCTCTATTTCATATTATCTCTTATATCGGACTTGAGCTCAATCAGTGACTTTTGGGTATGTTTGAGGCCTCACACTGACTCTCAAGCCATGGCGTCTTTTGGCCGCGCATTCTTCCGGTTACGCTTTACTCACCGCCATTCGGATATTTGGTACTCGGTGTGGGATCCGGGTTATTGTACCAAACTCCTCGCTGGGCAATAAAAAAACATTCCCTCGGTACTCGGTGTGGGATCCGGGTTGTGTACCTCGAAGAATATAAAAGTATGGAAATGCCTAGACGTTTAATCAAGTTCCAAAAGCGGTTTACTTGATTTCCCGAATAGTGAAAAGAAAAGGAAGTGCTCAAAAGTGGGAGCGGGGAATAAACTATCAAATCTCTGCCCGCTCCATCCATCAGATTTCTCGGCTCGATTCGAGCGCTCTCATCTGGCTTTAGTAGGACATTTTGAGTATGAACCATTTACCGGTTAGTTCACATCTCACCTACCGTTTGGCCCCGATACTCGGTGTGGGATCCGGGTTGTTGTATCGAGTGCCTCCCAGCGAAAAAAAGAATCGTCCGATACTCGGTGTGTGATCCGGGTTTTTGTATCGAACGGCCCAGCGTCATCAGTCCCTTGGCTGATAACAACCTGAGCACGACAGTCCGTAGCTGTCCTCTGGTGCCTCACCACCAGCTAGGGAAAAAAGAAGTCATCTCTAGGTACCTTTACTCTAAACTATTGATTCGGTTCCGTGTACACTCTTTCTCTCACCCCTCGGTCTATCTCTTTACTTCCCCCCTTCAAAATTTGTGGTAATCGCATCAACAAGCTCCCCATAAGAGGTGATCAATCTCCCGCCGGTTACTTGCTGACATACGCGACTTGGCCTACCAGTTCCTTTCTCAGTAGGGTTGATCAGGGTTTCCCTTGGGTGAGCGTACTATCATTAGATAGCTCAGGTTTAACCATTTTTCCTCGTCCTATCTCAATATAATATCAATAAATATAATATCAATAAAACAGAAAGAATTATACACTAGGAAAACTCGGTTGTCGAAATTTTTCCGTCCAATATTTTGTGTCTCTGTGCATGTGTTTTGATTATTTCCCTAATTCGGCTTTTATGTTTTTGGTCTATTACCTTTGTTTATCGTTATCAGGTGGTTTTATTATTTATAACATTGCATATTTCTTTTATATTCATTTTATCATCTAATAGTAATTCAAATAATGCATAATACACATTTATTTCATTTCATCATAACAATTCATGGGAAGTAAATCGTTAGTCTTTCCTTTATCTTTCGCTGGCATAACATACAGTGCGACTCTTGTGCGCATCCATGACAATAACTCAGGTGTCCGCAAGGTATCACCATTACTCGTGCTTCCTCTGTTTTGCACGCATAACACTCCACATAAGCCTTAGTTTGCTCTTTCATTGTTGTTGCAATCTCGTCTTCAATATTCTTGACTTTTTCCATTAACTTGTACCAGCTTTTCCCAAATTTGGTTATCTCTAATCTCATAGATAGAATTTCATATATTCTCTCAGCAGTTACATCTTTATCAATATCGATCAATTTTATTAATATGCAATGTTCATCGGAGTATAGGTTAGAGATTGCTGATATATCCTCTTTAGCTCGTTTAATTAACTTTTGTTTATTAATTAGTTCCTCAAGATTGTCATTTTCGATGTTTAGAATCCCCTTTAGTTTTCCTATAATTTTTGCTGGTTCCATCTAAAATTATCAAATTACCCTTTAAATTTATCTAAATACTAATTAACTAAATTCATTCACCTCTTTAATATATTTTGATTCATTTTATCTATCACTATTTTAATCATTACCGGTTGTGCTTTATTCTATTACCGTTGGCGTCCTCTTGTTGGGTTCGGTTGCTTTCTCTTGTTTATCATTACCCCCCTTACTTACCCCATTTCATTTTACCCCGAATTTTGCCCTTTTAATTACTTATGCGTCTTGTCATTGTTGTTGGTGTCTTACAAGGGTGTCATGTCGTCAAGTATTGATGGATGTTGAGTGTCTTGGCGTCTCAATTTGTAGTCGGGTTGCTTGTTTTTCATCGATTTGTTTGCACACAAGAATCATTCAATCCCGGCTGAGGGTGCACTGACAGAATTTTCTGTTGTTTCTTAACTTGGTTGTCCTGGTCTTTCCAACTAACAAAGCTTCAATCCGGCTGAGACCCCAAATTTGTACTTGGTGGGCTAGTCGTTTATTTCCTTGACATTTCCTCTTATCTTGTAGTAAGGTTGTTCGTTTTCCATTTATCGTTCTCTGGGTTTTTGTTTCATTGTTATTACATCTCTCCGCGGTTCGACAAAATGTCGTCCCGACATTTTCAATTTAAACCTTAAACATATGTCTATATTTCCTTTGGTTTTTCGCAAAAACAATCATTCAATCCCGGCTGAGCCCCCAAATTTGTATGGTGGGTTACAGGGTTTCAGATCTTGCTTATCTTCCTGGCGACCCTAGTAACGCCATACAAAATGATACTAACCCACTTGGCACCCGTTGCTAAGCAACGTTGGAAATGTGTTCAAGTGGTGGATTGTCCGCAAAAATTGAATACCATTGGCTAGTACTGTAATTGCTCGGACAAACCTCGGGTTCACGAGCTGTCGATAGAAGACCTATGCTCGCTTTGCTCTGTCCCTCATAAATAATTGTTCATGGTTAGTGCTTAATTGCCTGTGGAAAACTGAGACGTAATAGGGTTACTTATGGCCGTATTGGTATGTAGTTTCAAAAGAAAAACGACTCAACTAAGGCTAAACTACTCTATTAAATCAAATCACATGATAAAATATCTACGGTTTGGCATTTTGGAGTTGGGTTGCTCGACGTCGGGCACGTTCCTTACGTCCCGGTCGACGATTGTTGGTGGCGATGGGTTGCTCTGCTGTCTTAACTGCTGGTTGCGGCATTTGAGTTGGGGCGAAGATGAGCGGGTAGGTGACCGCTTCACCTTCTCGGCATACAGCTAGTGCGACTTCTAGCCCCCGGACCTGCGTTCGCAAACTCCGATTGAGCTGGCGTTCTTCGGCCCAGCCTTTTTGAGCTGCAGTAAGTCGTTGGTATAGGACTTTGGTTCGTTTAGGATCTAAGCACGTCGCTTTGATCTGCTGCATTTCACGGGTTAGTTGTAGGACTTGACTAAGTAATTCGGCATTCGCCTGTCTCGCGCGATCTAACTCCGTCTGCAAGATCCGTAGAGAAGCCATTACTGAAATTAAGGGGATTTTTACTCGTCAATTTATAGTCAGCCTAAATCTTTAAAAATCTTTCAAACAACTCAACATTCATTTTCAGCTAAATACGAAAAGAAATTCACACGGTTCTAATTTTTATTGCTATTTAATCACTATGATGTCTCGTTCGTCAGTTTATTCATCCGGGCAGAATCTTTCTAGGCTTCTTTTGAGAGCCTCTACTGTGTATGGACGCCTAGTGTTCCGAACCGGACGAGGTGGATGGGCGACGGCGATCCGCCCAGCAAGGATGTCATCCAGCACATTTGCAAGGTACATCCTTGCCTTGACTACTTGTAAGTCCACCTGCTCCTGCACCCGCTCCCAATGGGTGAGGAGGTCCTGCGCATTCGCAAAGATTTCAGCGGCTGGGTATTCTTGTCTCACTGGTTCGAGAGGGTCGCTACTCGGATCCCGTGCTTTTCGAGGGATAGAATAAGGCCACTGTGACCGGGGTCTTGCTATTGCGTCGGTGGTTCGTAATCTTATTCCCGAGCGTTTCTTCTGAGTGGTAATCTGATTGTTGGACATACTCTGTAACGATTGAAATTTAAATCATGAAAATTAATAGTGTAGGGAATAGGGTCTTTACTATATTAGTTAAAGAATGTTTAGGGGGGGTCAAGATTTGGTGCATTTAGCGACTCACGTTGAGGTTTTCCTAGACTCGATTTATCTGCAATGAATAAACCCACACACAAAACAATTTAGGGTAAAGAAGGGTCAACTATTTTGTGAAATTCATAAGATTATCATTTAAGGTATTTAGAAGGTATTAGTTTAAATCTTGATGTTTGTATGTTATTGTTAATTTTAATTTGTTTCTGGCTGAAGTTTTTTCAGGACCCTGATGGTTTTATAAATTTTGAATTTATTTCGAGTGGTTTTAGAATTCGGAATTTATTTCGAGAAAAAATAAAATAAACAAATTGCTAAAATTGACTTGAGCTTAAAATAGATTTCAAAATTGGTCACTGCTGTGTTTATTTTATCGACCGGACGGCGTGCATGAATTAATTAATTCTAGACGTTAATTGAGCCGCCTAACGAATTCCATCGTCTCGGAATTTTTGACTGTCTCTCTCAGAAAATTCGGTTTATAGATGGACAGATTTGCCATTTGTCGTCGCGTTTGGGGATCCCATAATTTTTGGAATTTATTAACCCTCTCGGATGGGGGTTTCCTCTGATCTCAAGTAATCGCAATATCATTTTCTCCTCCTCATGGAAAAGTGGATGGAGGAAACTATTCGCATTGTTTCAAAGTACAACTACTCGGGTCGAGACTCATCTATTCATTCTCAGACATCCAGTGGTTATTACATTCGTCTTTCTACTCCATTCGATCGTATTTGATTCAATTCCCCCTCTATTCATTCGATTTATGTTAATACTCTCCGTCAAATGCATCATTTACTAGTCGTTGAAGATTTCAATTAATTTATGATTCTGATTTATTGGAAAAAAATTTTTTATCTTTGCACAACTACAACATAACCCAAACTTGCCGATTGATGTCTAAAAATGTTAATCCTAAAATTGGTTTTCGTTCATTCCACGGTGCTATTTGATTTTAATTTATTATGGCTCGCAATCTTTGCTTACCTCATCGATATGATCTCGGTTTGTGGTTAATCCTATAACCTAGTAGGTACGATTTTACTTTCTATGATTGTTAATTGTATCAGAGTTAATAAATAAAGTTTGATTTTTTTCTCAGTTATCTACTTCACTTACTTTATCTACAAGATTTGATCTTCATTAATCGAAAATTTTATTTAATGTTTTCTTACAAACAAGATTTTATTCTTTATTAAATTTTACCAATTTTTTGTTACAATTAAGATTTTCTTTTATATCATATCAAATCACTTTACCGTTGAGATTCTATTTCATGTTAACCATAATTTTATTAAATTCATTTTATCATAATTACATTAAATTCATTTTTCATAGTTTCATTTTATTTCATGCTAATCACAACTTTATTTGATTTCTTTTATTTCCTATTAATCATAACTTTATTTTGTTTCATATTAATCCTAACTCTATTGAATTCATTTGATAGCATTGACGCGGAAGTGGTTATATCAGCAATTTCAATTTACGTTACCCCGTACCCTTTTCCTTTAATTGATCTTAAGGCATAGTATGTTTACATTATAGTTATTGAGTGCCCACTGGACTACTCGGTGTGGTGATTTTAAGCCGTTTGTATGATAAATTTAGGTCGATTTTACAGAATTGAGAAACGAGGAAGTAGTCAGCGACTTCTTCCTTATTCCTCGCTTCAGCTATAGGGATAAATATTTACGATCCGACCGCTGCGTTGCGCACGCTGAGTCTTCACGGGTGCATATCATTGGCGATCTTCCACGCACTTACATGCATCTGCAATATGTTGATTTTACTAACTTGCGTGATGTGTCGGCTGTGGGCCGGAAAAATTTCGACAGTTAAGATGTTAAGTTATAAATTTATGAAAACATATAAATACATATTAATAAAATTTATTAATCATGAAATAAATAAAGTTACCCATTAACCATTCCAAAAATCATCAAATAAAATTGAACATAAAATAACATAAATACCTCTCTCCCCACATCGACGCCGAGCAGAGCTCCAATGAGATGCAAGGTCGTGATGTGGAAAGAGGGTTCCAACATAACTGATTCTCACCTAAAAATTTAAAATAGATTCGAAGAATTTGCAAAAATAAGGTTTTCACAAAATGGTTTTTGTAATTTGGGTTTCGAAAAACGGTTCTTTAAGAAAAATTTCACAATTTTCAAAATGGTTTTTTGTAAGGTCATGTTTAATGTGAAAATGGATCAGTATTTATACCTAATTGTGTGACGTGTAAAATTTGATGCAGTAAAACAAAATTCGACCTTGTTCTTTTCTAGCAAATTCTATTTTTTAATTTTTATATTTCTTGATTTATTTTTATAATTTTTTATTTAAAGTTTTTTATTGAATTATTGCTAATTCAATTTTTCAATTTAAATTCCACTTTAATGAACTTTAATTGATTTTCCTAATTTCGTCGAATTTGTCGTGTTTTCTTGTTGTATTTGTGTAGGTATCGTGCAGATCTTGGTGCATTTTGTTATTATTTATTTTTATTTTTAGGTTTATTATTTTATATTTAATTCTTTTATTTCTTAGATTTTATAGGGTTTATTTGGTGTTTTTTTCAGGTTTATTTTAAATTGCGTGTTGTATCTGCGTGTGTGTTTCTGATCCATTTAAACATTTATCAAGGCCGTTTACGTTCTGGCCCAACAATATATACGTCTTTTTTCAAAAAAGTCTCAATTATAGGTGGTAAAGAAAAATTTAGCAAGATTGACAATCAGTGCCGTGTTGCAACTTATGCGGTACCTAAATTTTTTTTATAAGTAATTATATTATATTAATTATATTAAGTTAAATTTGCCTGCGTATATGATTTTTCATCTTTTTTATTTCAATTCTTGGTGTTTTTTGCTAATGGAGTAGTTTCTGTAAGATATTTAAGATTTAAGACCCAAGGGCCATTTTCCTTGTTGCACATGCGATGGTACGATGATACTGAGAATTTGGAAAATGTTGTATAAAATTGAAAGTCTCTTAACACCAACATCTATTATTAATCTGACTTCGTAAGACAGCAAGTAAATGAATTTTATATTTTCAGATAAAACTAGCTTTATTACAGTTCAAAATGTAAAAAAATTACTATTTTATTCCTAGCTCATGAGTGTAAATGACACTGTGCATTAAATATTGAATTAATATTCTACATTAAATATTGAAATTAATTAAATTAATAAAATCAAATGTTTAATTTATAAAAATAAATTTGCTTAGTTTTCAATAAAAAATATTTTCATAATTTTTTCTTTTTAAAAACTTTTGTTAAGCAATAAAAAAATTTTTTAAATCCCATATTTTGTCATATTTGTATTTTTTGGAAATTAAAATCTTTTCCGAATATTTTAATCTTTTTAGATATTTTGTGAAATGCGGGTTGATTTTTATTCATTCTTTCTACTGATAATTAACAGTAGGTAAAAGATTAATAAATAATGTATTTAAATTATAATAATTTTAAAATATTTTAAGTTTATACAGATCCCAGGTGGAGATGGATTGGATAAGACCCTTTCAATGGCAAAATATTTAATAATTTATAAATGGGTATCAGTACTACAAATGATTGTTTAAAATCGTGGGGTTATTAGATTTCTTTCGGTAGGGAAATAGTTCGTTATCTCACTTCACGTATCCTTTATTAAAGTGAAAGTACTAATATCCATTTACGAATTACAAAATACTTTGCATACAATATAGTCTGATCCAATATGCTGTATCATTTTCTAATTTTCTATTTTAAATTTACAATATTATACCATAAAAAAATTTTAAATCAATGAGAAAACAGTAAATGAATTTAAAAAGAAGATCAAAATATCATTTGAAAATTGAAACAAAAAATTAAAAGAATTACTTTATAATAGAAATTTGATCAATAACAACGAACTATCAAAATTTGGAAAAAAACAAACAGTCGTTTTTTGTTTAAACATATCAAAAATATAGGTAGAAAACTACTGTACAAGATGCTGAAAGCACGTTATAAGGTCGTTAGGAAATCGTGAAAAAGTTTCTGAATCAAGGGAAGTAAATATGGCATTTAGACATACATATTGTTTATAGATGCTAGACGAGGTATAGCATGCGGGTTATATGCGGGAAAATACGGTAAGTTCTGGTAATCTTCTCTTGTTCTGACTTCGATGGTTATCCAATGGCATTTGAACGAAAAAAACTTGACCAATTTACTGTTTTCAACTGAATATTTTAGTGAACATTATACATTTGTGGATAAATATAACTGTAGCAGTTTTTGTTTTAAACCTTTATTTAATTTTTCAAAAAGTAACTTTTAAAATTAAATCCTTTGTTATTTTCACTAAATATTATAATATTAAAACAAAGTTTTTATCAAATTTTATTTATCAGAATAATAATATAAAATTAATCCGTATTTATTGGTAAATTAATAATTATTTCACTTACAATTTTCTCTGAAACCTCCAGTTCCAGTTTATAATCGGAATTCGGGTTGAAATTTGATTACAAAATAGTTCTAATGGAATTTTAATATATTTTACAATAATTAATCATTCTTATGGCAGTGTTGCACTTCCTTCAGAGATTTCTATGACAGAAAATAAATTTACTTAATTATTTAAATTCCACCCAAAATATCATGAAACAAATGCACAAATATCAATTTTCATTTTTTGATTCCGTTACAAGTTTTATTTATTTATTTTTGTTATAAATATTAAATGGTTCAGAAATTTTGTTTTAATGAAATCGTTTTGGTTTGCTAAATTAACTCCGCAAATAGAATGGTAAATAATTTATCAATCTGAGGCCCGTTTGATAATGTGAAATTCCGAATATTGTCTATTCTATTGAAATTACATTTTTGAGAAATATTTATTTTTTAAATAGATATTTGTGAAAAAATAAACATTGACAAATTTGTGAAATTTTATTTCCTGTGTAAGTTTATTTACAATCTCACATGGAACATGCAATATTTTTTTACTTGTTTGTTATTTTCATACGAGTTTTAATTTAATTTAATTTTTAATTATTTTTTACTGTAATACAACGTATTTGATATCATGCAAAATATTTTCTGCTCATTCATTTATTGGTATCAATAGCATGAAAAAATATGAAATTAAAGTGAGATTCTAGGAATCAAGGTTCCATTTTTGTCAAAAGCGGTGGTACCAGCTTCATTAATGAGAATCATAATTTATTGTATAATAATTATTATAGAGATAAATTTACAAAACAATTACTATGAGAATGTAACTTATTTAATAAATTAACAAATTCAATTAAATTAAAAATGTAATTTCAACCTAATGAATAATAAATTAATTGAAGATTGTGTGAATATTTGTAGTTATTTGAAGTGGTTTGCAGAGTTCCTCAGAAGGTTTTGTTTGAATAATAGTAGAGAATATTAATATTTGTGAATTAATAAAATTAAATTGTAATTTGTCTTTTTTCTATGGACACAATTAATACTAAAAGCACTGTAACTAATAATTACTATTTTGAATATAGTTTTTTAATTTCAATTATTTCGCCATCTTTTAACTTAATATTCCTATTTTTAGTATTGCTTTAAAGTTTTATTTTTTATTTTCTTTTTAAAATCATTTTAAGGCTAAGAGTTTCGCATGGCAAATAGAACACGAAAGGAATTTATATCAGGAGAAAAAAAGCTTTTGGAAAAAATTGATAACGAATTTAAAGATAAAGATTGATATTCAAAATTATGCAATATTGAAAATAAAACCACAATAAAAGTAATGAATTGAATGTCCGATAACAAAAAAAATAATATTGAATATTTAATGAAAGAGAATTAAATAAATTTAAAATAAATTAAATTGAAGTATGAATGAAAATTATTATTAATGATGAGAAATTCGACGTTTTTTAATTAAAAGAGATAACAGCAGATTTTGCATTTCAATAAATACATATCCACAGGGTTCTTCTGATTCTTAACATGGACTATTTAGAATTTTTAAAAAGTTCTCTGTATTTTGAAAATCTTTCAAATATTAAATCTGTTATTTACTTTGAATCTTTGTAGAAAATATGCCGTGAGTAGCAATAAAGAATGGGATGCATCAAATTGTAGAATGAATCTTTTTTTATCAAATGTACCAGTTGTCACGAAGAGTCCTTAACCCCTTTAATAGTAATAAAAAGATTTAAAGGGTCGGAAATTAAAATATTACGAAGGAAATTTAACAATATTCTCTCATCTTTTTTTGATGTAATATAATATAAGACTTTTCATTTTCACTACAAAAATATTTTATATTAATACATTAAAACAAAATGAATTAGTAACTTTATTTGTATTAATATATAATTGCCAACAATTCAGAAATTGCTGCTGATATCTTGAAAAAGCTATTTACCTTTATTTGACCTTTATAATTGTTGATTTCGAAAATTAGACCCCCTCCAAATTATCCCTTCAATTAGTTTATGTCAATAGATTTATTGTCCCCGTCATTTTAGGATTAGGAAATGAAAAAAAATTTACCTAGAAATTTTTTAATAGTTAGTTAAGTTTCCAACTAATTTCATGTTTGGGACTTTGAAGGGATTCATTAGTTTATTCTGATCCGCTGATATGGCGATCCGTTGCAAATTATTAAAATAATTAAAAATATGGATAAAATCAAATCTGCGAAAAGGACCAGACTCGACAAAAATCTTGCTGCTGCATTGGATGGCACTAATAAAAATGAACATAAATGAACATTACCATTCTATAAAATTATCTAATATAAAATGTAACCTTTCTAAAAATTTGTAACTTATGGTGGGTTTCTGGGTGTTGATATTTTGAAACTATATGGTTGTTACCCAGACAACCCCATACAAATATCTCTCGCTTACCACTCGGTACCCGTTTCTAAGCAACGTCGGAACTGTGTTCGAGTGGGTGGTTCATCCGCAAAAAGTGAGCGCTATTGCTAATCCTATATTTGACCGAAAGATCCCTGGGTCCAAAGAGCTGCCAATAGAAGGCCTATGCTCGATTTCGATTTTTAGGTACCATTATTCTCCTATCTCCTTCAAACGTTAACCTATACTCTCATATCATTTATCTTTATGTCCATTCGGTTAGTCCTTCTTATAGTTGTCCGTATTGATGATTTTCCTATGGCCTGTAAACCCCTTGTTATGTTAGATATGCACACAGTATCTCTCTTACCCTTATCACTATTATAACTACTATGTTCCCTATTATTGATACTAGCTTTTCCATTGTTATTATTATATGTACTATTCCTTATCGCTGCTATTACTATTATTATTAATCTCATTACTACCATTACTATTATGTTCATTATCATTACTATTATTATTATTATTATTATTATTATTATTATTATTATTATTATTATTATTATTATTATTATTATTATTATTATTATTATTATTATTATTATTGTTATTATTATTATTGTTATTGTTATTATTATTATTATTATTATTATTATTATTATTATTATTATTATTATTATTATTATTATTATAATAATTACCATTATCCTTACTATTATCATTATTATTATCAAATGTTTTGTAGGGATTCGTCCTTATTCCTCAGCTTTATGAAAATATTTTGATTATATAAAAATTTAGCCGTAATACATCCTTATTTTACAATTTTTCGACAAAGTATTTTCATTGATTCGGAAAATTTGACCAGCGTTTCGCCCTTTTTTTACAGTTTATTAAGAATATTATACTAACAATTGAACAACATTCCACTTTTACTTTACTATTTTCGATAAGCATTTCAATTAATTCGGAAAATTTGAGCAGCGATCCGCCCTTATTTTATAGTTTCATGATAAATATTTTAATTATTTCCAAAAATTTGCTCAGCGTTCTGCCCATATTTTCCGTTTCAATTCAACATAATTTATTTAATTCTTATACATTATTTAAAACATTATTTTTCATGATTTTAGTCGTTCGGATTAATCTTTTTCCGATGGCTGTTCATTTTAACTGTTGCAACGATTTCGCATTTTTCCCGCTATCCTTTCCCTCTCTTTGTCCTTAAGATCTATGTATGTTCATGTTATTTTAATGAGTGCCCACTAACTACTCGGTGTTAGTGATTTTGAGCCGAATGTTGTTAAAATGTTTATGTCGATTTTATCGAAATAAAGTGCAAGAAAGTTGAGCTAAAAGACCAGCTCTCAATCTACTCTCTTTCGCTATTTAGTTCAGTGATTTGACGTTTGGGTTCCTGCGTTCTCACGCCGGAACCTTCACGGGCACGACTACTGGCGGACTTACACCACACTTACACAATTCGATAGTTATGTGTAATTTTACTTCCTTGCTTTATGTTTTGGCTGTGGGCCGAAAAAGGGAAAAAATGAATTTTACCATGTCAGTTGAGCAAAAGTTTCGAGCATAGTACGGTTTATTCGACATGAAATATTTCACATAGTAATCGGACGTTTATTGCCATCAGTATTGTTCATTGCTTCATCCCAATACATTTAATCAAATTTGTCAAAAAATTCATGCAGTATTCAGTCATTGGTCAAATAATCCAATAAGCATCCATCCATCTTGCTAAAAACTGCAATGTACAGCAACTGAGAGTTGTCGTGTTCAGGCAAAACACTCACTTAGTGTTAATTACCTGAAAGCACGGCTCTCAGTTGCAACGCACACCAACTCAGTTTAGCCTACAATTTCTTTTGAAAAATAAGACTGAAAATTCAAACTTAAAAATAAGCTAAGTTTGCAACAAATTTCAGTTGATAATTTGTCAAAACACTTCAGTATATATACCTATAATTTGACCTTAACCTTGCGTGTTAATTTTATTGCGATTAAACAAATTTGACCTTGAAATTATTTGTGTTATCTAAATTAAATTTTTATTATTTTCTTAATTAAAATTGGTAATTTATTTTTAACATTTTTAATTAAATTTATTCAGCCAAAAATATTTTATTTTTATTCATTTAATTCATTAATTTTTACTTTTATATAAATGATCATTTTACGGTCAAATTTTCTTGTTATTATGTTATTTTTTATATAGATTTCGTGTGGTTTTTGATGCATTTTGTATTTATTTTATTTTACTTTTATGTTTTTGATTTTATATTTATTTGTATTCTCTCAGATTTTAAAGTGTTTAGTTGGTGTTGTATATAGTATTTTAAGTTATCTTGGTACTGGGTTTTCGTGCTGTATTACTGATGCATTTGTGGTGTTTGTGGTTCCGATAACCTTGACCCCAGATGTAAATATTTCCTTGCCCTCAATGGTTACCCGTCGCCAAGCAACGTTGGTAATGTAACCACTGATTTTGAGATCGCCAAAGATGAGCGCCACATAGGAACTACTCTGGCCCGATCTCAAACTGGGTTCAACGCACTACCGTTAGAAGGCCTGCGTGCGCTTTCATCTATTCTGGTCCCATTCTCGTATATTTGGTCTCTCTCATTCTACAGACTACATCTCCTACTCTTACTAATCACTCTCGCTTGTCCTGATGTCATAGCCATCAGAAAAATCAATAGGACAATAGAAAACATTTATTTGATAACACTCAAAACACATTTTATTCGGCACGCTCATTTCTTCCTGGTCGATGCCTGATTGGTTTTGGGCCGGACTTCGAGGTAGCCGCCGCATCCCTGTAGGCTAACTGCGCGGGGCGAATACTAGGGGGTATGTCACCGCCGCGCCTTCTTGACATGCCAACAACGCCACCTCTAGGCCTCTTATCGGTGTTTTCTGATTCTTGTTGAGCTGGTTCTCTTCAGCCCAACCCTTCTGTGCCGCTGTCATTTTTTGGTAGAGCGCTTTGACCTTCTTCGGCTCTACCCAGGTTGCCTTAATTTGTTGTACCTCATTTGTTAATTGCAAAATCTGCTAGTATAATTTCTTATTCGCTCTGCGTACGTTGTCTAATTCGCGCTGTAGGATTTCACGTGATTCCATATCTACAAAAGAATTAAATTAAGCCACACAATACTACACAAATGTTGTTTATTTCATCAAAAGTTTTTGGGATTGTGAGATTTTTATATTTATAATCGCTAGAGTTTTGGGTCAACTTTTATATATTTATATATATTTAGTCACTAGGGTTTTGGATCATAAAAAGAGAACTCGGAAATAAGAATTAAAACATTTTATTTTTAATCATTGTTTATAATCCGATTCACTATGAAATTTATTGTTATATCGTCTTGGGGTTTTCCGAGCATAAGAGTGTTCGCGGTGGCCATCAGGTCGATCCTCTTCCATCCTTAAGTGTCGGGGAAGTATTTTCCACGGAACCACCACGTTGATTTCTTTTGATCTTGTGTTTAATCTAGGATCGTCTAGATTAAACGAGGCGTTTTACGAAGGAGCATATCCGTCCGTACTGGGGATCCTCCCTGCCGCGATATCGTCGTTGACCTCATTTAAATAGCGTCGGGCTCTCTTTACTTTTGCGTCGGTCTGGCGCTGATGTTCCTCGAGACTAGCTAGGAGGAACTCAGCTTGTCCCCGAATCTCGCGGGCCGGATTGCACCCAGGCTCCCGCTTTATAGCGATGAATGGGAGATCTGTCTACTCTTTTACGGGTGAGACGGTGAAACCCGCGTCCCACATAGCTTGGCGACATCGGTTAGCTGCATGCGCGAGAAACCGCACCGTGACTCTGGATGCATCGATCCATGAATTTTCTGAACAAAAATCTTAAACATTAGCCGAGTCGTTGACAATTATATTTCATTAAATTGAAGTGCTGTGGGTCGTCTATGATCTGAGAGCGTGTTGGTGGGTCGACCGAGTAGCATTACTTTTGTCTGGTTCTTGGTCGACTATTCTGTCTGCATCTCACTATGATGATTATCTAGGTCGCCTATTCAATCTTTTCTACCTTTGCGACCCATTCTAATTAGATTTCTCATGTGATTATAATCATAAAGCTCGCGGAATTTAACTCATTGAATGAAAAGAAATTCTATATACGTCACGTCTCCACTTAACTCAATATAACAATTACTTAATTACCGATCGGGATATGTGGTTGGGTGACTTAGTTCTGGTAGCATCTATCCTTGGAAATGAGTGGTCGATATTCTCGAGTTTGCCGTAGCATCGGTTGGCAACTACGATGGATTCCCTGTATTAGGAGGTTCATCCTGTAAAACATTAAAATCAGTTTTTGTTTCCATAAATTTTATTTCAATAAATATCAAACTCAACAATTCTTCGCTTTAATCTTTCTTATTTAAACAAATTTTCTACGAAGATATTTTTAATTAAAATATCTTCTTATTTTGTTTTTTTAAAAATTAATCTAAACTTTTTAATTTTTAAAATTTTCAATTTAAAAATTTCTTCATCATAAAACTTCCTCATATCCCCCTTCTTAAGAAATTTTTAAGTTTTTCCACATTTCTTTCGATCCATTTTCCATCTTCATTTCTTAAGATGTATCGTCTGTCATGCACTTTCTCTATCACTTTGTACGGACCTTCATACCTGTCCTGGCCTTTGTGCCGTGTTTCTACTTTTACTAACACTTCTTCTCCTACATTGAATTTTCTCCTTGTTTGTTCTTCTAGTTCTTCCTTTATCGGTATTTCTTTGGACCCGTACCATTTTTCCCTGCTAATCTTTTTTCCAAAAACTATCTCTGCCGGGCTTTTCCCTGTCGTTTTTTGTTTGGTTGCATTTAAAGTGAATTCGACTTCTGGTAATATCTCTGCCCAATCCGTCTTCTTTCTATCCTGTAAAGTAGCATTTATCAAATCCCGTATTGTCCTGAATTGTCTTTCTATCTGACCGTTTGTTTGGTGATGGTATGGACTCGAAAAACATAATTTAATCTCTAACATCTTTGTGAATTCTCTCATCATTCCTGATTCAAACGCCTTTCCGCAATCAACTCTTATCTCTTTTGGGCATCCAAATCTTAAAATCCATTTTTCTAAAATCGTTTTCTTTATTGTTTCTTCGTCTTGTTTTGTTATCGCTGTCAAGACTTGATACTTACTATACTGATCTATTATGCCCAATATATACTTCTTACGTCCTTTTGTTTCTGCCAACGGTCCACATATATCTACGAATATGATTTCGAACATTTCCTTCGAATCTTGTCTTTTTACTGGTTCTTTCGTTGTTATTATTAAAGCCTTGGTTTTTTGACATATCTCACAACTTCGAACAATCTCCTGAATCTTACTCCACAGGTGTTTTCCAACATATCTATCTTTCATATAATCGGCTATCTTCTCGACTCCAGCATGACACAATAGTCTATGTATTTCCTTTATTGTTTCTTGTAACTCATTTTCAGGTATCATCGTTTTCTTTCGTACTTCTTCTACAATTCCATGTTGGATGTTGCTTCTTCCCTCTTCTCTGATCGAGTCTAGTAATCTTGTTTTTATCTTTCCTTTCTTAGCTTCTTCGTGGGCCATTTGACATTGAACACACGTGTCACATTTAGTTCTCGACACCATGTCTGCATTTTGGTGATTAATACCCTTTCTGTATTCTACTCTTATATCTAAACTGCTCAAATAATTGATCCATGTTTGGAATTGTGAAGTAATCGGCTTCTTGGTTGTCATCATAAACGTGATTGCCTTGTGGTCTGTCCTGAGCGTGAATCTTCTTCCGTAGAGATAGTGCTTAAAATGAATGCAAAAATAATATACCGCCAATAGTTCCTTTCTTGTAATACAATATCCTTTCTCGTGGCTCGTCATCGAGTGTGATCCATACGCAATTACTCTTTCCTTTCCATCTTTATCTCTTTGTGAAAGTACTGCTCCAATGGTATCGAAACTAGCGTCGGTATCTAAAATGAACTCTTTTTTCAGATCCGGAAAACATAAGATTGGCGCCGTCGTGAGTGCTAGTTTCAATCCCTCAAACACGCTATTCGTTCCTTCACTCCATTCTAATTTTTTGTTACTTGGTCCGCTACATAATTGTTCTAACATCCTTGCCTTCTTTGCATAATCACTGATGAATCTTCTATAATAATTGCAAATACCTAAAAAGCTTCGGAGTTTCTTTACACAGTTAGGCTTCCCAAAGTTCTGTATGGCCTGAATTTTAGATGGATCTGTCTGTACTCCTTCCTTGCTGATTATGTGTCCTAAGAATCTGATTTCTTCCTTTATTATTTGGCATTTTTCTGGATTAATCCTTAGGCCTGCTTCCTCAATCGCCTTTAACACTTCTCCGAGTATTGTATAGTGTTTCTCTTTACTGCTTGAATAAATCAAGATGTCGTCCAAATACACCATTGCTCCCTTTATTTTGCCTAATACTTTTGTCATAATTTCTTGGAACGTACCTGGTGCTGCTGCAATTCCAAACGGCATTCTGTTGAAACAATATTGTCCGTTCTTTGTTGAGAAAGCTGTTTTCTCCTGTGATTCTTCTTCTAGTTCCACTTGGTAATATGCATTACCTAGATCGATTGAGCTGAAAAAGACGGATCCTCCTAACAAATCCAACATCTCGTCTATGTTTGGCATTGGAAATGCCTGCCTCTCTGTTACCGCGTTCAGCTGTCTAAAGTCCAAGCATAGTCTAATATCCTTTTTCTCTTTTTTCCATACACATATTAGCGGTGTATTCCATGGAGAGTTACATTTCCGTATAATTCCATTTTCGTACAAATTTTGTATTGCTTCTTCAATCTTTGATTCCAAATTTAGTGGTTGGCGATATGGTTTTATGTTTATCGGCTCACCTCTTGTAACTATCTTGTGTTTTACCAAATGTGTGCGACCCACATCCCATTTATCTGCCATAAACACGTTTGCACTGTTTGTTATAATTTCCTTTAATTTGCTATCTTCATTGATCTTTAACTGCTCCAACGCTCGTATCAATCGTTCTTCATCCTTTATTTTTCTGCCAAATTTTGCTTCAATGTTACAAATATAGTTCTTGTCTTTTTCACTAGCCTCGATATCTTTAATTTTTAACAGTCTAAATCCAAATGTTTCTTGTAATTCGATTCCTCCAATCACGTCTGGTGTCACTTTCTCCGCCACAATGAATATAACTTCCTTCGAAACATTTCCAATGGTTACTTGCACCTTCGTTTTTCCTATTGTCTCGATCGTACTCTCGTTTGCGCATCGTAACTTATCGTCACTTTTCGTCAATTGTTGTCCTCGTAGCTTGTTGAAACAGTTCACACTCATTACATTGATTCTTGCCCCAGTGTCTAATAAACAGTCGAAATTTTCCCCATTCATCCTTACTGTTATACTAGGCCTTCCTTGCATTCTGTTATACAAAATTTCAACAACCTGCTCCGTTTCGATGGTTCCAATTCTCTCCACTTCCTCTTCAAACATTTCTCTCTTTAGGAACCTGTATACTTTCTCGCTTACCCTTCCAACATTCTCCCACTTTTCTGCCCCTTGAGGATATCCCATCAAATTTTCTGTTAGAATATGGCTCCAACCAACTCCTCTACTGGTGGAGCCCTGTTGTTTGGGTACGTCTTCCTAAAATTATCTTCATTTGTCTCTACACGCGATTCCCTTTCTTCTTCTTCCTCGATACCATTTATTCGACTGTATCTGTTTCCCGTGAATCTTTGTCTCTCCGTCGCTTGCCCGTACCTCATCTTTGTATAACACTCCTCGGATCTATGACCATTTCTGCTACATCTTCCACAGCGTATTTCCTGACACAATCTTCTTATATGACCTTCTTTCCCACACCCAAAACATCTTGGAGCTTTTTTATCTGGACAGTTTCTACTTATATGTCCGCTTCTATGACATGTCCAGCATTCTATTTTACCTTTTATTGGACAATCAATTTTCGTGTGTCCTATTTTGTGGCATAACCAGCATTCTGGCATTTCTCTTCGGATACTTTCTTCTCTCTGTTCTTTCTTCTTGTATTGTACTCTTCCCTGTGGTTCCTGATAGACCACTCTGGCGTAACTTTTCATACTGTTTATCTGTTCTCTTTGCTTTTCTACTTTGTCCATCAGAGTTAGTGTTTCCTTTATTTCTTCTGTGCTTTTTATCTTCCGTAGTATCACTTCTTTCTCAACTTCTTTATTCTCCGCACATACTATTAACATCCTTGCTGTTAATTTCTCTTTGGTAAATTCTTTATTTTCGAACAACCTATCAACAAGGTCCTCCACCTTTTTAAAATACGTTTCTATTTCTTCACCCTTCCGATTGTAATTCAACAAGTTTTGTAGATCCTTTAAAACATCTCTTTCACGATCGAATGCCAATCGCAACCTAGCCTGGAATCCTTCGGCTTTTTTCAGTGTTTTGGCGTACACTTCCAGGAGATCCTCATCAATCATGCAAGATGTTAATCTTTCCTGTTCTTTCTTCTGCGTGATTCCCTTGGCGTCGAAATAAATTTCGCATCTTTTAATGAACTTTTCCAAATCGTCCCCTTGGCAGAATACCTTTGGTAGCAATCTTTCGGTGATTGCGACCGTGTTTACCGCTGCCACCATATTAGGAGGTTCATCCTGTAAAACATTAAAATCAGTTTTTGTTTCCATAAATTTTATTTCAATAAATATCAAACTCAACAATTCTTCGCTTTAATCTTTCTTATTTAAACAAATTTTCTACGAAGATATTTTTAATTAAAATATCTTCTTATTTTGTTTTTTTAAAAATTAATCTAAACTTTTTAATTTTTAAAATTTTCAATTTAAAAATTTCTTCATCATAAAACTTCCTCATACCCTGTATTATTTAGTAGATTTTGGTTTCCACGAGGGATTTTGCTACCCAGTTAGTTGTAGAGGTTGTTTGTCTAAAACTCGTGCTTGGAATTATTACGCCCGATCGTACGGCGTAGCCATCACACTTTTCCAGTCTTAATTCATTTTTACGGCGTAAAACATTCTGATGTTGGGTGATTTGTCTCGGAACACAACACAGTTACATGTTTCAATATGATATCGGTTGTGCAAAACGCATAAGCATTGGTACGGCTGATATATTCTATCGACAATGACTCAGGGTGGACGACTGGTTGACGAGAGAGTTGAGGATACTTCATGGCAGTTCAGGTAATTTGTCTATACATAATTTAAGGAGCGAGGTTTATGAAAGTTATGGTGTCGTTATTTGCTGGTTAAATCCTTATCTGGCAGTCTTCTCATGGCATCGAATTTAAGTAAATTGTTGATTAAACACATTATATTTAACAAAGACAACATGGCATATATAATAATTCAGTATAACTGTCTCGATCGCTCGTATTCTGAACGGAATTGGCGTTGGAAAATCGTTCTTGCGACATTCTTAGCCTCAAGTTACGGTAAAAATGCTTACAGACAAGAAAGATAATTACCGTCTCTATGGAAAATATTTTGTTTCATTGAGATTTCGTCGTGATTAGCTTCCGGTGATTCTGCGGAGGTTCCTGGTAACGAGCGTCTGGATTGCATGCTTTAGCGTGAATTTAATAAATGGTGGCCTTCCGACGAGTGGCAGAATATATATACGTACGGTATGTGCAGCGAGTTGGCGTGGTGTATTAATTCTGCTCTGAATATCAATTGACTTAAACTTTAATCAATTTTACTAGTTTCCTTCGGAAATAATTAAATATCTGCGAATATCATCAATGACATTTTGGTGTAAATAATTCTTTCAACCGGAGTCGACATATGTGTGCAGAATTGCATGTGCGTGTGCTTATCTGATCTGGCTAGCGGGATAGATATTCTAATCGATTTGACTATCGCTAAATGTCATGGATTTTTGTTTATAATCGAGTTGATTTTCTAAATCCGGTTATTACTGTTGATAATTATTTTCAATTCATTTGCGGCATAATTCGATGGGGAGCGATTTTGGCCATTTTTCTAGAAGATTTGGGTCATTTTAAATTAAATCATCTTAATTTAAAAGATGGTAAGAGTCAATTTATGATGAGAAGGTCATGAACGATTAATGTCATTTAGGCTTACTCCTTTTCAGCAATTCGGAATATGTTCTGTGTTGTATAGCATTCGGACTATTTTAGTGGGACGAGTCTACACTACTCCTTCACTCGGGTTTTCTCTTGGAATGGCGTAATGATTTTATTTTGGAGTTGGAAGGGTCAGTGTAGATTGTTTCTTTCTGGATCAACATTCGTTAGGACATCCCATTAATCTGATATTTATTAAATATATATTTATACATGTGTGTTGTTCGTAAATATATATTTATTTCGAGAAATCAATTTTCGGGTAAGTATTTTCTGATTTGCATATTTGCGTTTCAGAACCAATTTATAGCTACAAAATCTTGCTTATAATATATTAATATTTATTACTTTACTCGGCCACTTATAATAAAACAGTTTATTTATCAATTTGAGGTGCATACCATGATGACTTGTTGATTCTTTCCAACAATTGTTCCTTAATGCTTCTTCAAAAGATTCGTGGCAAGGCAGGATCAGTTATTCTCTGATATTAAACAGCTTTCTAGCCTTTGCAATTCAATTAGTTACCAAAATTATGCCTTTAATGAATTTTTATTTACTGAAATAATGGAATGAAAATATTTCTTTTGCTTCGTTGTTTTTGTTTTATACTCTGAAAAAATTCCAGTGATTTGTCTTTAAAATCAGGGTGCTTGGTACTCAAATGACGAAGTATTTGAGAAAGCTTCATTGCATCATTAGAAAGTCTATCACCGCCATCAATACAAAGAGGGATGGGCTGGTGAGAATCTTCTATCTTTATAATACCATACTTCAAATATGATTCATGATATTTTCTGCATGTAACTTATAACACCACTAATAAATATCTTTCGTCACTTTTAAGCACGTAATCACTTATCAAAATAGCTCTCTCTGTCATTCTGACTAATTCACCATTAAACACATAACTTTGATTTAAGCCCTTTAACCACTTATTCCGCGCATCTATTGTTATTCCCTTGATAGAATACTCTTTGACTGTTTTCATCTCTACGTTACTTGATACAATAACTCTATAATGATCCTTATAACGATCGCCCTTAAGTCTATTCTCTCTATTACAGTTGGGATTCGTTTAAAGAAGCCGCTGGAATAGTTTTGGATTTGAATGGCAATCTAATCCCTTGAATTTTTATACAGTCTTCTGGTGCATTAATGATGATCCCATACTTCTTATTCCAATATAAGAACGTGGAAAGATATTTGGTATAGTGTCAAATACATAACTGGTTAAAATCGGCCCAACTGCTAAGTTTAGCTGGATTTTACCTGTTCATTCGATCGAACTTCCATTACCACATGTCACCATATTTTTGATTCATACGCATTTATGGTTGCGTTCGCGTTTATAAGTTTATTTGTCAACTCTTAGCTAATAACATTTAGATCTGCACTCATATCCAACATAACTTTAACTATTTCATTTCCAATGAAACATTCAGTTATTGGTTTATTTGGCGCCTTTCCGGTCTGCTGTTAGAAATAACTGTGGACTAGTATTTTTCCTAATTGTCTCTTTGGTTTTTCCCCTTGACCGTTTATATAATTCGTGTATTTTCTTTCTAAATTTCCCACTAGTCCTTTTATCAAATAAGCGAACCTCCATTTAGTCCACTTTACTTCTGTAATAGTATTTATTTGCTTGTCTCCTTCAGATTTGGTTTTAGATTCTCTTGTTGAACATTCATGCTTTTCTACATCGTTTTCTTGAAAATATCTGAATTTATTCCTCTTGTCACAAAATCGAGCCAAATGACCGCCTCCACATTCGTAACATTTAATTGCATTCATTCTATTTGTACATTCGCTGATTTATGAATCTTTTCCCCACACTTAAACCACTTCCTTGCATCTATGTTTCCGTTGTCATCCTTCTTTGTGCAAACTCGCGCAAAATGCCTTTCTTTGTTACATTTAAAACATATAACATTTTGTCTCGGATTATTATTGATTGGATTTTTATTCAATTTTCTACCTTGTCCTTTCTTCAATTCTTCTATAATCTTGTTCAATCTATCGATTTCTCTGGTTAAGAAATTTATCGTATCTTGGTCTATTGTAGCCAGCTTCCTGATTTGATTGTACTTGTCTTCCTTTCCTTTTACTTCCATTTTTATCTCATCTAAAGCTTCTTCTAACGTCTTTGGCTCTCTGATCTTCAAAGGTATCAAGAGAATTTGGTTTCTTAACCATTCTATAAAGGCGTATATCATCATTTTTTTTCTTTTTCACCTTCGTAACTGAGATATCGCATTCTTAATATCTTTGTGAAATCCATCAGTCTCATTTCTTTCCTGTCTGGTGTCGTCTAGGATATATATAATTAGTGAAATCGTTGGGTAAATCGATGGGTAACCTCAATGATTTTGATAATATTCTCTTCGTACAAGTCCAAGGTTCTGGCTGTGCTAACGTCTTCCATGCATTCAATTGCTTTCAAGATTTCTTCGCCAAAGTATTTTAGAAATACCTTAATTTGCTCTTCATCAGTCATCAAGTTATGTTTAGTGAACTGCTCAGTAATATATTTGCCGAGTAATACATGATTCTCGATTTTTATACTTCTTCCTCGCTTCTTAAATACAATAAGTTTTGATTAATTATCTTTGAATAAATATTCCTGTAGATATTCTTTTTCCTTCCATGGTGCCATTTTATATCTATAATAACAATTAAATATAAATTAGGACAATTACTTTATAAAATTTATTCATTCACAAATTCCGAAAATAAAAGCAAATTTAATCGCATGAATTAACAAAATCAAAAGAATATGACATTAATTAATTCATGACTTTTTTTAAGTTTATAAAATATAACTAATCAGCATAATTGATTCTTTAATTATATCTCACGTTTATCAATTTTCATGTAACGGATGCAATGCCAAATAAATTAAAGATACTTCCCATCATCTCTGTACTCGAATTCTTGAACTTTCGATTAAAGGACTGACGAATATTAGTGAGCACAATAAGGATGTTTAACTAAAATAAGCGTGCCTGGTTTAAAAATTTTAAAAAGTTTTAATCAATTTTGGAAACATTATATGTGAAGCATTGTTAATGTCATAAGATTCAAAGATTAATGTGCGAAATGCTATGAGTACAAATGTTTTGAATGTTTTTAAATAGTTTGATTGTGTAAAATTGAGATAAGTTAAATGAATGTTGTTTGTTTTTAAAATTTTATGTTTTAATATTATATTATAATTTTTATAGTATAAAATTTATTTTAAGAAAAATATAACCTTTAAATTTATTGGAAAATTTATAAACAATAAAAATATTTTAATATTTAAAAAGTAAAAATTTGTTCGAATATATGAATTGAATCCATAATATCTAGGTTGTTTTCTTTACCTGATGATGACAGCCAATCTGTCGAAATATATCGTAAAACATACGTTTGAATGGCGCTTTCTTTTAATTACATTATTACCATATTCATTTAATTATTTCATTTAAATTGTATGTGATTGTCAGAAAATTAAATTTACTAATAATTTACTAAGTAAACTTTTGAATTTCAAAATTATATTTATTATATTTTCCTTGCATCAACATGTTAAATAATAATTTTTTTATGGATAATGGAGCAATGTTAGAAGATGTTGATTTAAACAAAATTGATTCTTAGTATAATGTTGCATTTAATTTCCTCGAGTAATTTACAGAATATCCATTACCGAAAAGTTCAAATAGATATAATTTTGGAAGAGGATATAATGCCTTCATAGATGGATATCGAAAGTGACCAGTTGCCAAGTCAGTGCCAGTAAGGATTTCCTAAATTAAAAATTAAATTTTTGGAGGGCTGATTAGATAATTTTCTCCAAGAGAGCTGAGCGTAAAATTCAATAATATTCAACGTTAAGAATTCTTCAGTAATTCAATAGAATAAATCGTTTTATCTAATCAAAAATAAAAGAGATCTGTTGATTTTAATTCGATTTTCAATCCCCTCATCAACATTCGTTAAAGACAGATTGAAGGCAATAATGTGAAACAGAAACATTTGAAGTGTTTATTAACATCAAAAATATACAACCGGTAATAAAACGGTAAGAGAAACTCAGAAAGAAGTTGAAATTTTAACCAAGAATTTTTCAAGCGATTTGATTGGTTGAAAAATATTTTGTTCAATTTTGGAGTTTATTAGATGATTTTTGATGTTATTTTAATATTGCAACTTAACAGGTCGTCAAATCTTTATCGATAATTATTTGGAATTTTATTAATTAATAAATGGGCCATTTTATTAAAAGGTAATTTTTGAAGTAACTTTAATTTATTAATTAAAAATTATTTTTCATTTAATTTGTTTTAATAAATGACACGCTTAATAAAACGCCTTTCAAATTATTTACTTGAATAAATATTATTATTCTCGGAATTGTATTTTGTTTCGTAGAGGCTATTGTTATGAATTTTAAATATATTCAAATTTTTATCAAAATATCTAATGCAAATAAAATCATTCGTTTTGATCATCTTTGATCTGTTTTGTCTCTTTGAAATTTCATTTAGCTTCATTTAGATTTTGATTATAGATCATCTTGTTTACCTGTTTAACAATTAACGGTGCCAATTAAAATTAATTAATTTTTAAAAACAAATAAATTTAACTAAAAGTAAAATCCTTGATAGACGAAACGTCAGCCTGTTAATTAAAAATAAAATAATACTAAATTTGTTTATATTCTTAGTGGATAAGGAATTAACTTTGGAATCTGGGGATAAAGAAAAAAGACCTATAAAAAAAATAAAAACCAAATTGCCATAAATGGTCAAAGAAATAATGAAATTATGAATTTTGTTTCCTATTTTGTTGTTTTATTAAATACAAAGTTTTGAAAAGAAATGTTTTATGTAAATGTGTTCACGCGTTTTAAATAATCTTTTATACAGTTTGCACTGGCCAAAAATACAGGATTTTAGCACATCTAGCGCCGTTAGAATAATGCTGTTTGTTATAATTGGGCCACAAATTTTTAATTTTTGTGAATTATTAGGCTGTTATCCAATTTATATCAAACGGGTAGTTTACAGGAAAATGCAAAATGAAGAATTATAAAATAAACAGAATTATAATAAAGCTCCATATTAAAACATATGTTTTACGATATTTTTCGACAGCTTTCCTATTATCATAAGGTAGGATAGCAAACTTTATTCATATTGTAGATTAATTAAACAAATTTCTTTTTTTTAATAATTTACGATATGCATAATATATTGAATTATTTATACATAGAATTGAGTTTTAAAATTTAATCTAACTGTGCCACTTGGAATTTGAGTGAATGGCATTTTGGGTAGAGAGAAATTATTGAAGTGGATTATTTGTAGGATATTTAACAAAAAATCTAATTTTCTTATTTCCTTGTGTCGGAAATTTATACATAACATACATGCGCATCGCAATTGTAGTGTTTCCAAGGGTTTAGCTCTCACGGGGTTTAGGTTTAGCCTTTTGACATGCATTTCTGTAAAATGTTATACCTATTTAATTTATTATATATAATTTAGTATTAAATACTTTTAATCCCTTATCATATTATAAGGACTTTTTTTGTGTTTCACCTCTGATTTCTTTAAGTGACATAATATTTTCTACAAAATTTGACTATGAATCAGATTATTTAAGGTGATTTAAGATTTATTTTTTGAAATATGAAAAAATTTTATCATATAATTATTTTTAAAATATTTCTACTTTTTAACTTACTTCTTTCTCAGATTAAATTTAAACGGTTGGTTGTTATATCACAAAAATTAATATTTAAATTTAATATTTCGGAACAATAAAATCTTTCATAAAAAGTTTTCCTTTTTTGAATATTGGCAACATATTATATAATTTTACCAGTTTACCGGTAACTTTTGAAAAAAAACCCGGTAAATTTAAGCACAACATTTTGGAATAAGTTACCGGTAAACCGGGTTTTAATTACACTTAGTTGCAATACAATAACATTCCGTTTCATTTTTATTTTAAATTGATAACTAAATACAAGTATAAAAAATTATATATATATCACCACATAATATTTTTTAACATATTTTGAAGACTTTTTTAATTTCGATGATAACTTTCAAATTACAATTAAAATATTTAAATTCATTTCAAAAATGTATGTTATATCATAGTACAATTTTAAAATTAAAATATGTAAATTTTTAATTAATTAAAATAAAAATGTCATGTAAATAAACCTTAAATATATTAAAATAACATTTTATAGATTTTAAAATTTAAAATCGTAATTCTTCAGGCATTCTCTCGTGAATTTTAGTATGTCAGTCAAAATTTAATTAAAATCAAAAATATTTTTGGTAAAAATTAATAATTAACGGAAACTTGGTTTAATTACGAAAATTATTTAATTTATTTAAACAAACGTTTGATTTAGTAATTATAATTAATGAGAATTTGAAACATTACAATTTTTAAAAAATTATTTGTTTGATTTAAAAAACTTATTTATTGTTTGAGTTCTCTTTTCAACATTTCAAAATTTTCCATACAACAAAAAGAATGTATGCAATTGTTATTGTCAAATTTGTTACAAATTCTTACAGAAATAAAAAAAACCATTTTTTCAAATCGAATAATGTCATGTTAATTTTCAAAATAGTTTTTTCAAAAATATTGTTTCAATTTATTCTGTTCGGGATAAAGATAAGGGACAATGCAAAATTTTGTAAAATATTTAAAACCTAAAAGTCATTACACTAAAAACAACAGATTCAAGTTTATGATTGATCACAAATGACCCAAGGAATCAAAAATAGTTTTTAAACTTTTTTAAAATTTCTTTGCAGTTATTTTTTTTAATTCTATGGCTATATAGAGAATTTTTGAGCATGATATTTTCCAGTGAATCCATTAATCAAGGGCTACACAATTGAATATCAGCATAACTTCTTTAAAGCAGAGACGAATAATTAAAAACCACGAGGTGTTACCTAAAGGGAGTTTACCCTGTGTCTTTATGAAATTGAAAATAAAGATTTTGTTGGGATAGACTTTGATTATACTGGTTTTGAAACACAAGAAGTCAGATCGAGTTTCAATTCCATCGGCAAATTTCGTACCATCCCAAAATTATTATTATCATTATTATTATTATTGTTATTTGTATGTAAAATTTTCAGTTTTATTAAAATTTTGTTGTAAAAATTTCTCATCTCTAAACATTATGAACTTTCAATGTTTTTGTTATTAATTTTTCATTGTGTATATTTTTTTCTAAATATTTGTTTTATTACATTCTTTGACAAATGAACTCAATTGATTAAATTTGAGAAATATTTGTTAATATCACATTTTATTAAACCCAAATTTCTACAATTAAATTTAAAAAAAACAGCTGGATTGTTTTATATTATTGTTTTAATTTTTGGCATTTTATTATAAAATTCAAAGTAAATTGTGATTGAAAAATTTATTAATTTCACAGAAATTTTTATCCAATTAAAATTAAATTAAAATTAATTAAAAAATTTCGGCATTATAAAAATTTATTTTTTAAAATGTTATTATATTGTTACATTTAAACAAATTTATAGATTATTTATAAATAAAATACTGATTTCAAATATTAACCATAAAAGTTTATCATATTGTTCCTGACATAATTAGTTTGAAAATGCAAAGAAAAAAATGAAATAAAAACGATTTTAAAATTAAATAATTATATTACTCGGTTTAAATTCAAAATATTATAAATTCAAATAGCAAACATGGAATATATTATTTTTATTGTTGCTACCTTTAAATGGGTCTAGGACATTTCCTCCCGGGACATTTTCCCCATCAAATAGAACTTCCCCCATTATTACCTTATTGAAACAATTTAATAATTACAAAAAATTGCAATATATTTCATAAATACAAAATTACAATGTATTGTTTATAAGTTAATGCTGTAAGCAATTGCTTTTAAGTATTCTATGATGTCACGATTGTCGAAGTCGGCAACTATGTTTGCAATTCTCAAAGAACAGTCTTTATACTTCTTTGGTTGTTCAGGCAAATGTACACCGAAGATCTGATTTAGGTTGACATTATTTAAGCTATATTCACGTTTAAGAATCCGAAGGAAGCTCCAGATATTTGGATGATGACAGGAAACTGTAGAGTGCATCTTTCTATGCCAACCTTCCACAGCATTGTTTGTTCTGGGCAAACTGTTGGCAATACGTGAATGGACACTTCAAATGATTGTCTCGAACACCGTTACTGAACGGTGATTAACGAATGCTAACATAACAATTATATTTTTTTTGTAATTATTAAATTGTAATTATTAAATTGTATCAATATGGTAATAATGTGGGGGAAATGACTGGGTGGGAAAGTCCTATTTGATGGGAAGGAAATGTCGGGGGAGAAATGTCGGGGGGAAATGTCCTGATACCCTTTAAATATAAATGAGAAATTTTAAATTCTTTAGTTTTTTAAGCTTAATAATTTTAATATAAATTGTTGTTAACCTTTTTTTGAATTTCTCTATGACCTTATTTTATCCTTATTTTTAGTTAAAAGCATAAGGATAAAGAAGCAAAAACATTTTGATTATTTCACTTCCTGAAATTTAAATTTATTCTCGGGAATATATCCAATTATTATCTTTATATTTTTTATATAGAGGCTTATACGAGGTTATAGGTTCCACCTTTTCTCACATTCTTCAGTCGTACTTAAATGATAACCTTAGTAATTCTCGAAACAATACTACTGGAACTAAAAATATTGGGCCCCTTATTATAATTTATCTAGTCCGACTTACTTGTTATAACATTTTATTATTTAGTTAATAATTAATTCATTATCATTCCCAAGCAAAGAGTCCGTGTAAATTAATATTTATTAAAAATACTAAAATTAAAATTAAAATTTTCAATATTGTTAATAAATATAATTTTGGACAATGCAAATCGCATCTTGCGTCTAGCATCTTTTCGATTTCTATTTTTGGCCTTAAAGTTAAGTAAAGTAGAAAGAGCAAATTTGTAGAGGTATTTTGCTGGAAATGGCATTATGGCAGAAAGGTCTTGGTTTGCAAAAATAGGTATAAGTATTTATCAAAATAGTTTTCAAAAATATAATGAAACTTTATTCTCTTTATCCTATTAACATTTTGTTGCATATTTGCACTATTTTTAAAAGATAAAGTTTTGTATAATGTCTCGTATATGCGTTACGTTGAGCCAAAATCATTTTGAAATATTCAAAACTTTGACATTTTAGAGCATACAAACGTAATCTGATAATGTCTCAAATACGCGTCATCTCATGAAATTAAATAAGCACATGAAATATCTTTCAAAAACAACTAATCAGTTAATAACAAACAGTTTAATTAAAGAATATTTTTTAACTTTTCAGATTCCGTTTCATTTTACTATTTAACATTTAGTAAACAAATAATAAAAGGTAAAATAGAAATTTTCATTTAAAGTACTAATTTAAAGTAATAAATGTGTTAAAAATAATGAAATTTAAAACAAATTATTTTATTGTTAAAAGATCAGGCGGATTATTATTTCAGCGGATTTTATGAATCAATTAATCTGCTTAATTTCCTTCATGCAAACAAATATCTATTTTTGAATTAAAATTAGAATAAAACTAAAAATTTAATATGAGAAAATGAAATTATCAATAAAATTAAAATTTTAATTTTTCATACCTGAAAATATATCAGTTGAAAAAAGTTGCAAGTCAAAAATTTCATTTAATAAAGATAATCCAAATTTAATTAATTAAGTTTTAATTATCTATGAAAGGACATTTAATGATACAGGAAATGCAGCAGAAATTATCCTGAATTTTTATGTTTATTTTGGTAATGTCAAATTTTATTTTCAAGTTAAATTTTTCATTAATTTCCTTTAATCTTTCAATGATTTCATTTCATTAATGAAGATAGTTATATATATATATATATATATATATATATATATATATATATATATGTAAATAATATTTATATATAAATATATATAAAATATTTATATTATATTTAATCAAATTATATACTTGATTTTCCTGAATTCTAACAATTATTTAGGTGTGAAAAATATATTTTAAATAAAATAATTTATTTATTTTTCTATTAGAATTTCTTTTATTTCATATCTAATTATATCACATCACATAAAACACAATATTAATATGAAAAGTAATGATAAAGGAATTGGTAAATATAAATGAAACTACAATGAATAAAGAAATATAGGTTCTTTTTATACATTAATGAATTCAAAGAAATTAATCGGTAATTTCGAAATAGAAAACAGTAATCAAACTCAAACATGCATTCAGTGAAATTCAATTTGATATTATTTTCAGTAATCAATAATATTTTTATAAATTTTTACAATGAAGTATAAATTTTTAAAAATATTGATTTAAATCCAAAATGCGGTTAAAATGATCACAAATATAAAATATTTAGAAGAAAGTAAAGTTCCATAAATAACCTCAAAGTAAAAAGAGGTTTGCTCTCAATAATAAAATTTAATCTTTAATTTACACTTTCGTTTTCTACCATGTTTGACTCAAATAATTTCATACAAATACAGCAAATACACTTATTTAATTCAATAATTTTTGAAACTTAAAGTAGTTTTTTTATACAATCTTATCATCTGTTTTACTTTCTTCCGCAATGAAGGATTATTTTGACTCAAAGCATATTTTGTAATATCAATGACTCCTTGGTAAAGTGATAAAGGTTCCACAAAAGCTTACTCATACAAATATTGTAACTCTCTTGGCTTAAACAATTAAAGGGTATATAGTGTTTCTAAACTCAAAATAAAAACGTGTAGGGTTATTATTTTCAAGTCGCTAAGTTATTATTATTATTTTATTTGAATTCTTCTCATGATTTGGCATTCAACCATACCCATTCACCCGATCAATATCAATTTTTAAATTTGATAAATTTATAATTAATATTTGAAATCCAAGTAAATTTTTTTCTTTTGTTGAACTCCGTAGTGTCAAAGGTTTGGAAATCACTGATCTAAATTATTAAGAAGTTTAGCAGCAAAATCGTTTTCTATTTTGCAATTGATGTTTTTTTATATTTATTAAAAACCCTTAAAAGTCAGTCAAAAAATTTAAATCTTACTTTTAAATATGAAGTTATTAATTTGGAGATGTTTTGTTCTGTGACACGAACACAGACAGACAAACATACCACTATAATATATCTTTTTATTATTTTATTTTAGAGATAAAGTTTTTTAATCAAAAATGCTTGACTTTTAAAGCTCTACAACATCTTAAAAGTTAATCTTTTCAAAAATGATTTATTCATAAAATTCTTTTTAAAATATTTTATATTTTGAATTTGGAATATACTTTTGCAATTTTATCTGACAATATATTGAATAAAATATGAAAAAACTTAAGAGGCTTATATTTCCTTGACTAGTTGCCGATTGAGATTTGAGATATGTATGATTCTTTCTGCTTCATCACGATTTGAAAATGAGACGAATGCGAATCTTTTGAATTGATCATCAGGAAATCCAACGACTTTCGCATCGATCAATTGCGCAAATTGACTAAATCCTTTTTTAATAATCGGTTCATCCATTGCAGGTAAAGCTAATCTAAAACATTTATTTTAATAATTAACAAAAATTCAAATTATTCGACTTAAAAGTCACCATTGATTCGGATAGACAAAAATTTCAACAAAATAATTTTTGAGTAATTTTATAAGATAGAAACCCGAAATAAAACACACAAAAGGTAACTCGCACACAGACGCGAGGATCACAAAATATTAAATTACCAGTGCGCACACAGACGCACAAATATAACAGTCGTTTGGCCGAAACAGATGAAGAGGGGGAAAGTTTGAATTTCAGAAAATAAAATTTTTTAAAAATAATTCTGTTAAAATTTTATTTTTATTTTTTTGTATATTTTACTACTGAGCTTAACATCTAAAATCTAGACTTACGGATATATATATGCGACCGTAATTATGCAATTTCATTTTTTTTCAAAATTTGGATATTTTACGAGAAATAAAAACCAGATTTTTTTTCTCTCATACACTCAAATGTTATTTATTGACACTTAATTACACATCCAATTAATCTCGTTTTTAGTCTTGACATTTTATGGTTCATAAAAATAGAATTTATTATAATTAAGAAGTCAGTTGATTTTTCACATAAAATTTAAGATTTAAGCGATTAATATTTATAAAATTAATGAACGGACGTTAATGGACTTATCAAGGACAACTGATAGTAAAGTTGATTTTTCTAAACCGTTTGATTTTGTTTTACGTTATTAGTAATTTCTAGACTGGCAAATATCAGAAGTATTTGTCTCCCAATAAAATATTTTGTAAAATTAAAAAACAAATTTCTGTTACTAGAAAAAGTGACCAAAATACGATCAAATGTTTGCAATATTTTTTTATCATAATATATAATTAATTTCATTTGATGGCTTAACTTTTTAAAAACAGATATTATAATAATAGAAATGTGAATGAAATAGTTTTATTTCGGAAGCAATCAATTTTGCGGTAAATTTCTACATGATTTTGGCACTAAATTTACAGACAAAATTGCATTCCTATTCTTACTCAACACTAAATATTGACACTAAATTAAAATGGACATATTCTAAGCATAATTAATTGAAAAAATTATTATGAGAAATTTATTTAAAAACAAAAGATAGATTAACATATTTTTTAATTTATTTCATTTTAAAAATATTAAAATCTGTCAAATTGATGGAATTAGAAAACATGGTGTTAAAATTCTCATTCAATTTGTTCCATCACATCCAAATTATTCCACATTGCAAAAGGTGACAGATAAGAAAATGCATAAATACGATATTTACTCATTTCAGCATTAAACAGTATTTGTAAATTTGTTAATATTCTACAAAAAATAAGAAATAGATTTTATTTAAATAATAAATTAGTGAAAACAATTTATTTCAATAACTATTAGTTTATTATTATTATTTATAATTATTATATTAATAACTATTTATTATAATTATTAATTTAATTTAATTTTGATCACATAAAATTGATGTCAAAATAACATAATTACGAATTTTGTGAGAATTTTTATTAGTAGTGAATTGTTTATATGGGTAGATAAAGTCTTTTTAAAAAGATAATTTCTAAAACTGGAAATCTAAGTGTCATTAACCAAGATATATTGAAATATTTGATTCACAAATTATTGTGACAATTGAAGTTTATTTCAAAGACAAGATATTCAACGAAAACAACCACTGCTAACCACTGCTGAAATTGTGTTAGGTAAAAGTGTTTCTAAAAAGCTTCTTATTTTATACAAGTCGGTTTGTTTCCTAACTCCTCGTGTTCTTTCTTTGTAAAGGAAATCATCAACGCCCAACACATAAGTTTTTTATTTGTATTCACCACAATAAACACATGCGTCGATACAATATTTTTCACTCATATTTCTCGCACATTTTTGATAAGAGTAAGTCCACATATGGTAGATTGCCATTCTTATATGAACGTTAAGTTATATTAGGTTTCACTCGCTTTCAGACTCACCTTCCTAACTGAGACTCGTTGGCCACTTTCGTATTCGTCTATTTTTGGTACTAATTTGAAAGTGTTATAAATTGGAAAAGGTAATTGGGGTTTTGAAAATGAGTAAATTAGAAACCATTTGGAAATGAGCAATTAAACTCATGTGCTTTAACTGCGTGATGAAGAGATACTGTATTGATATTGAATACAAGACGCCAACGATATGAAGTAGACAGAAGTTTTGTTTTAATAGACACACTAAATGTCATTGGGGAGAAAGCTATTGTAAATGAAGGTTCCGTAATTGTTTTAATTAACGATACTTGCTGGAACGTGAGATGGTTTTATACTCTTAGATGACTATGATGTAATAATTGGAATGATCATCATATTCATGCTCGATGGGATCAGATCAGTTGAGTCGACAACATAGAGTTGTGAGGAAAATGTCTGTATGATTTATGAGCCGATCTTCATTGAGAAAGATAATTTCAATGCAAAATTTATTCAGTATTTGAAAGTTAAATAGGGATAGAGATAAATTACGTTTAATATTTGATTTCAAAAGGTTGATCATTGTTGTAGTCTTAGATTATCGAAAGTGTTTATTGTTTGTGTTAATAATAACTTTTTATTTGATAATGAGTCTCCTTAAAAAAAAGTGAAGACACGATCGGGTGGAATGCTATTTCGTGCTGTCTAGATAATTAATAAAAAAATTAAAAATTAAATTTTATGAATATTTCACCAATAAAATTTATTAACGAACAGTTAAATAAATAATATAAATAAATAATAAGTTTACCTTGATTGTCTTTTTTTCAATCTTCTAGTGTTCCTCTATCCTCAATCTTCAGGAACTTTTGGTTGGATATATTATCTTAGGCTGATGGGATTGTCAGCAAATTTTGGGTGGTTTTAATTTTCAAAAATATTCTTGTTTTTTATCAGCAAGTTTAAGATTTGCAAGGTATTTAGTTATTTTCTGAAATCCTAATATTTTATTTCCTTTGGATCATTAAAATAATCAATTTTTCAATTTTTTGTTTTTTCTATAGTCAATAGTTAGCTTACTATAGCAAATTGATTTTATTTTTAAACATCATTTAAAAATTAAAAATTAAAAATTAAAAATTAAATAAATAAGACGCAAACACAAGGAGGGAGATTTAAACACACAATTAAAAAGAATAATAAATAAATTGAACCATTAAAATCATATAAATATATATTAATGGCGCGGCAGATGCAGTAAATCCAATAAATTTGATATGTTAGATCTTCAAAGCACAAACATGAAAATCATATCCATCCGGATATGTAGAAGTGTATTTTGCAATTTTGAAGTGTAAAGAATATGCCATTTACAAGAAGAAGCTTTAGATTGAAAAGATTAGACTTTCAACGGGTTTCAGGTTTTGCGATTATTATTTTGTATTAAAACAAATAAGAAAATTTAGGTTTCTTTCGAAATGTAACATAAATCATAAAATTTTAATAAATAATATTTTTCTGTTTATAAATATTTCATAACGTATAAAATTGAGTTTGCGTTGTCAGTAGGATTTCATTTTCCATACAAGACTGTAAGATAATTACTTGATAATTAAACTGGTCGTTTTTGCAAAATCTGTCAGACATTTATATATATATATATATATATATATATATATATATATATATATAATTTTTATTTTTATATTAACTTATTTGTCCATATCTTGAATAAAATTGAAAATATATTTAATTGTTCCATCCAATAATAATTTTTAAATAATTTAAAAATTGTATTTATAAATGTTAAAATAAATAATAAATTTTATTAAATTAATATTGTTTAAAATTTCTCAATAAATTTCAAGTATAAGAAGATATTGATTTGACCAAAAATTACAGTTTAATTATCTTTTTATTCACCTTTGGTATGAGTTTTCCTCGAAAATTTGTGTTTCAAAGAAAAAATATTTTTTATCCAATAAAAATTATAATAAAAATCAATGAAATATAAAACGAAGAAAAAAGAATGAAAGGGACCAAAAAATAATAAATTTTTATGATATTATTTTTTATTGTTATTTTTTTGAAATATATAATAAATTTGCCGTTATTATAACTCTGACTCATCGTGCTCTTTATATCAAATAAAAGAAAACCAAACACTATAATTTTTTATTCAAATAAAATTTGCATCTCTAATTTATAGAATCTACTCTTTCCTTTGATATATAGTAAATATGGAAAGCAATCCTCGGATCAACTGTTTGTTTATAAATTTGATGTGATTTGCAAAAGAATTGTTTGAATTTAACTTTTTTACTCTCCATTTTAACGTCATTCGGCTTTAATATTGTTTTTCGGTGAAATTAGCTTCGACCATCCAAAGGTTTGTTAAAAATTCGAGTCAATTATTTTTATAAATTAAATTATTGGGTCTTAAAATGTCAAAAATCTAAATTAAATTATTTTCTTTTAGCTTGATTGACTGCCGTCTTGCTTTTGAAGCTCAGAAATTGTCATTTTTAATTATATTGATTAGTTCATATTAATAGATTAATTAATTAGTTTATATTTTCGCAATAACTTTATTTAAGGACTCCCTATATATTTGAAGTAATATATTTGTATTGGCACTCTCTCTTGTCTGTTTGCCCCGAAAAATATTATTCTTTAATTTCTTGAACTCTATTTTATTTTTTAACACTACATTCTTTTACGTTCTTTGTGCATTTTTGCTTTCATTTATCTGACAATTTATCTATCTATTTTTTCAGATTTTAATTAATTTAATTTTATAATAAATCATAGAAAATTCAAAAAATTTTCAAAAGCACATTTTTAGGAGAATAAAAGAAATCAAACAAATCTTGACCCACATTTTTCATCTATTTATTATTAATAATTCATTAAAACCATCAAAAAAGTGATGCATGAATATAATTTTGTTTAATATTAAAAAATTTAATAAGAAATTTATGATACTTTTGTAATAAATTTATGTACATAAGCAACAAAGTAACTATATATATAAAAAAATGATGGCCCATTATTAATAAAAACTCGAAAACGCAAAATATAAGAAATATATTTCGAGGAAATTATCCTCATATTCAGTCTGCCATCATAATCTTTGTTAAATGCTACATACGGAAACAAAAATGATGTAATAGTTTCGATTTAATGATTTAATTAAATAATCTCAATAAATTTGTTGCTGATTGAACGTTTATTTTAGCGGATTGTGATTTAATCACCAAAGCCTCACATAAAATTCTTTCCCACTTATTATTGAAGTTTTTATATAAACTTTTAAAATGTTTTAAATCAGTTGTGCCTTTGCACATTTTTCTATGCTCAATAATATTACTCACACCTCTAAATCGGCAATGTTCCTAAAAACGTGTGCGAAGATGACGGGAAGTCTCTCCAATGTCTCTCCAAATATATCATCAAAGTAACGTTTATATATTTTATACTTAACAAAAGAAAATTCCGAAAAACTTTTTAATTGTCTCTCACAAAATTATTAGGCAATTCAAATTTGTTTTAAATAGTTTCAAAATCCTTTATGATATAGTGTATAAATTTTCATGTAATGGGTGCAATGCCACATATATGGAGAGATTTCCCGTTATCAACTGTTATTTATAAAGAGCAGCAATATTTTAGTAATTATAATTACTTTTTTATAAATATCTTTTAAAAATCATTCATCGTGTAAAATATCAAATTTCATTTTTAATGTACAAAATAATAAGTAAAATATCATTAATGAGTTTAAAATTTAAATTCAAATTTTATGATCAAAAATATTTTTTAAAGATCAATTAATATTTCCTCATTAAATTATATTAATTTTATATAATATTTTTTTGATTTAATATTCAGTGAATAATTATCAAAATTAATTTATACTTCAGAAATAAAAGGTAACAGAAAGGTAAACAAAAGAAATAAAAGTTTTTTTACATACAATTTTTATTAATTTTTATACAAACTTTGAAAAATTAACAAAGATTTTTACTGAAGTTTACTTAACATTTTGAAAAGAATATTATTACCCAAATAAGAATGTAATTCATTTTTACAGTAAATAAATTTTAAAAATGATTTGATTGCATTGAAATATTTCTAGAAAAAAATAATAATTAATAGAAAACAATAAAAATTTTATTGTCACGTTTTAAACGTAAATTCTTTAATTGTTTAAAAGCAAAAACAATTTAGTATTTTAATTGCTTTTATTATAAAACCCAAACTTTTTTTGCAACTTTATAAATTATAATCAATTGCTAGTTTTATTTATTTGGGAAAAAAGATTAGAAATTGTTTGACAATCAACAATATTTAAACAAATTGGTTGGATATGTAAATAAATGAATTTTTATTATGAGTTATAATTAACCAATTGGAATCCTTTAAATTTATAATAAAATTTAAAAGTTTTATAGTGTATATATTTATTATATTTAAACGTGAATTTATTATATTTATGAATTGCAGACTAATTCATTTCCATTCACTTTTCGAAGTACCAGAATAAGACGTCGGAAGCCCTGGCTTCCTTAGCTGTAATTTTAGGGTGCTTGATTTGGGGATATATTTTATGTTATACTGTGGAGCTGGATTTTTATAAAATACCCTGAAACTGTTTAAAATTAAAATTTAATAACTGATTCCCATTTAAAATGAATACAAATGCAAAATATTATTTAAGAATAAATAATAAATTATTCATATCATAAATAACAAATGAATCATGTTTTAATAAGTATAATTCATTTAATGTAGTATAAATAATTCAAAAATTAGTGATTTTAAAAAAGTGCCCATTTTAAACAATAAATTAATAACAATAAAATAATAAATAATAATAAATAATAAATTATTATTATCATGAATAATAAATGAACAATATTTTATTAAGTTAAATTCATTTAATATAAGAAAATTATTCAAAAATTAGTTTTTAAAAGTGGCCATTTTAAACAATAAATTAATAACAATAAAATAATAAATAATAATAAATAATAAATTATTATTATCATGAATAATAAATGAACAATATTTTATTAAGTTAAATTCATTTAATATAAGAAAATTATTCAAAAATTAGTTTTTAAAAGTGGCCATTTTAAACAATAAATTAATAACAATAAAATAATAAATATTAATAAATAATAAATTATTATTATCATGAATAATAAATGAACAATATTTTATTAAGTTAAATTCATTTAATATAAGAAAATTATTCAAAAATTAGTGATTTTAAAAAAGTGGCCATTTTAAACAATAAATTAATAACAATAAAATAATAAATAATAATAAATAATAAATTATTATTATCATGAATAATAAATGAACAATATTTTACTAAGTAAAATTCATTTAATATAAGATAAATTATTCAACAATTAGATTTTAAAAGTGGCCATTTTAAATGGATACGTATTATATGGATGACTTATTTTCAAACATTTTATTTTTAGATTGGAAAAAGATCCTTTTTTATTACATTTTCTTTGTCAGCATATCATACATCCGCTTCACTGATTTCCTTTTCGTTTCAATAAGTTTTCTGTTCCATATTTAGTCATTTAATTAATGAACTAATTAAATAATAAATTAATAAATTGCATGTAATTATATTTAATGATAATTTGTACTCGACTGTTTAAATCAGTGGTTCTCAAAGTTGGCTATACTCTTTGTAGAATCAAACAAAGATAAAGGAACAATGAAAGCTTAAAGAAAGAAAAGAAAATTATAATATATGTTTCGTGGTCTTAGGAAAATACACCGACAACAATTTACAGAATTAAATATTAAATACCAACCTGGAAATCTTTCAATAAAATTCATAATTTTATTACATATTTAAATAATTAAATAAATTTGGCAACGATTTAATTAAACGATAACGCCAATAAAAAACCTTTCGTACGATATATTTCGATAGCACAGCTATCATCTTCAGGTACTCAAAACCAACTAAAAATATTATGAATTAACATTTAATTTAAACAAATTATTTTTTATTAATTTAATTTTTTAATAAATAAATATTTTTAAAAATATATTTTAAATTAATTTTAAATTTTAAATTTTTTACTTATATTCTAATTTTTAAAAATTAATGTAATTTAAAATTTTCAATTATTTTAATAATATTAAAAAAACAAACATGATTTAACATACGTAAACTATTTAAAAACATTCAAAACATTCGTAGTCACAGCACTCTGCACATTAATCTTTGGATCCAATGACCTTATCAGCAATGCTTCACATATCACTCGTTCCCAATAACTATTAAAACTTCTTAACAAAATTCTAAAATCAGACATTCCTATATCACTTTTATAGCCTCTATTGTGTTCACTAATATTGGTCAAACCCTTCAATCGACAATGCTCTAGAACTCGAGTACAGAGATGACGGGAAGTCTCTCCAATGTATGTGGCATTACACCCATTACATGTAAATTGATAAACGAGATCAGAACACAATCCAACCGGAGTTTTTGATTTATTAATAAACATATTGCGTACCTTACACGAATTAGAGACGATCTTATACTCTAAATTTCCTATCAGTTTACCCAACTTCCTCTTATAATTTGTAAAGCCTTCAGAGTACGGCAATACTAACACATATTTAGGCTCAATTTTTTTATATACATTTTTACCATCACCCAGATCAACACTCAATTCACACCCATCCGACAAATTACATTCAGACTTTCCACAACATGGATCCTTAGGATTTTTAATCAATTTATCAACAGTTTCTTTTATCATCAACAATAAAAATGATTTAGAATATCCATTCTTTATCAACAACTCAACCAATTTATCAACACTTTTTACCGAATTAGCAAAAGTAGAAGATAAAGCCCATGAACGATAAATCAATCCTTTCACCATATTTCTCTTATACTTAAATTCACAAAAGCTTTCTGGAGAAGTATAAAGACCAGTATCAGTTGGTTTTCTATAAATCTCTGTCTCATACTGTTTATCTTTGCGTTGAATTAACAAATCCAAAAACGCAATTGATGACTTTCTCTCCGTTTCACATGTGAATACAATGTTTTTATGTAAACTGTTCATAAAATGCAAAAACGGTTCTACATGTTTCTGGTTTTCAAATATAAGAAAAATATCATCCACATACCTTTTATAAACAAAAGGTTTTTCAAATTGGAAAGAAGCAATTTTCTTTTCCAAACTAGCCAAAAATATTGATGCCATCGTTGGTGCTAAAGGGGAACCCATAGCGACTCCATCTATTTGTTGATACCATTCATCATTGAAAAGAAAATTGACATTTGAAGTAGCAAATTCAAGAAGTTTTCGAAATGCCCTTCTATCCAAAATGTGATGTTCCGAATCATTTTCATTCCACAACGCACAGCATAAGTCAATTGTCTCAACCAGTGGCACATTCGTAAACAAACTACAAACATCAAATGAAACCATAACATCATTCATACTTCGTTTTTGTAGCTTTGCAATACAAGAAACAAACTCAAAGCTATCCTTACATTCAAACTCTGATCGCATTAACGGTTTTAATAATCCATCTAAAAACTTTGCTATTTTATACTGGGCAGTACCAACCATCGACAAAACTGGTCTCATAGGTACACCATCTTTATGGATTTTTGGTAGCCCATATAGTTTAGCTGGCAGCGATCCTATTGGACGAATAGACTTACCTACCTCTTCATCAATAAGCTTCTTCTCAATAAAACCATTTAACATTTTTTGCACAAACTCTTCATCCTTAAGAGGAGGTAATTTTCCATTCTTCCGACCCTTTGGCAATTTCACAAACTGAGGAGAATTTAACAAATCATTCAACTTATTTACATACACATCATGGTCAAGAATAACTATCGCATTTCCTTTGCATTAATTTTTAAAAATTAGAATATAAGTAAAAAATTTAAAATTTAAAATTAATTTAAAATATATTTTTAAAAATATTTATTTATTAAAAAATTAAATTAATAAAAAATAATTTGTTTAAATTAAATGTTAATTCATAATATTTTTAGTTGGTTTTGAGTACCTGAAGATGATAGCTGTGCTATCGAAATATATCGTACGAAAGGTTTTTTATTGGCGTTATCGTTTAATTTATTACATATTATTAATGTAATGACTGTAATTCAAATTTTACTATACCTGATTTCAATAAAGCCTTTTATTAAAACGACACCTCTCTGTTAATGCATCTTTATCTTTGCATAAAGAATTTTAACAGAGTAATGATTGACTTTTTCTTTTGAATATGAGAATGTAGGCTACCTAGATTTGGGAACCCTTGATTAATATAATTCAATTCAATAGGGCAACCAAAACCGACCAGCAACCGCACATTACTTTGTCTTCAGTAAGTAGTCCTGATTCCAGAAGAAATTTTCCTGGAAATTCAAGATTTGTGAAGGGAATTTACATGATTCAAGCAAATGATCAAGGAAAGAATTCCCGTTAGAAAATATTAATATAGCTTCATTCTAATTGTTTTGTCATTCCGTTTCCGTGTCGCCTAGCTTCAGTTTGACATATGTAAACAAACAATTCTCATTTATCAAAATAACTTTCTAGATAGGAATTTCTTTATGAATTAAAATAATAAATTAATTTCAATTATCAAAAATCTTTATTTGCTTGGTAGCTGTCTACCTGTATCTTCGGAAGTCGTATAGTCTTTATTATGTTTATCCGAGTTCGTGAAAGAAGAAAGATTTTCACAGATTGCTTTCTTAATAAAACATTTAATAAATGTTTTGAGTTAGAACTTATTCTCAGAATAAAGTCATGAAAGAATAATAATATTAATAATAATGATGATGATAATAATAATAATAATAATAATAATAATAATAATAATAATAATAATAATAATAATAATAATAATAATAATGATGATGATAATAATAATAATAATAATAATAATAATAATAATAATAATAATAATAATAATAATAATAATAATAATAACAATAATAATAATAAAAATAATAAAAATAATAATAATAATAATAATAATAAAAATAATAATAATAATAATAATAATAATAATAAGATAACGACAATAAAAAAAATCTTCGTACGATATATTTCGACAGCATAACTGTCATCTTAAGTTATACAAAACCAACTAAAAATATTATGAATTAACTTATAATTTAAACAAATTTTTTTTTTATATTAATTTAAGTTTCTAATAAATAAACACTAAAAAATATTCAAATACTTTTATCTAATTTTATGTGGCATTATACTCATTACCTGTAAATTGATAAACGAGATCAGAACACAATGTAACCGGAGTTTTTGATTTATTAATAAACATATTGCGTACCTTACACGAATTAGAGACGATCTTATACTCTAAATTTCCCATCTGTTTACTTAAATCCCTTTTATAATTTGTAGAACCTTCAGAGTACGGCAATACTAACACAAATTTAGGCTCAATCTTTTAATATCCATTTTTACTATTATTTAAATCAACATTCAATTCACACTCATTTGTCAAATTACACTTAGACTTTTCAAAAACGTGGATCCTTATGATCCCGTCATCTCTGTACTCGAGTTCTAGAGCATTGTCGATTGAAGGGTTTGACCAATATTAGTGAGCACAATAGAGGCTTTAAAAGTGAAATAGGATTGTCTGATTTTAGAATTTTGTTGAAAAGTTTTAATAATTATTGGGAACGCTCGATATGTGAAGCATTGCTGATAAGGTCATTGGATCCAAAAATTAATGTGCAAAGCGTTGTGACTACGAATGTTTTAAGTGTTTTTAAATAGTTTAAGTATGTTAAATCATGTTTAGGTATTTTTTTTTAAAAAAAACTTTTTAATATTATTAAAATAATTTAATTTATAAAATACATTATTTTTTAAAATTATAATATAGATCAAAAATTATAATATTTATATAAATAACATTTTAAAATTTTTTAATAGTATTTGAATATTTATTAGAAAATTAAATTAATATAAAAAATTATAATTTGTTTAAATTATAAGTTAATTCATAATATTTTAGTTGGTTTTGTGTACCTGAAGATGACAGTTATGCTGTCGAAATATATCGTACGAAGATTTTTTATTGGCGATTGTTATTGGCGTCTTTTAATTAAATCGTTGACAAATTTGAATTAATTATTTATTAATAATAATAATAATGATAATAATAATAATAATAATAATAATAATTGATATTATATATATTAATGACTGTGTATTAATGACTGACAGAATTTCTTAATATTATTTTTGTTATTTCTTTTCACAAGTCTTGCATTAAAATAATATTTTTAAGAAATAAATACGTTCAAAGTTTTCAAGCATATGTACATAACCAGCTTAGTCTTTTCATGTATAATTATAATATAATTAAATAATATTAAAGTTTGCAGTTTCTGCATAATATTTTTTAAATAAATATTTAGTTGATATTTACATAAAACCCAAAAATAGTTGTTGTGGAAAAGGTTTACAATAAGTTACATAATCGCATTTTCTCTATTCGGATAAAATCGTAAATAATTCATGCGTAATTGTATTAAAATTGTAAGTTTAATTTTACTATGAAATTAGCGTTGAAAAAATAGATTTTTATTAATATTTCAAAGAAAAATTTTCCAATTAATTTATAATAATAATTTGTTTTAAATAAAAGTTTTTTATCTATTTTTAAAAAGCGCAAATGTATATTTAGAAGATAAAATAATCTTCAAATCTCTAATCATGGTAAACTAAACCGATAAATTCATACAGAGTTTATTTCTAATTAGAAAAACTAATATTAATTTATGAATAAACCTTTCAACTGCAATTTCTAATAAAATAATGAAGATTTAAGTAATTTCTCATCGCTCATTAGCATTGTCTAGTAAAAATTAGTTGTCATGGGAATCTGAGAAATGCAAGTAAAATGATGATAAATTACGATTATTATTTTATATATATTTTTTAATATTTAATATTCATGGAATAATTTTTTTTTCATTATAATTCTATAAATAACTTGAGAAATTTGAACTTTTTAAAACATTAATTCACAATGTGGTTTTCTGAAAAAAAGTTCCTTTGCAATTTATTTGTAATTTATTTAAAGTTACAAGAGCAACTTTGGAGTTTCCATTGTAAATTTACTTTGAAAAAAAATCAAAGAATATCTCATCAATGATTCCGATTAAGAGCAATTTCCGCCCAGAAATTTTAGGGAATCATTTGCCCACAATTAGAGAGATTTGTTATAAATCTTAAATTAATTCATAAACCAATGATTGAGATCATAAATAAATATTATTTAATATCTAAATTAATAATAATAATAATTATAATAATAATAATAATAATAATAATAATAATAATAATAATTAAAAGATAACGCCAATAAAAAACTTTTCGTACGATATATTTTGATAGCATAACTATCCTCCTCAGGTACACAAAACCAACTAAAAATATTTTGAATTAACATTTAATTTAAACAAATTATTTTTTATTAATTTAATTTTGTAATAAATAAATGTTTAAAAAATATATTCAAATAACTTTTAATTAATTTAAAATTTTATTTATATAAATATTATAATTTTTATTTATATTATAATTTTTAAAAAATAATATTATTGAGCATAGAAAAATGTGCAAAGGCACAACTGATTTAAAACATTTTAAAAGTTTATATAAAAACTTCAATAATAAGTGGGAAAGAATTTTATGTGAGGCTTTGGTGATTAAATCACAATCTGCTAAAATAAACGTTCAATCAGCAACAAATTTATTGAGATTATTTAATTAAATCATTAAATCGAAACTATTACATCATTTTTGTTTCCGTATGTAGCATTTAACAAAGATTACGATCGCAGACTGAAGATGAGTATAGTTTCCTCGAAATATATTTCTTATATTTGGCTTTTTGAGTTTTTAATAATAATTATTATAATAATTGATAAACTCTGATAGTTTTGAAGTTGTGAATAAAAATGTTGTGAGTTTTTTGTATGGAAGTCGATTTGGGGAGTTTTATTTGTATTTGTAATGCAACTAAGGATTTGGATAAAAACAATTTTTTAAATTTTTAATTACTTAATTTTAGTGAATCAAAGATTTTCACAATGAAACTTTATTTAGTTCCAAAAGTATATAATGTTAGTAGGATATCAGATAAATTGAATAATAAATTTTGGCATCCCAATTGACTTAGGGAAATATTTAATTACCTAATTCACATACCTTATTATTTTTTATTTGATAACAAATTTTAATGTTTTTTATTTTTATGTTAGTAATCCCTCAGTCTATAATAAATATTTATTTAAAAAAATTTTTTAAATATTTATTTAACAAACTTTACGAACTTTAACATTGTTGATTTTGTATATAATTAATAAATATGCGTGTATAATATAAATATATATTGTATTATTAAATAATTAATTACGGACTAAACTTAATATATTTCATTTATTAAAAGTAGATTTTAAAAATACAAATTTTAGAAATATAATAATGGCACAGCCTTGTTTGTTTTATAAAAATTTTAATTTGTCTAAATCTTTGAAATAATAATTAATATAAATTATTATTTATAAAATTAAAATCTTATATAAATTAATTATTTCACTTAAATTTACAATTTTATTTAATTATTTTAATCATTTCAAAAAAAATTAGTTTTGTTACCAAATAAATGTTAATTAATTGTTACAATTAAATGAAATAAGGAGATTTTGTTCTGTAACTTTAATTTTATTGAAATGACTCTAATTATTAAAAAAACTTCGTTTGCATATCTCTGGTTTGTATTGTAAGATAGCTAAAATTTTAATAAATCTAGATGCATTGTAAAATTATAAATAATAGCAGTAAATGTAATACTCTTTATAGATTATGTTGTAGAGCAAATTATTTATTTTTACAGAATATAATACATTCTCTTAAGATGGTTTGTGAAACGGAAGGTAAGATTTTGAAAACCTTCCTTATAATTTGGCTTGATTCAATATTGTGGGTTTTTTTAAAAATTGAGTTTAATGTGATTTTCAACATTATTTCTAATTTTAGACTATTTGTGATGTTACTTGGCATTCAATCTGTACCATGTAAGAAACTTGAGATCAAACCCAGAGACTGCAATTGTGACCCAGGAACTTAACCTTTTCGCCAACAGGCCACATTTAAAATCAAAGTTATTTAAGTATATGGCCAACTAATATCATTCAAGTGTCACCAAATCAGAGTAAGCACTATTTAAGGTTGAAATGTTGTCCAACAGTACAAAATTAAAGGGTTTAGGTTTACGTCTGACTCAGAGGTATGACACAAAATAAGCTCATATCGAAGATCAAATTTAAATTTGATCTGTAACTTTGACTTAAATATGATATCTTGAATAGAGCCATCAAAATAGAGGTACCTAGACAATTAATATTTAGGTTTATTAAGAAGGTACCATATTTAAAGATGGGTATCATGGATTTCAGTCTAAGTTCAATTTAGACACTCTAATAGAATGCGTTTATTTGTGGATAATTATTATTATATATGGGTTAAAAGGGGAAGTAGCTAAAATATATCGGATGCATAAACATAGAGACGCTAGGACCATTACAAAAGAATGCCAGAAACATCCATATGAAATTGTATGTAGATCATATTTATATAAGTACTTTCTCTATTATTATTAAATTTTTTAAAATTTTTTAATAATAATTTTTATTTGGGTTCATTTCATGGTCAATTCGAGGTGTAGTTGGGAAAAATGTTTCTGGTCGTATTATTCTGATCAGTAGTCCTGGGATCAGAACTTGTCAAATTATTTGTAATCTTAAAACAAATCGAGACCGCCTTAATATATTTAATATAAAATATGTTACATTTATGAGGTAAAAACTTGAAAATATTTGTAGATAATAAATGTTTATTTATCTTTTCGCAAGAGGAATTTGTCTACACTTGTTTTTATTTCGATTCGATTTAGAGAAACAAAATAATCATTGAAAACATTTGATAAAATTTCATTTAAATATTTTAGATATTTTACAGGATAATTTAATTTTTATCATCATCTGTCTAAAGTGGCATTTCATGTTGGCATTTATCATGTTTTTTGAGAGGGAATTTAATGAACAAATCTATTTATTTAAATTTAATTAAAATATAAACAAAGTGATTTTTCATACAATTAATTGAAATTAATTAAATATAAATTAAATTAAATAATTACTTAATTAAATAATTAACTATTATTATGTTAAATTGGTTTAAATTATATAGATTTTGTTTCATTTTAATCAAATATCGATAATACTTTTGTTTAAATGAAATGAGTTTTAATGCTTTAACCTGCGTATTTTAATGTAAAAATTTTAATTTTTGCTTAAAAAACCACATTTAAATTGTTTTTTGTTTTACTAAATACATTTGCTTGTATAAAATTTATAGTAAAATAGAAATTTTTACCAGAAATACTGATTTAATAAAATTTGTGTACGAAAAACGTTTAAAATAATTTTTAAATTTCCAAATAAATTAATGAATAAATGAGGTAAATTCAAAGATTTTTGGTATGTCTTAATGGAAGTCTATTTTATGTTTCAAATCAAATAATAATAATGAAAATTTTAAATGCAATCATGTATGTGCTCAACGTGAATTTCATAATCTAACGTAAATTTTTGTTTTATTACATTAATCCATGAGCAGGTTAAAAACACCAACACTTCAGATTTAATTTAGAGTCGGGGTATATATTCTCATCGCCACGGATATCTCAATAGATTTTGAGAAAATCGTGAATTTTCTCCTTCTGCCAAATATGTTTCACTCCATTTTATAAGTAGTTAAAATATACTTCTTTTACTTGTTGTATTCCCTTATATTTTTATAATACATTTTCTGCTAATGAATTTAAATGTTTTAATCTTCTATTAATTTATAATGTATTGTTAAGACAGATTATCCCACTGGATATTTCCAACAGGATTATATATCCCAAAATTATTTTATAAATAACTCTTAAAGGATGTAAGTGATCTATTTCCAACAATTATTCCTGTAATCTACACGGCTTATATAAAATCTGGTAATTAAAATAACTTCATTTGATAAACAATAGTCCGGAACTCTTAGACTTAAATCGAGTATTAATGATTCATTTGCATTTTTAATTATTTTAATAAATTTTACTGGTTAATTTTTACGTTTATTTATATATTAAATAATAATGGTTTTATATATACTTATTTTGTTTTTAAACTAATACTAGATTAATCAGAATATGATGAAAAACTATAGTAGTTTTATTTGAAAAATAAATTGAAAGGTCTGATAAAAATGTTTAAAAATGTTAAAATACATTATTTATTAAATTTTGAATAATTTTTAAACTAATTTTAGATTAATAGAGAAAATAAAATAGCTCTTAAAATGACAAATTCATGACAATGTCCCTTAAAAGACTTATTTTTCTTAAGTTGTAAATGAATATTTTTATTTTAATGACTAGATTAATTTTTTGAAAGTATAGATAAAATAGAGTAATTTTGTAAAAACCTTACTGAAATATGCTAATATATTGTAACTTGTATATTTCTTTAAACATTATATGTTGCTTTTAATATATTCCATTTTTCCAGGGATAATAAATAAGTTAATTAAAATATAAAGATCTGTCAATTGTCAATAGTAAATAAAAAAGTTTTTATATATTTTCAACCAATGATAAATAAAGAAACCCAGATTAAAGCTTTATCTTTTCTTGTTACACACAAACACCCATATGGTGAAATTTATTCTGCAAAGTTTGAGTAAATTTCTTAAATTTTCAATAAAGGTTTTGTATGAAAACTGTTTGAAATTTATCTGCTGTGGCGTAAATGCCGTCTTAAGAGAAAAATGTAAAAAACAATTAAGCTTTAAGTTACAGATAATCAATCGTAAGTGGCAGGTGTACAGTAATGTACATCAGCTATACCAGTGTTTCCCAACCTTTTCATATTCGTGATACACTGCTGAGAATGAGCATATTTCTGCGACACATCAAAAATTAAGAGGAAGTATATAAATTCTTTCCGAGCTTTTAAAGGTTAAATTAGCCATGTTACAGCCCGCCATCGCTTCAAAAATGTTTACTAATATAATACCTTCTTAGAGATAAACAGAGTAATTCTACAACTATTTATTTTTTTAAACGTTTTATTAACATTTTATAAAAATGTTAACTTTTCTCGCGACACACCGGTTGGGAACCACTGAGCTAAGCAATATACATCCAAGAAATAAAGCCTATTCTTGGCTATATATCTTTACTTTCTACGTCAATATAACATTTTCAATAACTTATATAAAAATCTATTCAAATTTAAGTTTTGCCACCTGGCTAAGTCTGCCGCCAAGAGTTCCATGCCTCCTCCACACTAAGTCATTGGCTGCAAGACAGAAACAAATTTTATAAATCTTGAATAAATTATGTTAATTTTACTCAGTATTTATTTTGTACAAATATCAAGATATTTTAATTTCCAATTGTAGGTTACGCAATAATTATTAATTCATCATCCAAAATATTTCTTAACACTTTCAAATATCAAATGGAAAAGATTAAAATTCGTAATTTAATTTTTATTATTTAGATATTAAAACAAACAAATCCAATTTATAGTTTTACGCAAATATGTATTTGACATACTTTATGCCAACTTAACATTTATTTTTTTCTCAGTTTGAGATGGAGTGATTTTCGAGTGAAACTAATCCAAGATGACATTTGGTATGGCGTTGTTTCTTATCAGTTTTTTCTTCTTTCATGAAATTTTTCGTCAGTTTTAAACACAGCTTAAATTTCTAATAAGATTTTCTTAAAATAGTAATTAATATTTTCTTTTCTTCTGTAGAATTTGACGATAACTAATTATTGCGCTATATTTTATCAAAAATATCAACGGGATTTTCTGAAACAGAAATTCTTTCTAAAGTATAAAAATACTAAAAAACATTTTAAAAATAATTAAAATATTTAAAAATTTATATTTTATTACTAATTAATTTTTTAAAACTTTATGGTTTGCGATAATCCGGAATTTAATTTTTCAAGGTCATTTGTGAGTAGAGGGATATGAGGACTATGCCCCGTGGATATTTGGCTTGAAAAAATCCTGAGACCCCCCCCCTAAAAAAATTTAGGGGGGAGGGGGTGTTAAATTTTATTTTAATTATTTGTTTTAATGAATGAAAAATTTTTTTTTAATTATTTGTTTTAATGAATGAAAAAAAAAATTTTTTTTAATTATTTGTTTTAATGATCAAATTTAAAATTTTTAAAAAATTTTAATTCATGATAAAAAACTTTAAGTATTTTTTATCGATTTAAAAGCCTAAAAAATAAAAATTGGCTTAAATCGCCTATGATTGATCGTACTGATGATTATTTTCGAATAAAATTGGTTCAAACTCGATTAAAGAACCTAAAAATATTATATAAAAGCCTAAGTATTTTTTCATTATCCATCAAAAATGGCTCAATTCGCCTGTCTACTAAAAAGCCTAAATATATTTGCTCGAATAAAAATCATTATTATTTTTATTTACTTTAATTATTTGTTTAAGTCAATAATAATATTTATTTATATTTTAATTATATTATTATTTAATTATTTGTTTAAGTCAATAATATTATTTATTTATATTTTAATTATATTATTATTTAATTATTTGTTTAAGTCAATAATATTATTTATTTATATTTTAATTATATTATTATTTAATTATTTGTTTAAGTCAATAATATTATTTATTTATATTTTAATTATATTATTATTAAATTTAATTGTTTGTTTTAATCAAGTCAATTATTTATTTTTTAAATAATATATTTTTAAATTAAATTGTTTGTTTTAATGAAGTGAATTAAATAATTATTTTTTATTTTCATTTAATTATATATTTTATATTATTATTATTATTATTATTATTTTATATCAATATTATTATTTTATTATTATTAACATTTTATTTTTAAAATTTAATTGTAAGTCTAAGAATAAAAAATCATCGATAAATTTTGAATTGTAAAGAAAAAGAAAAAAAAAACTTTTAATCCATACAAATATTTTTATTGACAAGATTAAAAAAGATTAATTTTTATTTCAAATCAAAAATATCCGAGTAATATGTTTTGCGCATTTCGGCCAACAATATATGGATTTACCTTTTGACATTTTTTAATACTTAATAAAAAATTATACTAACTTAAAAACATAAAAATTATAAACATCAACAAAAATATACAAAAACAAAGAATATTTTCAAATAATTTATTCATTCAAAATTCTTCATAATCGTCATATTTTTCATTAAACTCGGAAAATTCTTCTGGACTGTTACCTAAAACCACATCACCTCCTCTATAATGACCATATGCCACACTTATATTTTTCCCCACCCAAACCCTTTTATCATCCTTATTTGTTAATGCAGTTTTACTGTTTTTAATTGTAAATAATTGATGTTTTTTACTAGTAATACGAGTTTGTGGTACAGAAAAAATTAAGTTTTTGTTATAGCAATCTAGGTATGACTTATGTTTTAAGTCAGTACCCTTCAATGTTATACCCTTAGCTTTGATACTTTCAACTTCAGACAAGAGGCTATAACATTTTGGACGAAGAAACACCCACTCCTTGTATTTAAGTCCTCTATTCTCGTCTTTGAACTTTCCAATGACAGAATCAAGATTCCTACTATACAAGGGATGTTTTGGGTCATAATTAGAAGTATCGAGGAGATTATCACGAACCATAGCAGATAAAAGAATGTCTAACTTACAATTCTTAATTTCTAGAAAAAAGGAATCGGTGTCGCCAGCAACTATATTAATTTCACAAGTGAATTCGTTTCGATATTTTTCTAACTCTATATATTGTAATTGATACATCCTAAGTTTAGATAAATCTAGTACAGTTTGTCCAATGTAACTCGGTCGATCTAAACACACCGATTCCTTATTTAATAACACAGAGACCAAATCATTGTCGATTTTAAATGATTTTCGAAAAGTTGGTTTTGAGCAATAATTAATTAATTTGTTTGCAGAATTACATAATCTTAAATTAATTCGTTTTTTAAGATTTTCAACTGTTTTTCCGTAGAGGCTATTATTTAAAAGTTTATAATAGTTTTTATCTAAGTCATTGGTTGATTGCGCTCTAAGTTGTGTGTTAGTGTCTATATACTTTTTAAATATTGATTTTTGATTATATTTAATAGCTCTATGTACATGTGTAATTTTAATTTGTAAAGAAACAAAAAACTGCAAAAGTCTCCAATGAAGAACATAATTCTTCTTTGGATAATGCGTTAGCATTAACTTCTCAACCTTAGAACCCGGAGCGCACATCTTTTCAGCAGCTACTGGAAAATCATTAAGTTTATCATGAAGAAATGTTGGGATTTCTAAATCTACTTCAAATGTGACAGCAAATGACAGTGATTCAAGATCCTTATTCAAAAAACTAATTAAATTATTTAATTGATTAGTATCAGTGACCCATTCAAAATTTCCATATGGTAATGGTTGACTTCCATATGAACTTCCACCGATTTGGGAAGATGTAACTGAAGCCGAATATAGTAAGGCTCAATCTATTTGGGAAGAAACCAATTGTAACTCTTTACTAGATTATATGATGGTTTACCTCAAACTTGATGTTTTTCTTTTGGCTGACTTTTTTCAGCAATTTCGTTCAAAGTCCTTAACTCATAACCGATTGGAACCACTTAACTTTTATGGAATTCCCGGTATGTCTTGGGCATCGGCTCTTATGACTCTTGACGAACCAATTGAACTTCTCACTGATATGGAGATGTATAATTTTTTTGAAGGGGGAATCCGTGGTCGATTAACCTTTGTTAATAAACATCACGTAGTATCTGATGACAACACCGAACTGCTTTACATTGACATCAATAATCTCTATGGTTGGGCTTTAAGGTTGACTTATTGATGTCAATGTAAAGCAGTTCGGTGTTGTCATCAGATACTACGTGATGTTTATTAACAAAGGTTAATCGACCACGGATTCCCCCTTCAAAAAAATTATACATCTCCATATCAGTGAGAAGTTCAATTGGTTCGTCAAGAGTCATAAGAGCCGATGCCCAAGACATACCGGGAATTCCATAAAAGTTAAGTGGTTCCAATCGGTTATGAGTTAAGGACTTTGAACGAAATTGCTGAAAAAAGTCAGCCAAAAGAAAAACATCAAGTTTGAGGTAAACCATCATATAATCTAGTAAAGAGTTACAATTGGTTTCTTCCCAAATAGATTGAGCCTTACTATATTCGGCTTCAGTTACATCTTCCCAAATCGGTGGAAGTTCATATGGAAGTCAACCATTACCATATGGAAATTTTGAATGGGTCACTGATACTAATCTATTAAATAATTTAATTAGTTTTTTGAATAAGGATCTTGAATCACTGTCATTTGCTGTCACATTTGAAGTAGATTTAGAAATCCCAACATTTCTTCATGATAAACTTAATGATTTTCCAGTAGCTGCTGAAAAGATGTGCGCTCCGGGTTCTAAGGTTGAGAAGTTAATGCTAACGCATTATCCAAAGAAGAATTATGTTCTTCATTGGAGACTTTTGCAGTTTTTTGTTTCTTTACAAATTAAAATTACACATGTACATAGAGCTATTAAATATAATCAAAAATCAATATTTAAAAAGTATATAGACACTAACACACAACTTAGAGCGCAATCAACCAATGACTTAGATAAAAACTATTATAAACTTTTAAATAATAGCCTCTACGGAAAAACAGTTGAAAATCTTAAAAAACGAATTAATTTAAGATTATGTAATTCTGCAAACAAATTAATTAATTATTGCTCAAAACCAACTTTTCGAAAATCATTTAAAATCGACAATGATTTGGTCTCTGTGTTATTAAATAAGGAATCGGTGTGTTTAGATCGACCGAGTTACATTGGACAAACTGTACTAGATTTATCTAAACTTAGGATGTATCAATTACAATATATAGAGTTAGAAAAATATCGAAACGAATTCACTTGTGAAATTAATATAGTTGCTGGCGACACCGATTCCTTTTTTCTAGAAATTAAGAATTGTAAGTTAGACATTCTTTTATCTGCTATGGTTCGTGATAATCTCCTCGATACTTCTAATTATGACCCAAAACATCCCTTGTATAGTAGGAATCTTGATTCTGTCATTGGAAAGTTCAAAGACGAGAATAGAGGACTTAAATACAAGGAGTGGGTGTTTCTTCGTCCAAAATGTTATAGCCTCTTGTCTGAAGTTGAAAGTATCAAAGCTAAGGGTATAACATTGAAGGGTACTGACTTAAAACATAAGTCATACCTAGATTGCTATAACAAAAACTTAATTTTTTCTGTACCACAAACTCGTATTACTAGTAAAAAACATCAATTATTTACAATTAAAAACAGTAAAACTGCATTAACAAATAAGGATGATAAAAGGGTTTGGGTGGGGAAAAATATAAGTGTGGCATATGGTCATTATAGAGGAGGTGATGTGGTTTTAGGTAACAGTCCAGAAGAATTTTCCGAGTTTAATGAAAAATATGACGATTATGAAGAATTTTGAATGAATAAATTATTTGAAAATATTCTTTGTTTTTGTATATTTTTGTTGATGTTTATAATTTTTATGTTTTTAAGTTAGTATAATTTTTTATTAAGTATTAAAAAATGTCAAAAGGTAAATCCATATATTGTTGGCCGAAATGCGCAAAACATATTACTCGGATATTTTTGATTTGAAATAAAAATTAATCTTTTTTAATCTTGTCAATAAAAATATTTGTATGGATTAAAAGTTTTTTTTTTCTTTTTCTTTACAATTCAAAATTTATCGATGATTTTTTATTCTTAGACTTACAATTAAATTTTAAAAATAAAATGTTAATAATAATAAAATAATAATATTGATATAAAATAATAATAATAATAATAATAATATAAAATATATAATTAAATGAAAATAAAAAATAATTATTTAATTCACTTCATTAAAACAAACAATTTAATTTAAAAATATATTATTTAAAAAATAAATAATTGACTTGATTAAAACAAACAATTAAATTTAATAATAATATAATTAAAATATAAATAAATAATATTATTGACTTAAACAAATAATTAAATAATAATATAATTAAAATATAAATAAATAATATTATTGACTTAAACAAATAATTAAATAATAATATAATTAAAATATAAATAAATAATATTATTGACTTAAACAAATAATTAAATAATAATATAATTAAAATATAAATAAATATTATTATTGACTTAAACAAATAATTAAAGTAAATAAAAATAATAATGATTTTTATTCGAGCAAATATATTTAGGCTTTTTAGTCGACAGGCGAATTGAGCCATTTTTGATGGATAATGAAAAAATACTTAGGCTTTTATATAATATTTTTAGGTTCTTTAATCGAGTTTGAACCAATTTTATTCGAAAATAATCATCAGTACGATCAATCATAGGCGATTTAAGCCAATTTTTATTTTTTAGGCTTTTAAATCGATAAAAAATACTTAAAGTTTTTTATCATGAATTAAAATTTTTTAAAAATTTTAAATTTGATCATTAAAACAAATAATTAAAAAAAATTTTTTTTTTCATTCATTAAAACAAATAATTAAAAAAAATTTTTCATTCATTAAAACAAATAATTAAAATAAAATTTAACACCCCCCTCCCCCCTAAATTTTTTTAGGGGGGGGTCTCAGGATTTTTTCAAGCCAAATATCCACGGGGCATAGTCCTCATATCCCTCTACTTTTGTGATTTAGACCGTTTCTATTCCAGGAAATCTGAAAAAACATCACCAATTATTTAAAGAAAAAACTGAATTTTTTTGTTGATGTCTTTTGTTTAGAGAAATGGACTATATTGTATATTTCAAAAATTGGCGTGATTAAATCATATTGTTAAATTCATTAATTATGTCAATGTTGCATTGTCCTGAAATAAGCTGTGGTAGGATATCTTAAATCTTAATTTTAACTCATTGTCACTTTCTAATTGCATTCAATTCTTCAGCAATCAAGTCATCAAAGAACTCCAAAATCCACTCTCGAACTTCCATTGCCGTAATATTATAAAATCTTTTCTTTATTTCGTAAATCAACATTTTTAAATGTTCATAAAGCAGATGCAACTTCGCATCATTGATGTGCTCATTGATAAAGTTCATTTCTTCAAATATTTGACAAAATAATGATTTATTATTTTGTTTAAATAAATTATTGGGGTGCTCATAAAATTTTAAATAAATTAAGTCTAAAAGGTTTCCTCTAAAATGATTTCCTCTACCTTGCTAACGCCCTTTTAATTTAAAGCCCTTAAAGCAGTCTTTCTCAAAGTTGGAGATAACGTGTGGGCGTTTGAGACCTAGAGGAGGGCGTTAAAGGGCCCAGAAAAAATGGGGACGTTGACGTGGGTTAAGAGGTCGATGGTAGATTTGTAATTTCATTTACTTTATATTTTAAATTTCACTAAAATTAAAACCTACCTAATACACAATAACGAATAATTAGTTTATATTTCTACCCTGTATGATGGTATAAAAACTTAAAATGCTTAACATAGATTTCGTAGGATAGCCCGCACGCCGTACGCAATCAAGTTGTAACAATTTTCTGTTAAATAACGCTATTGGAGCAATCCGGTAGAAATTGTTCTGTGCCATTAAGCTTTATTTACATGTATATTATAAAGTTAAATAATCTTTAGGGAGCGGTGGCAAATCAAATTGTGTCTTAAAGGAGCGATTGTTAAAAAAGCTTGAAAAACACTGCTTTAAAGATTTTTCCAATGTCTCTAACTGGATTTTAATTTTTATTTACATTAATTTAAATATATCTAAAAAATACTTATTTTAAACTAATGTTATTGATGATTATTTACTAAAAATAGATAAAAAATGTTGGATTTCTGTCTTAGTTGAATGTTTTTAATTGTTTTAATGTTTCCGCTTTTTATTTAAAAAGTATTTATGTCTGACAATTTTTCATTTCATCAACCATAGCAGACTATATGTTGCTCATATGTGTAAAAGGGGTTAAAGAAAGTGTAATGTGTTGCATTGTAAAGTTAATTCATATTCAATCAGTTAAATTATACAGTTAAAAGATGTTTTGCTAATTGTTATTTTAAATCATTGTGTTTTGGATTTAAATGTGGTTGTAGACGATGAACATTTTATTTCTTGTTTCTTGATCTTCTACATTTTTAACCTCGGAGATCCAGGTAATCGTGTTGAAATTAAAAATAGTAACTGTTGGTTGTACTTTTAAAAGTAGGAAATTGTTTTTGAACAACAAATAATATTGACAATTGGTAATCCATGTCACTCAAAATGAAGACCAACAAAATTTTACTATACAATTGATTCTGTTTTTATGCGGTAGATGCGTTCCTCAGAAAACCCCATAAAAAAGACACGACTTACGTTGTAAAAATATGGATACATTCCATAATTTTTGAAAACTACATAAAACTAAAAAACATTAAAAAGACGCAAATTATGTTGTATAAATATAGATACGTTCCATAATTTTCGAAAATAAAAAATTACATAATAATGAATATAAGGTTTAATAACTATATTTGCTTTTAATTTTTTTTTAACTTTGAAACGGAACCTTGTGATTTGAATGATTCTGAATTCAAAATATCTCGTTGGTTAAGGTTTGACAAAGATTAGTTCTATTATGGATCAAAGGGGAAAAACCGCATAACTTCAAAAGCGCATAAAAAAAAGAATTGAATGTATAAGCTAACATTTTTTATAATCTTTGAAGCGATGTAAATTCAGTAATTTATATTAAAACATACATTTTAGCATACTTATAAAACATATTCTTATGCACGCATTAATAACAATATATTCAAATTATATAATTATATCTACGAGATAATTGTAATTATAATAAATAAAATTTTATAAAAGATCTTTGTTTATTTTTATGAAAATAAATTGAAATGATGGTAACCTCAAAATCAGAGTGCTGATAGATATTTGTAATTACAATGGAGATGTACATTCCAGAGCGCTTCATTGAAATGTTGGAAGCCAACTTTATCATGTATTATTTTAACTTAACTCGATTACATGTTATCTAATTTTTAAATATTACATAGTTAATTTGTTTGTGCGAATGTGCAATATATATTATAGGAGGCTTAGCAAGTAGACCAGCCAGGGTCAACCTTTATCATCCAGCCTTCTATCATTAACCTTCTATTGTTTTATCGATAAAACCCATTATAAATTGTAGCTAGATAATGTATTGAAATGCCCAAGCCTTTCAGGTCAACAAATATCTGTGAACAAACTTTCCCATTCATGAATATTAGCAAATCAAAAAGTAAAATATTTTGACTATAAAATTTGAACTACATATTAAAGCAATTGTCAAACAAAAGCATCAAATTGTCGTTTTTTGTAACAACTATGATAGTTATGAAGAAATTAAACATGTAAGGTATACAACTTTCAAGTTTTTATTGGCAGCACTTCCATAAACCACGGCAGACCTATTTGACCCTTGACCTTAACAAGTCTACGCCATATGTAAATTCAATCAATATTAATAATAATAATTATTATTATATATTATACTAATAATGCACTTGGAATTATATCTTTTTATTGACTGTTAAAATCTCTGCGATTGATTATTCTATAATTTTTCTTCTAAATGAAGAATTAGTATTAAAATTTCTAAAAATTCCTCCGGCTAAATGGCTTGATTTAAATATAAAAGTGTTTTCTATAATTTTGGACAAATTCTCTTTTTTAGTTTAAAATTTTATTTTAATTATAAAATTATTTAATACTATTTTAAGGAGTTTTATCCATTTTTTTGTTAAAAATATGTTTCTTGAAATTTTTGTGATAGACTTTTAAAATAAAAAAAATACTTGTATTATTTTAGTTAATATCAGAATAAAATCACTCTGTGACAAGGAAAGGAGACATTTCCCTCTGTTTTGGTGAAACCATCTCAAAATTAAAAAAGTTTAAATATTATAAATTAATCAAACTTCTCTCAGAAGTAGAGCACTGGTTTTATAGCAGCATTCTTATTATACTTTGAATTGTATCATAAGAATATAGGTCATACAAATGGTTACCCTTGAAGATTTTAATAGATATTTCAAAATGTTTTAGAATTTTGATTTCATTAATCATTCCTTAAATATTATTATAAGTTTTTTCAATATTGTTTGTTTTTTGAAGGTTCAGTAGAAATAAAATTTAAATCTGACGGTACGTTTTTGTCAGACGCAATTAAATTCAAATCTTCCAACATTTTGTTTATCAAAATTAAATTTTTAAATTCACTTCGTTTTTCTATTAATATTAAAACAAGTACTGGTCAATCCTTTGATTACTTTAATTTAAGATACTTTAATAAAATTTAACACAATATGATATAAAGTAAAATAAATTTTAATATACAAATTTAACAAAGTTAGTTATTTCAATTAACTGATCACACTTATATTATTTAAACTATATTATTGATAAATAGGAGTTTTGAAAGTTCTTAGTGTTTATTATTTAGTAATTAAGCCATATTAAAACTTCAGTTACAACACAATGTTACATAAAGATTTGCTTAAAATAATTAATCAAAAAAATAGATTCTTAATGACATTTGATTTTTCAATTTACAAAACATGTAAATCATCCTGTTTGGCAGATGTTAACTTTCATTCCCTTTTTTTCTCTCATACAGGTTTTCAAATTTTTTTTTGTAACATTTATTGTAAACATGAATAAATTAAACAACCGTTTTATACTGTAAATCAGTAGTTCTCAACCATAAATTTTGTTCTGATATTAAATATTCGTCGATGGATAAATCTCTCGATCCAACTCCTCGTGCTCAATAATCAATAAGACAAAATCCCAACTAAAAATCTTTATTCACAAATATTCACCACAGGATACAATTCTTTAATTAATCAGTAAACACCCTAAGGGTATTACTTAATAAGTCGATTACAATGTGATAAGATTCGTTATTTGTTTCTCACGTTCACTTCGCTCCCAAAATAATCAATTTTTCTCTTCAAGCAACTGGCGACTTATTGTGTTCCTTTTATACTTCAGAGTTGTTATTAATTTAGATAAAATTTGAACAACGATTTTTTACTAGTCGAACAATTTATTGCCCATTTTGTTTATCTTGGGAAACCCATTACGCTGACATTCAGCTCGGCAGCCCTTGATTAATGGGTTCGTCGTCAAATAATTTAATTAATTAATTTAATAATATTTTATTTGTCTTCAAAATCAAATTTGCCACCGGTTAACACTTTTACCCCCCAAAAATATTGATTTTTACTTTTTTTCAAAATTTTATTTAATTTTAATTGATTTTTATAATTTTTATATTTTATTCATGTTTTTGTATAACCCTAACAATTCCATCAAACTTTCGATGTCAGGAAAAGCGATCAAGATACTCCATAGTTATGAAAAATTGATAACTTTCAAAATGAAGCTCGAACTATTGCATGGAAAGTTGATGAAAAGTACTTTGTCCGATTTTGACCGTTGTACACACTTGTTAAAGAAAATGAGGTTAATGATGATATCTCTGACGTGAAACTTCACGTTTTTTCTCTGACTTACAAATATTTGAAAAATATTATCGATATATCAGCAACCCTTTTGCACTCTCGATTGGTGCAATGCCTTTGGAGGAGTATTTAGATCGAGAATTAAGGTGCAAATCATGCTTTCCTTGAAATACAACGACCTCTAGTGTGAGACGGAGTTTTAGACACTAATTGCGATCAAAAGAAAATTAAGTCACAGTTTACTAATATATTTAGTATATCTGGGTTTGTATATGCCACAATATAATTTTTATTTAAATATAATTATTGTAAAATAAGGTGAAATATTCAAAATTATGTATTTTTAATAAATTCATTTGTATTTTATTTTTTGATGCCCATTTCTTTTTACAAAAAATGGCTGATTCCTAAATTAAAAGATCAAAATCATCATGTAAAACATGTTGAACCTTAAGGAAAAGATTTTACAAGGTTCGGGCGTCGTCAAGGTAAATATGTTTAAAAATTAAAATTCTTAGAATTTTTTACTGCACATTTAAATATTTTTAAAATATTTTAAATTTAAAAAACTTAATTAAATTTTTTTTTATTATGTTTTTATATTATGCTTTATTGTGTTAGAAAGATGAAACAAATATATAAATATAAGCGATATAAATAAAAATATATAAAAAATACTTGACTAGTAAATATTTAAAATGATTTCCTTTATATAGCATTGATCAAAAATATATAAAATTATCTATTTAGTTTTCTTAAATTAATTAAGTCAATCAGCTTTTAATTTAACTTATTTATTATTAAAAGATATTATTATTAATGTTATTATAAATTTTAAGCAACCAATATTTACAAGTTACAATATTTTAGTAACTGATTCCAGAAAGTTATTTTGTATTTATCAAAACAAATACTTATGCATTCAAGGAAAATGTATTACTTCACTAAAACAAAAATATCCATTTATGACTTTAGAAATTATGATTTTTATTGTACTTTATCTTTTTACGTGCAATTTTATTTTCCTTATTATTCTAAAATCTGTTTGAAAATTGTTTAAATTTCTAAATAATGTATTCATACATTAAATACTACTCGTCACATTTCAATTATTTCAAATAAAAAATATATGAATTGGTCATTATTTGTTGGTTTAAAGAAAAGTTTTATATATAAGTTCTCCATGACTTGATATATTTAAACAATCATTTAAATAAATTAAATTTTTCTAGCATGTTTAATTCTTAAAAATGCATTTTCATTCATTTAGTAACTTTTTATCCCCAATTTAATACCGTCTGTTTTTAATTACTAATATTTATTATTCTAATAATAATTAAATAGAATTTAAAAATCCAGATTTAATATTTTAATAAAAATAAAAAAAAATGTTTATATTAAATTTTGAAAATTTAGTTCTTAAATTATAATAAATTAGAACAAAATTTTTCAGTTTGCATTAAATTTTTCCAATATCGACAAAAACTCATGTTCTTTTTACGTAAAAAAATGCATTATGAAATTTAGTCATATGAAATAATTGCATTCTGAAGAGCATAGGCCATCTGTTAGAATTTTTTTAAAAATTATTATTGTAATTTTTTTATGCAAAAATTTTAATTTTATTTAAATTTTTAAAAAACAATGTTGTGGAGTTAGCTGATTTATTAATTAATGTAGGAACTGTTGGATAAGTTATATCATTTTTGATCTGTTTTCTTTTTTTGATGATGTTGCATTTATTTTCATTCTGACAAAAGTTTAAAAATAATACTTAAATTAATTTTATCATGAGGAAATTTGTACGGATAAACTGCATAAATAATAAATAATTTACTGTCAAAATCATCATTGTGAACATGTGAGGACTTTCATATGCCACTTGACATCTCCATTTATGGCAATTAATTGGAATATGTTTTGCAGATATGTTTAACATACCAAAAGGAACAAAAGTAGAGGTTGTCCGAGTCAATATATCATTGTTAATACAAACTAGTGTTAATCATCAATTTTTGACTAACAATTATTTATTGAGCAAATGATAAATCCTAAAAATAGCATTTTAATGAAATGGATGTATTGGTTTTGCATATCAATAGGAAGATGTTCGTCTTCTGGTATAATGCCTTCTGATTATCTGAATATATGCACAACTCATCTAAATGATGTCTCGTTGGATGCCACATGAATCTGTGAAAACTTTGCTGTGATAGAAATAAAAATAACCAAAACAATGAGTAATGGTAAAACGCTTTTGTGTGTACTATTAAGGCTTGATAAATTCAACTATAAAATGTGGAATATAAAGTATCAAAGAACGACACAGTACGACAATGAGTAAAGTTTAAAATCACTGCCATCCTATGTGGAATTTCCATAAAAAGAAAAGCTTCATTCCAAAATAGAATTTTTTTTATTTAAATGTGTCCGTTATTTTTATGTAAGAAATAACCTTTCGTTGATAATAAGGAAAGAGAAGAGGAGGGACGTTGTGAAAAAAAAACGAAACGAGTAATTAAAAAGTAATTAATTTTATCAGCCGTTTCAAAATTTTGTTTGGGTACTATTTATAAGTTTGTTAATCTGTGACTCTTCGTAATTCTGATATCATTTTACTGGCATTTGTTATGTAAACATGTGGCGGCCCACATAAACCGGTCATAACTAGGACTTTTACGGGATTTACTACTTTATATGTTCACAAACATAGGTAATAAGTTTGTGAAAAAAATTATAAAATCGACCAGATTTATACTTATAATATTATTTGCACTAATGTTTTACTGCATGGAACCAATCATTTATTTTTCTATGAATACAGAATTCCTTTGACATTGATTAAGCAGAACTTGTCTGTTACGTAAAGTAATTATAACAATAAAATGTGAGTGCGACAAACAATAAAATACAGTTTTGCCATTTAATAATATGTTTTAATAAATTTATTATAGATATTATTTCTTAATATTCGGTATATTTTACTACATTTTATCGCCGACAATGGCTATGATGTAAGATATTTTATTATGAAATTCCCGATCTGGCATAGAATAAAATGATCATTAAATATAAAATTAGTGAAAAGATAATTGTTTTTAAATTCTGAATATTTGAAATTCAAAAGCAATTAAAATTCATTTTTGCATAAGAAATAATTTTTTTAAAAATATGTAAAAATATTTTTCAAAAGTCACGTTTTCGTTTGTAAATCTGATCTTAAAATTGTTTTATCTGATATTTATAACGATATAAAATAAATTCAGTTATATCAATTAATTTGTAAATTGTTTTTTTTAGAAAATATTTCAATTTTAAATATAATATTATTTTTGAAAGAACTTTTTCTAGTATTCACTTCTGATTGCTTTTCATTATGTGATCACTTAAAAAAAGGTGTGCCGAAAATTTGTGAATATCAATAAAACATCTGATTCATAGTCAAACCATAAAAATATATTCTTTATAATATTACTTGTTTAAATCTTAAGTCTACAATACATTTTCTTTCACTTTCTTGGCAACCTCTGTCCGTTTGTATTTTGGTGCGCTTATTTAGAAGCGGATTAACTTGATAGAAAAAATTATTTTGTTAATTCTAGTTGCAGAGTAATGTTCTTATGACATTCAAGTGTAGAGTTTCTTTAGTTTAGCGATTTAGTTTGGAACCTAGTGTAAATAGAAATGGATAAAGAAAGCAGACATTTTCTGTATATCATTACGAAAGGCCATATTTTACGCTGCGTGATATTGTAAATATTTTCAAATTGTAGTTGGAACAATTTGTTTGACAAAAGGAATCTGGGCGAATTCTGATTTAGTGTTAAATTTTGATTAAATTAAATTTGCTATTATTTTATATTATTATTTCTTTTTTAGTAGTTTAACAAAATTAAACAGTATTCATCACAGATATACAGAGACATTCTTTTTACCGGAGACTCGGGTAGGCTTAGCAAAATCTTCTTATTAACAAAAACAATAATTAAGTAGATACAACATAACTCAAAAATGGTAAATTTGTGTTCGCTTTTTGCCGTCTAACTGCCCTTATTTGTCCATGATATTTTCAAAAATTACTGAAACGTCACGAACTCATAATAAACCATTATTAAAATTCCCACTTGTATTGTAGGGTTTTATTAGCAAAAAACAAAAAGAAATTAAAATTCTTTCATTACCGCTACGCAAGACCTAGCCAATGTATAACCCCAGTAAAGAAGATGATAGAATTTTCGTGTCTAACCCTGATATTATTATTATTATTATTATTATTATTATTATTATTATTTGACAAGAAACTTTGCAAGAAACTTAACAAATTCTAAAACATTTACATAGAAAATAAAAATTTCAAAACTTTAATAATTTTAATTCAAAAAAAATTTAATTAGAGTTGCAGTTTTATAATTTTAATTTACATGAGAATAAACTATGTAAAAATTCAGAAAGTCAAAAATTAAGTAAAAATATTAAAAATTAATAATTACTGATTTTAAGGGGAAACAATTACTTGCATGTAACAAATGTAAACCTAAACATGAATATGATAATTTTAAATCAATAAAAGTATCTAGGTAATGCTGTTTAAGAAATACAAACTAATTGATTAATTAATCAAAACACACAAATCAATTTAATTGATAAACAAAATCCCCTTACTTGACAATTATTGTGACAATCTATCATTCTTTAGTTTTCGGTTATTCAATAGAAATTGATGAAGTTAGCTTCTATCCAAGAAGAGGAAATTTTTATTAAACTAAATAACGGTCTTAGAATGAAAGTAAGAGTTGAACGCTGTTATTTTTATTAAATATTGAACATTTGTGATATTATGATAAAAGAAAAACTTTCTGTGTTGAGTTTGTCGTTTTAATCAAGAGGCCGAGGATTAGGAACAATAACTCAACAAATGTTTAAAAGTTTTTACTGCTGATCTACTATTTAAAAGTATTTCTTCTTCATCTTCATAAAGTTAAAGATAAAAAATTAAAATCCTAAACAAGTTTTCAGCAAACTTCCTTTAGAAGTTATAACTGTTGATAAGGTAGGTCATCAAAAAATAAATAAAACAATTATGATATCAATAAATTTCAATATATCTCTGGGAGAATTGTCATTGAATCATAAAATATCAAAAAAAATCAATAATTTATATTTCTGTAATTCTTATTTCCAGCTCAATATTTTTAATTAATTTATTTTCTCGGAGGTTTTTATTCATTAATTTTACTTTAAACATTTGCAATAATATTATTTGTCGAATTTTTCTGTTTCAGCTAACATTTATTTTCTCTTTGATTTTAAAGTTGTGATAAATATAGAAATGCAGAATTTTAAAGGCAGAAACAATTAATAATTAATTTTCTAGGCATGATGAAATTCGCAAAATATCTCACAAGAAGAGTTATTAGAGATGTAAACTTACATCATATAAACATGTTGCGAGATTGAATAAACACTTGCTGTGAGAGAGAGGGAGAGGGAGATAAGTAGGTAGAAATAGAGAGAGAGAGAAAGAGAGAGAGAACCGTTCTACTATAAACTTTGCTTTTGGTGAAAGCAAAACAGCCGTAAATATAGAGATAAAATAAATAAATATGCAAAAATAAAGGAAATAATAACTACAGTGAACATTTTAACGGATAAATGAATGAATAAAAAAATAAAATAAAATATTAATGTATGTGTGTGTGTGTGTTTCAATTGTATTTCTGAATAAATTCGAAAATTATTTTATACGCTTCACTGAACTGGTTAACACGGGTCAATAATCAAATTGGTAAATTTTGATTTCTAGATCTACAACGGGTGTGACAAATAATTATATAAATCGATGAATTTACTATCTTGATCAAATAATTAAAATGAAATGATCCTCTCGACATTAATAATTATTGTAATTAAATTTATCCAAGCCAGAAATATAATAGTAATAATTTTAAAACTGTAATTCCTTGGTAGCAGCATAAATTAATATATCAAATAAGTGAATAACAAAATAAGCCCTTGCTGTGAAATAATAATTATATTGTTGAAAAAGTTTCGATTATTAAATAATCTTCTTCACTTTCCTGTGGAATTTGCTATTTACTATGAGAAAGTGCCAAAATACGTTCTGATTTTCTAATAAAATTTTTGTTTTTTGATTGGTTTAAATTTATAATTTTAAACTTTAAAAGTTTTTCTTCTTTTTTATTGTCTAATTTAACATTTCTTACTTATTAATTTTAATTTTTAAAACTCTAAAAATGTTTAAGTTTTTAAACCAATTTAAAAAAACCGTAAATTTTAATGGAAAATCAGAACGTATTTTGGCATTTTCTCTTTGTAAATAGCGAATTCCTCAAGAAACTGAAGAAGATAATTTAATACTCGAAACTTTTTTCAACAATATAATTATTACTTTGCAGCAACGACTTATTTTTTATTCACTTATCTGATATAATAATAATAATAATAATAAGAAGAAGAAGAAGAAGAAGAAGAAGAAGAAAAATTGTTATTATTATTATTATTATTATTATTATTATTATTATTATTATTATTATTATTATTATTATTATTATTATTATTATTATTATTATTATTATTATTATTATTATTAAGGTTACTTAAATTCTTATTTCTATTCATTAACAATATTCAAAAGATTTAAAAGATTTTCCAAACTCTATATTATTCAAACACACTTGTTAACTAAAACTTGGAGAATTTTAATTATGCATTTTCATATTCTGAGCGATGTCAACATACAGCAATCATACACATACTGTTTATAATATAACATAATAAAATTAATATACATATTTATAATAAATATAAATTAATTATTAGATTTATCTCACAATAATAATAATAACAATTAATGACAAAGAATTTTTTTATTGTTTAGCTATGAATCAGATGTTTTATGGGTTTTCACAAACTTTCGGCACAGCGTTTTTCTTGAAAAAGGTTGTGCCGAAAATTTGTGAATATCAATAAAAGATCTGATTTATAGTCAAACTATAAAAAAAAAATTATGTCATTGCAAAATGAAATTCAATGGTAAATCGGTGTCATCTCATTGCATTTATCTGTTAAATATCATTGACAAATTTTAATTTTTGAATTTGCATTTATCAATGCAACTTTCTTAATATTCGATTAAAACATTGAAAATAACACTAAGGAAATTTATTATTATTAGTTTATTTGTATTTTTAAATACCATAATAAATTATTAAGTATTTTTTATGAGTTTTATAAGAAAATAAAATTTCACTTTCATATTTTACTTCAAAAAACCTTTATAAAATTTGCATTAATATATAAAAGGATTTGGAGGTTTAACGATGTTATATAATGATTATTATTAACATATAAATAATTCTAAAACAAATGGAATTTATTTTTTGGAAATTATTCAATTATTATGAAATTAACAATATGATAGCAAAAAAATGCATTAATTTAAATCTCGTACTTCAAAATTTGAAATTTTTTAATTTACATATTTTAGCAACTTTAACAATAAAACTGAAAGGATTCAAAATACAAAACACTTAAGTCCATTCACTAAGGTTTCTTGTGTTTCAGTTTTTTATGAATATAAAATTTGTAAAAGATTTTAAAGAATTGAAGATGAACTAGAAAACATAGAAAATGTATGTCAGGAGAATGGATGTTTAATATATGCAAAGATTTCCAAAAATGTAGAATTTAAGATAAACACAGTTAATATATAAACTATAACGTAAATATTTATAAAGATTACAGCTACAAAAATATTAATTATTTGAAACGAGCGATATATCAATGTGTATTTCCATATGGAAAATTTTGTTCTCATTTTTATTTAACTGCTATTCTAATTCATAGCTATGATTTACATTAAACATATTTTTAAAAATATTAAATAAAAATATTCAAATTTTATAAATCGTTTTATAATTTTTAACTGTAGTATATTATTAAATTAAATTGATTTTAAATTATATATATATAAATTTAAGTGAAAATTCATGTCTCATATTGTATATTTACATTGAAATATAACTTACATTTTATTTATTTAGCTCTATTTGAAATTTTGATAATTTCGCAATTTATTTACATTAAATCATATGTCAAAAGAAAATAAATGTTTAAATTACTATTTAGGAAATTCCATTATATTGTTGTAGAAATTATTTGGAATATCAATCCAAAGTTTTTTTTTTACTTTTCAAATTAATTGGGAAAATAATATTTCAAATTATAAAAATAAATGCAAAATACGCCCATTTTTCGATATATGTGGTTATAAGGTTCCATTGAAAATTGTATTAATTGAAACCGTTTAAAAAGAGACGTGTAAAGGGGGAATGGATCCACTAAATTTTAGACAGTGTTTTTGTTCCTAATAACCCTGTAAAATGAAACAAACGTGTCGTGAAAAAAAAGATCGGTTCTTAGTAAATTAATTTAATAAAAACATAAACACAGATAAAAGATTATAATATTTCATACAAAACATGAACATAAATTAACAAAATTTTCAAATACAAATTAATGTAAATCGGGAAATAGCAATATTTGTTGTAAAGTTTTGTTTAAATACTCAATTTGGTAAAACAATAATTACATTAAATTTAATAATGTTCAGAGATCATAAATATCTCTATATTAAAATGTTAAAATAATAAAACCAAATTGAAATTATATTCTCAATATAAACATAGCCAATGTTCCTATTATGATACCCAGCTTCTCCATCCCTCAACATTCGGGAAATGAATCAAAGTTGTTGTTCTTTAAATGATATGTATATTTTTGAAAGTTTTGCAATTTATTTCTTTGTCTCCATTGTTTTGAATTTTAAATGTATTGGAAAATGTACTTGGAAAATGTATTTTCGAGGCTTTGTGAAAAATTGTTAAACGGGAAACAAAAAACTTACTATAATATTGGATAATTTTCTTCAAAGTGTTCCTAATTTGGTTGAGATAAAATACAAAATTTATTTTAATAACAATTAAAACTTTGAAAACTTTACAAGTGTTATTTTACTTTTTATCTAAAAATCCCGAAACTGTTGCAGCGCTTTTATCAATTATTATTATTATTATTATTATTATTATTATTATTATAATTATTATTATTAATATTATTATTATTATTATTATTATTATTATTATTAATATAATTATTATTATTATTATTATTATTGTTATTATTATTATTATAATTATAATTATTATTATTATTATTATTATTATTTTTTATTATTATTATTATTATTATTATTATTATTATTATTATTATTAATAATAATAATAATAATAATAATAATTATAAATAATTAAATAAATTTGGCAACGATTTAATTAAAAGATAACGACAACAAAAATCTTTTCGTACGACATATTTCGAAAGCATAGCTGTCATCTTCAGGTACACAAAACCAACTAAAAATATTATGAATTAACTTATAAATTAAACAAATTGTATTTTTTATATTAATTTAATTTTCTAATAAATAAACACTTAAAAAATATTCAAATACTTTTAACTAATTTTAAAATGTTATTTATATAAATATTATAATTTTTTATCTATATTATAATTTAAAAAAATAATGTAATTTATAAATTAAATTATTTTAATAACATTAAAAAAGTTTTTTTTATAAAACAATACATAATATTGATCAAATCCCTCAATCGACAATGCTCTAGAACTCGAGTACAGTTTTTTGCTTTTTATGAACAGTTTACATAAGAGCATTGTATTTACATGTGAAACGGAGAGAAAATCATAGATTGCGTTTTTGGATTTGTTAATTCAACGCAAAGATAAACATTATGAGACAGAGATTTATAGAAAACCAGCTGATACTGGTCTTTTTACTTCTCCAGAAAGCTTTTGTGAATTAAAGTATAAGAGAAATATGTAGAAGGAATTGATTTATCTTTCATGGTCTTTATCTTCTACTTTTGCTAATTAGGTAAAAATTGTTGATAAATTGGTTAAGTTGTTGATAAAGAATGGGTATTCTAAATCATTTTTATTGTTGATGATAAAAGAAACTGTTGACAAATTGATTAAAATCCTAAGGATCCATGTTTTGGAAAGTCTCAGTGTAATTTGTCATGGGTGTGAATTGAGTGTTGATCTAAATAATAGTAAAACTGGATATAAAAAGATTGAGCCTAAATATGTGTTAGTATTGCGTACTCTGAAGGCTTTACAAATTATAAAAGGAAGTTAAGTAAACAGATGGGAAATTTAGAGTATAAGATCGTCTCTAATTCGTGTAAGGTACGCAATATGTTTATTAATAAATCAAAAATTCCGGTTGGATTGTGTTCTGATCTCGTTTATCAATTTAAATGTAATGGGTGTAATGCCACATACATTGGAGAGACCCGTCATCTCTTTACTCGAGTTCTAGAGCATTGTCGATTGAAGGGTTTGACCAATATTAGTGAGCACAATAGAGGCTGTAAAAGTGAAAAAGGATTGTCTGATTTTAGAATTTTTTGAAAAGTTTTAATAATTATTGGAAACGCGTGATATGTGAAGCATTGCTGATAAGATTAATGTGCAAAGTGTTGTGACTACGAATGTTTTAAGTGTTTCTAAATAGTTTAAGTATGCTAAATCATGTTTATGTATTGTTTTTAAAAAAAAACATATTTAATGTTATTAAAATAATTTAATTTATAAATTACATTATTTTTTTAAATTATAATATAGATAAAAAATTATAATATTTATATAAATAACATTTTAAAATTAGTTAAAAGTATTTGAATATTTTTTAAGTGTTTATTTATTAGAAAATTAAATTAATATAAAAAATATAATTTGTTTAATTTATAAGTTAATTCATAATATTTTTAGTTGGTTTTGTGTACCTGAAGATGACAGCTATGCTTTCGAAATATGTCGTACGAAAAGTTTTTTATTGTCGTTATCTTTTAATTATTATTATTATTATTATTATTATTATTATTATTATTATTATTATTATTATTATTATTATTATTAATATTGTTATTAAAATTGTAGAACCTGATATTTTTTGTATTATAATTTTAACTTTTAGTTTTCTAATTATTTAAATAAATACTATTTTTTTAAAAAAAATTATTTTAAATTAGAAGTTGCTCGCTTCATGTTCGATGGTTAAATGATACGAAATTTCTCCAGCAATTATCCGAAGACAATATTGATATTGACATTTTAAACAAGGAATTGTACGCCGAGGAGTCAGGCAGAAAACAAACTCAGTAAATTTCTGTTAAAATTTCATTAAAAAATATAGTTGAGATCAAAACTTATTAATTACAGCATTCAAAAAATCATTCTCAATATTCTTCAATGCCATCCAATGCAAATATTGATTGCGATTCTCGTTTTGATCGATGCTGGCATCGTTATTGCAGAAATTGTTTTGGAAATTCACTCGATGAAAAGTAACGTGTCTGAAATTAAATGAAAATTGTTTCAATAACATTTAATAAAATATTAATAATAATCATAATAGCAATAATAATAATAATAATAATAATAATAATAATAATAATAATAATAATAATAATAATAATAATAATAATAATAATAATAATAATAATAATAATAATAATAATAATAATAATAAATTATAATAATAAATTATTATAATAACAATAACAATAAAACAATAAAAATAATAATAATTAAATAAATTAATAAATAATTGTAAGGCTGATTTTTAAATAAGTTTTAAACATTACTAAATATTGATGTAGTTTTTGATTTTAGAAATAAAGTGCTTCAATATATGTTCATGGTCAAAACAAATTGGTTTTCAGGATAAATTGTTTTTATCAAAAATTCGCAAATGATAGAATTCTTGGCATTTTTTCATTTTAATGTTTGCTTTTATCTATTTTATTTTGTATAAAATATAAATAATTTTATTATTTATAATAAAATAATATATAAAATAATTCAAGTGCCATGGATTACGAATTAACAATGAATTTAGATCTGGAGTTTTTACTTCTAAATTTTATTAAATAAATACAATATAAATAATAAAATAATAACTTAATAATAAATAACTTAATAATAAAAAATAAAGAGTGAGCTATAGAGAGAGTTTTATAAACTATGTTTTTACGGTTAGATTTATTTTAACACTCATAACACATTTGCACTACATCGCAATTAATTAATAAGCATTGGAAAACTAATACATAAGCATAACAATATTTTGTATAGAAAATCCAGATTATAATTGTTTGATTGCCAATGACTCTGATTATCAGCACAATCTTTTACCTTTTGCGCCCTTGATTCTTTCTCAACTTTCTTGATCTAAATTTCATTTAAGACTATTTGTAACCATTTTATAAAGAAATAAAGATGAATTTAATGAATAATGTAATATTAAAATGATAATGAATATGTAATACCAAAATATGTTTTTTTATCACAAAAGACTTCGAATATCTCATTAGAATTCAAAAAAAATAAGAGAGAATGAAAGAGGTAAACAATAAAAGACATTCAAATTTATTTATTGGTAAACACATTTGTTTGATTTTTAAAAATTAAAATGTTTGCATATTTGTGAAATGTCTTCAGAAAAATCAAGATCAAAAGGAAAGTATTAATAATCGTTGCGCATGAATAATTATCGGTCAGTAATAAATTAATTTATGAAAATTTATTTAATTCGAACATCAATTAATTCAACTGATCGTCAGTCAAATTATGAAGTGCTATTAATTAATTTAAACTTTTTTCCTGCTTCCTCGTAAAATGTTCTGATGAAAAATTTTTAATTTAATTAATATTTCGCTATTATTTTTTAATATATTTTTATGTGTAAAAATGATAAAAGAATTTTCAGTTGATTATCAGAAAAATAATTGACTTTAATATTGCGGATTTTTGAGTGCAATTTAATAAATTTAATATTAAAAATATTAAAAATTTATTATCATTATTATTATTATTATTATTATTATTATTATTATTATTATTATTATTATTATTATTATTATTATTATTATTATTATTATTATTATTATTATTATTATTATTATTATTATTATTATTATTATTATTATTATTATTATTATTATTATTATTATTATTATTATTATTATTATTATTATTGTGTTGAATTTTACAAAAATTGTAAATAAATAAATAAAAGGTAATTGGAAATTTTTAGAAATTAATTAAAAGCAAATTACATAAAAAATTTTAAAAAAGTATAAATGAATGTTTTTTGGCGAAGGAAAGCGGTAACTTGGGTCAAATTAACCTTGAAAACGAATAAAATTATTTCAAAATGAAAGATAAATCACTAAAAAAAAGATGGGTTGAGGAAAAATTTAATTAAGCAACTAATTAATTAATGTCATTTATTATTTAAGAAAAACCCATTGAACATTGCTAAAATATTATTGTTGACAAACTAAGTTATTTCGAAAATCATTTAAAGCTTATGTGAAAATGTAAAATAATTTGAAAGTTTCTAAAAATCTTACTAATTAATTTTATTAAATTTAAATTTCAAGTTTTTTCGTAAATTAATTTAATTTATTCAAAATCTGTTATATTAATTGAAATTAAGTAATTAATTTTTATTTCGCGTCACGCAATTCTTTAATAAAAATTTATTAATTTATGAAGTATTAAAATTGTTATTAAAAAAAATTTTAAATAAAAAGTAAAACAATTTAATCGGGGATTTGAAAAGAAATTTCTCACAGAAATTTGAAATGAATTATTAATTTATTGTTAATTTATTAAAACTAAATAAACTATATTGTTTATTTTATAAATAAATTTTTATTTTTAAAATAACATTCAAATTTATTTAATTATTTTATTTAATTTTAAAAAATATTTCCAGATAAAATTGAAGCGTATAGTGAGCAAATGCGAGATACAATACATTTCTTAAATCATACGTTTGTGGATACGCATATATTTGATAACGTCGACATCCAGGCCCTTGAAGAAAGCCCATCAACTCACAAAGAACTTGATTTATTAGCACAAATTCTACAACTTCTTCCGCAGTCTATAGCTAGTTTTCAAATTCAAAGTCAATTCCAATGCTTTAAAAACTCACCAGTAAATGGAAGTCATCCCAAAGAAAAGACCCAAATTACCAAACACGGCCATCAAGAGGCAACCTATATCAAACAGCACAGGTCGACTAATTTGCATAAGGCATCAGAAATGCTGCATTTTGCCAGCATTGCCCTTTTAGGTCTTTTTGTCGTCGAATTAACTGTTAAAATCCTTTGCATAGGACCAACATTCTTCAAAGCCCGATTCGAAGTGAAAGAGTTTGTTCTAAAAAATACTTTTAATGATAAATAATTAATTAGGTAATTGATGCAATTGTCATTTTGACTTCATTTATCGCCGACATAGTCATTGTGGTTGTGGGATCTCAGGAAATATCAGTCATGATTATTTTTCTTTTATGGAGAATTGTGAGAGTTATAAATGGTAAGATTACCATTTTTCTTATATATAAATGTCTTTGTAAGACATTTTCCTTTTTCAATTCAGAAAACATAACATTTATAATATAATAATATTATAAAATATAATAATATTTTATTTTAAGAAAAGAATTAAGTATAGCCACTAAAGTCCCTAAATGCGTTGTGTTTTTTCTTTCAATCTTGTTTGTACCAATTGACATCATCATAACGTTTTTAGACTAATAAATAAATAAATACATGATAAAATGCATAAATAAATATAAATATTTATATAAGAACTTCTTTTGATTTCCCGTCGATTTCTTTTCATTTTTAGTGACATAAAAAATGTTTGTTTTTTTTAACTATAAATTAGTTAATATGTGGTGCGCCCAAAGTGTGCGTGAAATAATTAGGAAAGCAATTTAATAGAAACACCAAACTTTTACACAGGATAAGTTCAGAGAATGCAGTTTTGAAGATATCCTAGGATTGATCCAGCAGGAAAGTCTTCACCTCTTTCCTCAGATCTTCAGCATTTGCAAAATGTTTGCCACACAAATGTTTCTTGGTTTACATAAAGAGGTAAAAATCACTTGGGTCAAGGTCTGGATTATATGGAGGATGATTTAATAGGTCAAATCCACTTTTCTACAGAATTCGCTTGGATGCTGCACTTTTGTGGATTTGTGTGTTGTACTTAACAAACCACTTTGGAATGCCCCGTTCTTTACGTCGACCATGTCGGCATTTACACACAAGATCAGAGTAGTATGTAGAGTTGTGCCTCGTGTTTTTTCAGCAAAATCGACAGGGTAACATCACAGGCATCCCAAAAAATGCTCAGCATCAGGCATTTTCTGTTAGGAGTTCCAGGTCTCATCTTCTTGGAACTTGATTTTCCTAGAAATTTCCACTCACTCGATTCACGTTTAGACTATGGCATCTACAGACTCAAAAAGGGTTTATCTTGCATTATGATATTATACAGGAACGCATCACTATTTGTTGGAAAAGAAGGAAGTTTGGATGAGAGCACACCAGTCGCTTCTCACACATCTCTGATGAAAGACAGCGTGGAACAAATCTAGACACCAGCTTGTATGGTTCCTTTCCTCACATTCACAGCATCATCCAGTCCCCGCGTTGTGATTCTACGGTCTCCTTGCAGTAAAGATTTACACTTTTCTTTAATTTGTTTTTAGAAATTTCAGATGGGCGTCAAGTCCTTTGGTCATCAAAAACAGACTGTCTCCCATTTTTAAATAGCGCAAACCACTTTTACATTGCTTTGTGTAATGGAGAGTCCTTGCCATATGATTTTTCTAATTAGGAAAACATTCGGTCATTGGGAACATGGAATAATACCAGAAACTTTTTAACGCTGCGATATTCAACTGCATCAATCATGACTTGCATCAAATTTCAAAATCTCGCAAATGTCAATTTAAACTGTAATGATAATTTAAAACAAAATATACAAATTTAACCTATAATAATATAGCTACAATAAAAATTTGATTGCTTGACAAAATAATATTTACTTCCTACATATTGCACAGACTTATTGAGCGCACCATGTATATCGATGATATTTTGATATTCACAAATTTTCGGTACAGTCTTTTTCATGTGATATATATTCCCTGAAATATTTTCCTTTGGTCTAACTTAATTTTACTAAATAAATAGTCTAATTTGTAGTTTTAAAAAATGTGTTTAACATAAAAAATAGAATCCTCTTAACCTAATGCTTTAAAAATGTAGTTTTGAAATAGTAATTTTGCGATTTTTATTTATTTTCAGAAATCGGTCTGTCCGGTTCAGTAAAAAAGAATCGGAATTAATTACCTAAACTAAATACAAATTGACGAGAGAGAAAAAGAGAAAAGCGAAGAAAATTGTAGTAAAAATTATCAAAACAGGATAAAAAGAATAATCCATTATACTGAAAAGTAAACTCTTAGAAAACTTAGTCAAACATTTTATCTATTGAAATATTGTTGAGATTGGTGCCGGGTCGTGGGTACGAAGCTCCCATTTGCAAAATCTATTTGGCGTTCCTAAAAATTAATACAAAACAACTTTATGTCAAAAACAATATAATCCTATGTAATACAATCAAATTAACAAGCATATATATAAAATATTTAAATAAATAATGAAACACTATTATAACAACCATTTTAAAAAATGTCAAAAATTTGGTTAAATAAAAATATAAAAGATCTAAAAAAACTGTAGTCTGAAATGAAAATAAATTTTTAAATTAATATTAAAAAATAGTAAATTTTTTTGTGTGGTTTTATGCTAATGTATATAATTTTTTAATAACAAGTATTTATGAAAGATAAAAATCATTTTTAAATATACAAACATGCATTATACATACACTATTTATTATTAGTGCATTCTTTTTATAAATAAAATTTATAAATAAAATTATTTGTCACTTATGTAAATTTGTTTTAATTGGGTATTTTATGTTAATGACATAATTTATCATCAAAATTTAGCTGAATGCCAATTTTTTCTATTTCATTTTTAATACAAATATTTATTATTTATTACTCCGATCAACAAATTTCATACAAGTAATCTTTAAAAATGATAAAATACTCCGTTATAACAAACATCTAAAAACGTGTTTCGAAAATTCATGTTAATAAATAAAAAATATTGATCTGTAATTTGAAATGAAGATAAAATTTTAAATTGATATTAAAAAGTAGCATATAGTTTTCACTGTAATTTTGAAGAATTTTATAAAGAGCGAAATCTGATTTTGATTGGTCAATTTCAATAAAAGTATTTTAATAATCACGTAATCATTAGGATAATTAATCAGAATAAAAACACTTTTGGCAAATCGCTTTCAGCAGGTGATTCTGTTATATATTGCAGGTTTAATTATGCATGAGAAACAGCGAGATGAATTGAGAATTTTCCTGCAGAAAAAAGCTCGCCGAATATCAGAGATGAAACTTGAAGATTTGATAATTCAAAAGGAAATGCAAGAAGTAATAATTTTGTAAATAATTTATGAGTAATTTGATTTCATAATAATAATGGAAAATGGAAAGATTTAATTAATGTTTTTCGCTTATTGATTATATTGATTTTAATTTAAATTAAAATGAATTTAATTTTAAATTATTTCTGATTAATTCAGTGCCTCAATGCAGTTATAATCCTTTTTTTGATTTTGTAAATCTATTATTTATAAACATCTTCTTTTCATCTAAATTCCTGTTGGAGCCAGAGAACTCAAAAAGATTTTTGGAGTCAATCTTAAACAAAAGTTTACCTCAAAGAATTGAGTGAATACACCAGCTATCATAAATTAAATGCAGTAAATTAGATTGTTATGTGCAGCTATAGCCAAGGTCACCCTAATCACAGGGCTAAATGGGTTATAGCCCAGGGCGCAAGCCTTTTGGGGTGGCAGTTTTTATATGCGATGTATATGTTTTTTTGTTATTATTAGTTATTTAGTTATTATTTACGACCTTTTTGGGACAGAGCAAATTCAATGATTTAAGTATTTAATCAATTGAGAGAGATTTATTTGATAAATTAAATACGAGGGATATTATTGATCTGTTTGCCAAAGCTAAAGCTAGGAAAATGAATGTATAAGTTACTTTTGTTTCTTGTTTGCATTAAGGTTTGTTTTAATTTTATTTAATTCAATTTTGTGTTTTTTTTTGTATATAGGTAATAAATTGATTTTTTTAGTTCTAACATTTTTGTATAACTTTTCTGGACAACCAGCTCTAGTTTGCTATTTTGTGAATTTTCATACTATTGTTGGGTTATTATTATTGAAAGTCGGTTCCCTCTGACTCCTCGTGTCCTTTTCGAATCAAATAAGTAAACCCAACACAGAATAATTTTATTTGCACTTTACCACAGTTACAACTCAATCCGATTTATTTCAATGTTTTGTAATTACAATTTTGTGATTTATTTACACCCTTCAACCACCTAATAAATTTGATAACCTTAAGGTAGGTTATCTAATGGATAATCACCTTTTCTGATAGATAACTTTTGACTTTAATTGGGTTTAGATTCTTTTACTGACCTGACTAGACTAATCGTTTGCTTCGAGCACTAGCCTTTTCTTGTTTTTTCCTTTTCCTTTTATACTCCTGTTCAGACTGTTTTCAGACAATTGTCAACAACATTTGCTACCATACTAAATTTTTCATTAAAAATAATTACTTCCCCATAGATTATTTTAGCCGACATTTGTCAACAACATTTGTTGCCTTACTAAATTATAAATTAGAAAAGAATTACTTCCCCATAGATCAATGGCACCCATTTAATATTGTTTAGGTCAATTTACCCTTTTCTATTGTTTTGTTTACACGCCGGGTTTTTCTCATCTCTCGGGTTTCCCATTGCCTCGGGCTTCTTATTGACTCGGGCTTCCCATTAGTAATTAATTTTTTTTAATTAATTTGTTTTTTGTCTTATTTTATTTCTTGGGAACCCCTCACTAAATTTTTATTATTATTTTTGGACTCGTATCTCGATTTGGCATTCAACCATATCAATTTCCCCCGATCAATATTACTTTCGAATTTATGTAAATTTTTTAATTAACGTTGCACTTTTACCATTTTGGTGCTTTATTGATTTTACCAAAATAGTTATAAATTGTAACTTGATACAAAAATAAAGTAACATTTTCGTGGTTACTTTTTTTCTATTTATGAATTAATTATTTCGAATTGTAGACCTAACTGGTGGAATTTTATGCCATTTATTCAATTTATTTTTATTAATATTAGAATTATTTTATCAGCTGATAATTAACAAAAAAATTTAAATATTTATTAACTACCGAAATATTTTATAAGATATTTTTAATATTTATCAGATATACTTGCAAACTTTTTAATATTAAAAATAGGAAAGTTATTTATTTATATATACTTACTAAAATTAATATTTTGATAAACATTATAACAAAACTATTGTAATATTTATCTATTATCCGATTATACTGAAAATTTAAAATGTGCGTTTTGTATAATTTGGCAAATAAAACTGCAAATTTTTCTTATCATCTGTAAATTTTGGTCTTCTATTAATTATTAACTTTTGAGATTTCACTAAGCATATCATCTGCAATCTATACAAGACGAAATTCAAAGAAATATTGACATTTTCCACAAATTTAAATCAACAGAATAATTCATAATAATAATAATAATAATAATAATAATAATAATAATAATAATAATAATAATAATAATAAATAATTAAATAAACATGGGAATGATTTAAATACGTGTCATTCAAGTATACGTTTTGCGATATATTTCAATAGATAAACTGTCATGAACTGGTATAAAATAAATCAAAGAATAATACGGATTTTAATTTATATATTCAAAAAAATTATTAATTTTTAATTATATTTTAATATTTTATTTATTGTCTTTATCTTCTATTTTTGTAAATTCAGTAAACAGTGTTGATAAATTTGTTGAGTTGTTGATAAAAAATGGGTGTTCAAAATCATTTTAATTATTGATGAAAAAAACTATTAATAAATTTATTATGAATTCTGAGAATGTCTGAGTGTAATTTTACTAATGAGTGTAAATTGGATAGTGAATGTAAAAATAATGAGACTAGATTTATTTTAGAATTGTCATACTCTAAAGGTTTTACAATTTATAAGAGCAAGATGAGTAAGCAGCGAAGAAATTTAGATTAAAATTACTTTTCTAATTCGTGTAAGATACGCAATATTTTCATTATTCCGCATCCAGCTGGATTATTTTCAAATCTCGCATATCAATTTGCATACCAGATATTGCAGAGACTTTCCATGATATTTATACTCTAGTTTTTGAACGTTGTCGACTGAAGGATTTGGTGAATATTAGTGAGTACAATATAGCTGTATGAGTGAAATAGGTATTTCTAATTTTAAAATTTTTTTAAAACTTTTTAATAGTTAATAATTATTAATTAATATTTTTGAAAAGTGTGATATGTGAAAGTTGTTCATAGAATCATAGGATGCAAAACTTAATGTGTAAAAATGCTATGAGTTTTGAATATTTTAAATAGTTTAGATGGTAAATTTATGATAAGTAAAAATGTTGTTTAATTTTTAATATTAAAATTTAAAAGTTTTTATAGTAAAAACTATATTTAATAAATAAAATAAATTTGCTTGTTGCTTTACCCGATAGTGACAGTGAATCTGACAAAATATATGATAAAACATGTGTTCGAATGGCGGTTTCTAATAGTAATAATTAATTTATATAATTTTGGTTGTTAATAACGCTCATTACAACCAAAATTTTGTAAATTAATGATCTACTGTTAATTGTCAATAGTAATAATTAATAATAATTAATTTATATTCTAGATAAAATTTTTGTAAAATCTAAAAACATAAATAATTAAAAATATCTTTATAGAAAAAATGTGTTTGGATTTTTAGAGCACTAGAAAATAAAAATAACTTATTAATGTAAATCTGAACTTCAAACAGAGAAAGGCTTGTTAGTTGTTGTCCCTGTGTCCTTTTGAGACATTGCATGAGGTACGTGGGATCTACTGTTATCTCTGTATTTTGTATCGTTAAATTTATCATATTGTACGCCCCAAACGACATGCCTCTATCTGAACCATTAACATCTCTTGCTTCAAGACCGTTAAGTTAATTTCTTAACAATCACCATCGAAGTTGCGTTGTTACAGCAATAGATTTAAACTTAACAAAGATGTTTATCGTTGCGTTCATTGTCAACACTAATGAATCTGTATATGTTAAATAACAAGAAAATTGAAACATTCGAATTAAACAAATACTATACAATAGGAAATAATAAATATCGAATAAATGTCCATATCGAAAATTAAAAGTAAAGAAACTGAAAAAGAAGTAGAATAAATTGATGCTGGAAGACAAGGATAATGACAATTTGATGTTATGCTTATTGATTTTATGATATTATTTTTTTTTAGTGTAATTTTTCTTTTTAAGTAATTTAGATTATTTAAATCTTTATAAAATAACAATCTTTGATTCATCTATATGTATTGCATCATCTTGAACAATCTGTAATTGATTTTGACAATTTATGATAGCATGTAATGCAAATTTGAGAATATTATTGATGATGATATTTATGTTTTTATTTCAGTAGTAAAGATAAATTGAAAATAATAGATATTTTAAGCCACAAAATAAATACATTATAACTAAAGTTTTAATAAAACGCCCGCTATGGGCTAATTAATTAATTATATAATTTTGTTTTTAAATTTAGAGGCGTCAATCATATTTTGCAATAATAGACGCATGGCGTCAATCATAATTTTAAACAGGCGTCAAAAATAATAATTGACGCGAGGTGTCATTAAGTGCATGCAAAAGACACTTTAAGTGTCAACAAAAACAACAAATTTTACTATATAAACTGAGAGATTTCTCAGTCAAATCACAACTAAAATCATACCTTAGGTTTCTTAGTCTCAAAGACTAGAAGTTTAAATTAAAGCGTATAGTATATAGCCTAGCTTGGGCATCTGCATTTGAACACAATCACATTTAAACAAGATCTAATTGGTAACAACCTTTTGGTGAAGGTAAGTGTTTACTGTAAATTTATTTTATTGAAAATAATAAATTTTTAAACTAGTGTTATCTTTTTATTTATATAAGTGACCAAAGTTGAGAAAGTGAAACCTTACATATGCATTCTTTGAGTAAAACCACTTAACGTATCTAATAATTTGAGATTAATTTCAACAACAAAAACAAAATAAAGTTTCGAAATCAAAATTTGTTATATAAATTCAAAACATCCAGCATAATTCCAATAGAAAATCAAAATCCATAAATTCCAAAGATGCGTTTAATAAATGTTAGACAAATCACATAAATTCCAAAAGAAGCGAATAATATCAGACTTAATTTCAATCCCTCGAAAACTTATCGATAAAACTCTACCAACTAAAGCTGGCAAATTTCTAATTGCTTCGCGTCCGTGTGCTCACACAAATCTCCAAAATCAAAAACTACAATCGCGCGCACAGACGCGACAAAATTCAAGACTTAATAATAATAAGAACAAGAACAAGAACACGAAGAACAAGAACAAGAACAAGAAGAAAAAGAAGAAGAAGAAGAAGCATATATTTAAAATGCAAAAAAGTAAACAGTAAAATAATATCTTGCTGAAAAGTATATGTTAAATGAAAAAACTTTCGATTATAAAATAATTCTCATCAATTTCCTTATATGGATTATATTATATTCGAATTTTTTTCAATTAATTTATACTTTGTGGCAAGAGCTTAACTTATTATTATTATTATTTTCGTCAACATCATAATTATCATCATCATTATTCTTAATAATAATATAGCGATACAAAATTAAATTTTGAAAATTCTTGTAATATTTAGAAGCATTGTATTGTATTAGAAGAATTGTGCGTCCGAGCTGGGGCTTCTCCGGATCTCATTCAGAAATGCAAACCAAAATGTAAGTAAAAGCTTTTGAATATGAACCAAACCTAAATGTAATCTATATTATGGGATTTCCATAAATCCGACAGTCACTAACATTAGTTTAACTTTCAATTATTTATTAATTGGAACCTATTAAAGTAAATAAATTAAAATTATCCGGAGTTGTTTATCTTTTCATTCAAGCTTTGGATAATAATTTGATGCTGATCTCTAAGAATAAGAAATTTTAAATTTTTTGCAAATTTTAGAATTCAGCGATTCTTACGTAAATCACTGTTTATGAGATTTTTATTAACATGTGATCAAAATTCGGAACAAGTTTTAACAGATTTTCTTGTACAAAAAAAGAACTTAGACAATTGGTAACAGTGAAATTATTATGAAATAATACGATTTAATAAATAACTTTAAAAGAACATTTATATTTGAAAGTATTTATGTATAATCTTCAAACGAAAGCAAATATTACATTGATTTCTATATATTGAATTATATCTCTGTGATAAAGTTCGCTTCTGTAACTTGCATGATGCAACGCATAACTTTCATAACTTGGTACTGTATGTGATACACCTTCTCCAGAATCGTGAACGACATCCGTCGTGCACACCCAGACGCATAGAAATAGGGAGCTAATCGAAGTTGTGTTTGTGCATCAATAGATTGAAGTTGAACAAAAAGATCTTCATTGTCAATTCTAATGAATCCGTAGATATTCTTTGGGTTATACCATTTAACGTGTCAATAATTTTCCACATTCATATTGTCCAATTCAACTAGTTGATCTCGACGGCCAGAATGATAAAAATCCTGAATTATTTGCATCAAGTCTGAAGAAGATAAAATTCCAGAGTATTTGCAAGTTTTAGAATCCAAGATAATTTCAGCTGTTCATTCATTCCATATTAGTATATCAAATGTTTTCCTTAGTGATAATTTACAATCTATGACTAGCAATTTGAAAGCAACTCTCTTCTGAACAGTTTTCACTTTAGATATTTATATTAAAAGAAAAATGAATATTCAAATAACATATAAATTGTATTTTTAAATCACAACTTCCATTAATGGAAACACACGACAAGAAAAATGCTAAAAAGATACATTTAAAACCACACGCAGACCAAAATTCACAATAATTCAAAATTCCACAAACCGAACGTGTTTAAAATAAAACATGATCAGACCAAATATTATCTAAAATTTCCAAAATACTCGAAACCTAAAAATCACCAAAAAATTCGACAATTTACACAATTGTAAAAAATCAATATCTAAAACTATTCGCGTCAGTGTGCTCACACAAATCAATCCAACAAAAACTATCGCGGACACAGACGCCTCAAAATTCGCAATTTAACATCCATATTTGGATTTAGTTTATTATTATTATTATTATTATTATTATTATTATTATTATTATTATTATTATTATTATTATTATTATTATTATTATTATTATCATCATTATTATTATTATTATTATTATTATTATTATTATTATTATTATTATTATTATTATTATTATCATCATTATTATTAATTTTATTATTATTATTATTATTATTATTATTATTATTATTATTATTATTATTATTATTATTATTATTATTATTATTATTATTATTATTATTATTATTATTATTATTATTATTATTATTATTATTATTATTATTATTATTATTATTATTATTATTATTATTATTATCATCATTATTATTATTATTATTATTATTATTATTATTATTATTATTATTATTATTATTAAATAAATAATTATGTAATCCAATTTCTGCGTTATTTATTCGAAAAATAAAATATGAAATTTTTTTACGAAAAATAGATCCTGATCAATCCAAAACAAAATTCAACAATATTTTAGCTTTCTGCTTTTTCTCTGATTGAAATTATGTTAAACCTTTCAAAAATTTTATATTTTTGTTTCAAATTTTATATTTTATTTAATATAATAAAATTACAAAAAGTCAATATAAAAACTGAAAAGAATATACATTTGAACATTTGAACAACTGAATTCCTTGAGATTAAAAACGGTTATTTAATTTATTTATCAAAATTTTTCTCATTTAATCTAATACATTTTGTTGCGGTAAAAGTTTATCTTGTCATTTATTTACGTGTTTAATATTTAATTTATGCTCCTATCAAGAAATCATCATTTATATTCTATTGATCATTCTTGCATTCTTTTAAATAAAATTTGTGAAATTTGATTAGAATAATTTAGATTAATTATTTGTCGATTTTGTTAACTTTGTTTTAGTTGGCCATATTTTTCAATGACATTTGTGAATATTTTCATTTTTTAATACAAATATTTCCTATTGAAATTATGTTAAACCTTTCAAAAATTTTATATTTTTGTTTCAATTTTTATATTTTATTTAATATAATAAAATTACAAAAAGTCAATATAAAAACTGAAAAGAATATACATTTGAACATTTGAACAACTGAATTCCTTGAGATTAAAAACGGTTATTTAATTTATTTATCAAAATTTTTCTCATTTAATCTAATACATTTTGTTGCGGTAAAAGTTTATCTTGTCATTTATTTACGTGTTTAATATTTAATTTATGCTCCTATCAAGAAATCATCATTTATATTCTATTGATCATTCTTGCATTCTTTTAAATAAAATTTGTGAAATTTGATTAGAATAATTTAGATTAATTATTTGTCGATTTTGTTAACTTTGTTTTAGTTGGCCATATTTTTCAATGACATTTGTGAATATTTTCATTTTTTAATACAAATATTTCCTATTAAGTCACTCCGATCAACAAATGTCATACAAATAATCCTTTAAAATCCATTGCAGCATTAACAAGTGGTTTTATGGGAACAATTGTTGGAGCTCATGCGACTAACAAATTTATTCATAAATTTGTCTTTCATAGCAACTCAACTTCTCCAGTTTTTTCCAATAAAACGCAAGGCAATTCTTATGTGATTTCTGAGGAAAGCTCCATCAATTCTTCAAAAGCCAACTGTAACTACAAACCTATGCTTATAAATACTTTGTCTTTACCTAAAGATGAAACTTTAAACAGACGTTACAAGCCAGCGATAAACACTACCAAAGATTCTTCAAAAAGTAAATGCTTTAATAAAAGAAACAATTTTAAATCTTGGAACGGGAAAAGTACTAAAAATTATTATCCTGACTATGATCAGCACACAAACTACCTTATTGATGCCTTTATCTCCAGTCCGGTTCTACCAGATGAACATGACCAGAAGGAATAATTTTTTATTTAATTAATAAAGTTTTGTTAATAAATATGTTTACGTTTTTGGAATTATACGGAATTATTGCAATTTGGATCGGAATTTTTGGCGAAATTTTTAAATTTAAGTCTTTTTTTAACTTAGTGTAATTTTAAACAAATAAATTCACTTGAAAAATAATTATTTATTTATTTATAGACAGCAGATAACTGATAGACCAGAAAAGGCGCGATGGAACCAAAGTCCGACATGTTTTCTTTAATATTTTTAACATGGAAGATTTACCTCCACTACTGGTGGTAGGCTTAGCTTGATTCCATATAACTGAGCTAGAATTTATGCCTAGCCTCACAAACTAGCAAACAGGAAAAATCCCAATTTTACAGATGCTTACTTCATAGCAGTTACTAATTTTAATTTATTACAATAATTATAAATTAATCATTTCGGAAAAAATTTTGTTTTGTGACAATTGTTGTTGGGATTTTTGTTATTGTCCAGTGGCATAAAATAAGTCTCAAGTTGTGATTGAAGGTTAAAATATTGTAATATAAATATAGTAAGTTGTTATACTTTGTGCAATCTTCTCACTTTTAGGTAAATGTTTGTGGTTTGAACCGTCAAAACACAATTGTTTAGGAGGAGTTAGTGTTTCTGATATTTCAATTTTATTGTAAAAGTCTTTACTTTGTCTAAAGAAAGGATCTATTTGTACATATTTTAGTTTAATGAATGTATACGTATTAGTCCTAACACCTTTAACCAAAGATGTCATCACATACGTCCAAATCAAAATATCATTTAGCTAAACGTAATTTGAAAATTACTTTAATAATAATTTGGATTATTGTAAAGATTCTAGCATAAGTCACTTTCAAGAAGACTGGAGCCCACTCGATCTATTATTTTTATTAAAATTATATATTTTAATATTATTAGGTCAAAACTGAAAACATAATAATATAATAACAGTGATAATAATATTAATAATAATAATAATAATAATAATAATAATAATAATAATAATAATAATAATAATAATAATAATAACAATAATCATAATAATAATATTAAGAATAATAATTATAATAATAATAATAATCATAATCATAATATTATTAATAATAATAATAATAATAATAATAATTATAATAATAATAATAATAATAATAATTTAAAATCTTTTTTGTTGTCGATAGAGGGATCATTTATGTAAATAAAAAAAATTAAATAAATAACAATGTTAGCCAATTTCCGCAATGTTTATTCAATAATGAAATGAAAAATTTTTAGACCGAAATTTGGTCCTGATCACTCATAACCATACTTTCAAAAAATTTGGAAAATTTTCATAAAAATGTCGAAGTTTTTCTTAAATTTTGTCAATTAAACAAACACCTATACTATTTAGTGTATGTGACTTATTTATTTATAAAATCTCTATGACCTGTTAATTTATTTGTTAAATCATTATGACCTACTTATTAAAACTATGTATATAGTGTGTATTTGACATTCTTGACAGGCCAGCGGGATCCTACTTTTAATCTTGGTTTAATTAAATTATATAGTGTGTATGTATATTAAATTTTACTAAATAGTATATGCAAGTATATATTTAAAAATTAAATAATATTTAATATTTCCTACAAAATTTGACTATGAATCAGATTTATTAAAGGTATGCATGAATTTTCGGCACAGCCTTTTTCAAATGATTTGATATTTATAATATTTATAACGTAGCTAATAGTATATATATGTGTGTGTGTATTAATATTATTATTTTCTTTTCAAGATAAAAGTAAAAGTCAATGCTTTTTATAAAAAAGAAACAGTAAATTTCAAAAGTACTATTTCAAGAATAACAAATTATTTTTAATCATTTCCTGTCAGTCTTACATTTGTCAACAAATCGAAAATGCTATTTCAAGAGAAGTAATTTATATTTAGTATTTTCATGTTTTGTACTTTTATTTTTAGTAATAAATTTCACCTTCATCCATCATTTTGTTGTAAACATTGAAATTAGATATAGTTAGTTTGTAAGGTTGTAAATTTTCCCTATTTTCTAATTTTATTGAAATAATTCTCCAGTGGTCTAAATTAAAACAATTACAACTTGGTTTATATTTATTATTACTAATTTGTTTGTTTTGGGAATTGAAAAAAAAATTCAATTGTGTATTGTATTATAAATTGTATTTAATATAATACAGCCAGACCTCCATAGTTTTTCATTTTCGGGGTTTTATAAAATATGGAAATGTACGGAGGGTGGTAAACTATGGAGATAAGCAATAGAAAAAAAATTAAACCATAAAATAACGTATTTATTATTTTATAAAAATAATCAGTAATTTTAAATATAAAAAAAATTAATTTGAAAAAAAAAATAAATACGATAAAATTAGTCAAAATAAATGCAGGCTCAAAGTCTGGTAGTCCTAGAGTCAATGGTTATGAGTATATTGAATAGTATTTAATTCTTGAAACGATATTTTCACGAGGTTTTTTATCAGTTTTGTAAACATCCAACAATTTAATAGACTCATCAAAACCATTTATTCTAATCCAACAAAAATCATTTCAAGTGCTTTTTTTAAAATATAAGTATTCAGAACTAATTATATTTCTTTTCAAATACAATATCTACTTACCATGTTTAAACAAACAGTTCAAACAAGGTTTTCGAAATTTAATATTTTCAATTCTCCACTCCTTTATTTCTTTGTGGAATCAAATAATCTGTGATCTCCAATAGATAAACTTTCGTAATCGGCCTCATTCTTATTCTTCCATCTGTTTCCAAAAGTACCACTCTGACTTGCCCGTCTTCTCTGGCATAGGTTTCAATAATTCTTCCAAGAGGCCAGTTCCCTTTCCTTGAATGGTTTTCGATAACACAGATTACTTCTACTTTGGTTAGATTTCTTTGGTTACGTCTCCATTTTTCACTTTTTTTCTATTGAAGTGTTACCTCTTTTTCCAACGGACCCAAATTGTACCCGTCAATTTTTTGTACTCTTTTTTACCTCCGACACCAGCTTATGTGCTTCGTTTCTGTTAGATCTGATGTTTCCACTCCTTTCATACCCATTTTCAAAAAATTATCTGAAGTTAATGGTATCAACTCCTTTTCACCAGCCGCTACAATTGTCATTGGTCTTGAATTGGGGATCCACTCTACTCTTGTCATTGTTGTCGCGAGCAATTAATCATATTATTCAGCATTACTCACTATAGCTATTAGGGCTATTTTTTGCCTTAGGTAATTCCTTAAGGGAATTCCTTAAGGCATGTAAATCATTTCCTTACTTTGTCAAAAATTCTGGTCAAATCCACCATAGTCTCGGGTTTATTAGACCTTCAGCCGTCGTCTCTCTAGACACTAAATCAACTAGATTCTTTTTTGTTGACACGTATCTTCACTTGTCTGGGTTTGTCTCACTTTGAATATATCCAATTCGATTTGCCATAAAAGGCTTGAACAATTTTTCATATTGTTTTATCCACGATAAAACACTTATATTATCTGACCAAAAAAAATTTCCTTCTTGTTATAATTTAATGCTACTGCTGTTTTCTTTGCTAGCTTTACCTCGAGACATGCAGCAATTAATTCTCATCTTGGTATACTTACTGCCTGAATTGGAGGTACATTTGCTCTTACAAGAACCAACTTTGTTCGAATTTTATCATCTAAATGTTCTCTCGTGTGTATACCCGCTCCATATGCATCTGCAGATTCATTTGTAAATGCATGAAGCTGGATATTTTCTTTGTTTGTCCTAATGATAGATCGCCTGATATTTATTTACTTTAATCTCTCAATTTAGTTTTCCCACAACTACGCCTTACATCAGGGGTTCGAAACGAAGCACATGGATTTTGTATTTTAACCAAACTTATATAACAGTTAAAATCATGATTAGCTTTAAAATTTAGATTCTAAATTTTAGAATTTTAATGTAAGCGGCAGCATAATAATTACAATAATGTTAAAGTAAAATCAAAAAATCGTTAACTTTAGAAGAATAGTATTAAAAAATTTTAAGTTTTCTTTCTTTACTACTAGATTTGTGTTTTAATCATTGTATAAAGATTTTAAGTAGTGCGGCCCCTTGGGTGATGCTTTTACTCACACACGGCCCGCGTTAGACTTTGTGTTTGAAACCGCTGCCTTACATGTAATTTACGGATGCATATCCTGATTCCATTTCAATCCAAACATCCATATCTCTTACATGATCATCTTCCTAATGATTACAAACGCTCTCAGAAATCCTAAATTGTCAAATATTCTTGCGATTAAACCCAATGAATTTATTTTTGTTGGTTTCTTTTCTATTGATATATTCACCTTAAACCCAAATTCATCCGTATTAGCTTGTCATTGTACATCCCAGGATATTTAGTATTCTGCTGTCCGTTTCATTAACACGTAATTTCTCTAATCTTTCCTTGTTATGTATTGAATTTAGGAGTTCTTTTGAGTTTGTTCTTGACTTTTTCGGCTTCACTCTGGCCTGCTCCCATATTCTCATAATATCTTCTTTCAATTTAATGCTTCTTTTTCAGTTTTTACAGGATCCATACAGTCATCCATGTATGTTGATTCCAATATTGTTTTGGCTGCTCTTGAATACTCTTTTTTATGGATTCTGATCCGCTAATTGAGCTAGAAATGGAGATGCGTTTATGCATAAAACCACTTTTTTACTATTTTCTTCGACTTTCCGTAAAAATTGAAGAAACTTTTGAGATACCGAAATTTGTAAACACACATTGCATGTTAAAGCAATCTTGTATTTACTAAATCGTAACAATATATTTTCCAGATCCTTTTGTAAATTTGGAACTGCATCAATTTAATAATTTAACGATATTCCATTGTTATAACCGGATTGCATCGAAGACTAACCACACTTTTGTAGTCTTCTTATTCTGCTTAGCAACTATAGAATATGGTAAAATGATTAATATATCCCTTTTCTTCACAATCTTTTATTCCCAAGTGATACTCCTGTCCCAATTGGGAATCTTATTTCAGTTTTCGTTTTAATTATTTTAACCTAAGTTCAGCATGATGTTTATTACCGTTTAATTGACCCTTTTTCATTCGATGGAATTTCTACTTCGTATCTACCATCTATCTTGGTTGACGTCCTATCAGTGCGTTTTAATACATATTGCTTTATTGAAGTCATCGGAATCATTTCCCTTGCAAATTCATCAATTTCAACAAAACGTTAAACTTCATTGTTTAGGCGAATTTCTAAAGACAGAAACGTCCTTATAAAATTTGTTTGAATGATTCAGTTTCGACTGAACCCAACTCTACCAATGCAAGTCCAACCTAAAGGTGTTAATCTTGCCATAGGTTCACCTTCTTTTCTTTTTCTTTCTTCCAGAACTTCATGCATTCTTGTAGATTTGCTCCTATTAGTATCGCAATATATCTATTGCTTTGCATTGTCGGAAACTTTATATCTTTTAAATGTTGCCACTCTCCTGCTATTTTGTTACAATCTATAATATTCAATTCACCTGTATTATTTCTTAAAGCCTGGCAAATCCTTTCATATCTTTTTATCCAGGCTATTTAGTTTCACAGTTTCCGGTCGCATCTCAAATTTGGCATTAATTCCACAAACTACTTCAATCCAAAGGAGCATGCTTTCCTAAAATCTCACAAGTTTCTTGATCTAGTCTCACATTGTTTTCAATAAATCTTTTTAAATTTCCTGCTGTTTTCTGTGACATCTTTTTAAATTTTCTGTATTCCATTCTCGTAGGATTTTATGTGGAAGCTTCTGAACTAATTGTTCATAAGTAAAACCACTCTCCAAATCATTGGCTTTATTCAGCGACTTAAATCGAACAATAATATTTTCTAGCAGCTCCGAATTCGTTCAAGTATCCGGCTTTTCCGTCTTGGACTGGATAGAATTTATTTATTTCTGCTAGCATTCCTTGGAATCTCCTATCATCTCCTTCGTATCTCATCTCTAGTATTTTTCCAGAACAGTTTTAATGAAAGATTGTTCAATTAACCTTCATTGATTTGACTCCAAGGCGTGTTAATAATAATAACAAATTCCAGACAATATAAATTTTATTGATCAATTCAATTGATTACCAAATTACAATGGAACGAATAAATTGATTATCACAACAATTTGTATTACGTACTTATCATGACCTTTAAGGAAGAATAGCACTCACAAAAACTTGATTGCGCTTTTGGCTTGAACACTCTGTAAAATCGATTTAGCTGCTTTGTTAGCTTTGATTGAAATTTAGTCGATAACTTAGGTTTAGTTTTAATTTTCTTTCTTCTTTTCTTTACAATTTTTGTTTCATAACAAATTTTTCTGTAACAACTTCTGTTCTCCCTAAATTCAGTTCTAATTCAAGTTGTGCTTTATTTTATTAGCCTGCAATCTGATGATGGCTACTGATATTGACTTTAGTTTAAATTCTTTTTTCCTGTACATTCCCTTTGGTCATCTCTAGTTCTTTTTATTATCTCTGATAGCTGTCGAGATATATAATAATTGAAGACTCCTTTTCTCGGCTTTCTTGTATTTTTTTCTCTTTACCTTGAAGAAACGATCACGATAAACAAATTAAATTTGTTTTTAGTTTTCTCTTTTTCATAAGCACTTATTTGTTTAATTTTATTGATTTGTTATTTCTTTTCTCAATTTTCATCTTTAGTCCTCAATTATTTCCTTTTAATGTTCCAAAACGATACACTCTGCACCGATAGTTATCTTTAACATATTACTGAACAGATATTATTTTAGCAATATAAGTTACAGTAAAATTGCTCACTAAGGTTTTAGTTTCAGAGTTACAGCTAAAACGATTTTGGGATACATAATCCCGTTGGAATTTTAAAGTAGGATCATCTGTTCTAATAATAAATTAATGATAGATTGAAAAAAAACTCAAATTCAAAGTCAGTAGTACTAATTTCACGTACCCTATAAAATAAAACGCAACTATCGCAAAGCATGCTTGTCGTTATCACAAGTTACACAGACCCGGATCCAATAAGTGAGGGTACCGAATTTATTTTTTTGTGGGGCCTCTATATTTTAAATATTTAAGTAAAATGCAAATTCAATATGCATATATAGATATTGTTGGGATATTAAATATTCGTCGATGAATAGGTCTCCGATCCGACTCCTCGTGTTCAATAATCAATAAGACAAAAATCCCAACAGAGAAATCTTTATTGACAAATATTCACCACGATACACAATAATGTTATTTATCGTATACACCCTAAGGGTATCAAGATGTAAATTAAACTGCAATCTGATTAACTTTATCGATTTCCTACTATTCACTCGTTTCCTTCGACTCGTTATTTCTGTGTTCCGACGAACTGGCAACTTATTTTGTTGTCAGTTGCTTTTATAGTCTTTGGATTCCCATAAATCTGGATTACTATTGAAAAACAATTTTTCATTTCGGACAATTAATTGCCCGTTTCACTAATGCCGGGAACCACATTAAGCTGACGTTCAGCTCGGCGACCCTTGATTAATGGGTTCGTCGGTAAATAATTTGTTTTTGGACTCCCGACTCTTCAATATACCTTATCTCAGTCTAATAATATTTTATTCGTCTTCTCAATCAAATTTGCCACTTTTCCCCCCCGAAAAATATTGATTTTTACTTTTTTCAAAATTTTAATTGATTTTGATGTTATTATTTTTATTCATAATTTGTTACAACCCCAACAATCCAGGGTCGATTAACATATTCACGAGCCCTGAGCACTTTTGTTTATACCTAATTCCTGCTCTCGTATTTTTCGTTCCTATCTGAGGCGAAATATCGATTGTTTCTAATTTCAACTTGCCTTATATAGTAGTATAATCCATTTGATTTATGATTTTCCACCTAAATCGTCTCTGGTTAGCAATCCACCCTCAGTGGCTTTCTTTCATGATCACATTATAAAATCTTATAATTAAATACCCTACAAAGCACTCTCAATAATGAAATCTTTTCCCACATTTTCTCATCTATCATGCTGCCCTGTTAATGATCTTTCAAATTCCCTTGTTTACCCAAATAGGTTTTCCATCATTAATTAACGATTTCGTTTTTCTACACATTCCCTTGCTTTTCGACCTTTCAAAACGTATTGTGATAATTCCTTTGTTACCCATAATCTTCGCCACTTTTAAGCTTTTTAAACTTGTAAAATTTTACCTTTTAGGCTTTTAATGACCGGTTAGGTAACGAAATCCGTATCTGTTATTATATATTTCTTTCCATCGCAAAAGTGCTAATTCTCAGCAACGCCATTGTGACCTGAAGAGAAAACGGTTTACAACTGCATGTTATACGCTACTCATAAATACTAAGTAGTGTTAACAATTATAAAAAAGTTATCGATGTTTAAAAATTCTTGAAATTTTATACCACTTAAATGTTTTGGCAATATCGTTCCACACTGCCATGGCCCTATAAATACAATCATTTTGGTTTCTAAAGGTTTTGCGTTAATTTTGAACAGATAATATTAATGAAACTGACATATTAAACGGTTGTCAATTTATATCGGTGACGAAAAAATTGATTTGATAAATTTATTATAGACTGAAAACAAAACAAAATTAACTTTTTCAGAAAAATATACACCGAGATTTCATTAAAAATAAATGCACTACTTTAAAATAGTAAACAGAATAAAAAATGAATTTAAACTAATTAATCAAGAAAAATTGACATTATTATATAATCAACATCAAAAACGCCGTTTTTCGAAGGATCAGTTGGATCGATTTCGAACCCGAATTTTTTAAAGAACCTCAATCCGGTTTCATTATGCTTGAATACCGTTAGCATTAATTTAAGCATACTGGTTTTCTTAGCTAATGCCAACTGAGCTTCCATGAGAAAAGAACCTAGACCACATTTTCTCACGTCTGAACATAACTGAATTTCATAACAATACAATACGGGATCATTATAATCAGTTTCAAAGCGAAAATGAACAAAGGCTTTAATCTGTCTAGATCCATCTACGGTTCGACAAACTATAAAACGAGAAAGAGAATTAAATAATTCTTTTTTCTTTTTATTGGCACTCCATCCCCAATTTGAAATTTTATACATTTTCTAAATTATTTAAATTAAAGTTAAAAATATAAATTACTTTCATGTTTTTTTCGATAATTTCAAAACAAGAATTTTTATCCAAATCTGACATATCGTCTGATTTGAAGCATTCAATTCTGAAAAGTAAATTCTTATCCATGCTTTTAAATAATTGAAAATCGGGAACTAATTGAAGGAGTGGATTGTACAGTAAATTAGCTGAAGCAACTAAATTCTCAGGAGTGACATTTTTAATTAAAAATTCTTCGATTTCATTGTCATCTGTGTCCATCATCTTTATAAATAAGATTTACACAATTATTTTAAATTTCAAGGTTATTTTTAAACAAAGCTCCTTTATAACTTTGTTAGGAAAATATAAAAACAAAGAAATTAAATAAAGAACCATGTAAGTAAATAGCAATAATATTCAATTGAATTTTAAATATTAGATTTTTCACTTAAAAATAGCAATTAAAACTAATGATAAGATTTCTTCAAAATGAAGTGTTTGTAGTCAATTTTATTTTATAGAATTTAAAAATTATGGAAAATGAACTATTAAATTTCATCTATTACTCAGAATTATATTTATTTTAATGTTTCAAATTAAAACTAGATAAAAAATTGTTGCTGGATTAAAACTAGAGTTTTAGAATTATTTAGTACATTGAAAGCACACGCATGACATTGCCCCGAAGGTGATTCAAAATTATTTAATCCTTATACATTCTTCATTAACATGAGAAATAAGGATTTTTATGGTCATTTTTGTTGGGCCATAACACAGACGGCCTTGTAAATGTTGAAATGAATCGGTAACACACATGCAAACATAACATGCAGATTTAAACTTAAACCTATTGATGGGTTTCTGGGTACTGATATTTTGAAACTATATGGTTGTTACCCAGACAACCCCATACAAATATCTTTCGCTTACCACTCGGCACCCGTTGCTAAGCAACGTTGGAACTGTGTTCGAGTGGGTAGATCGTCCGCAAAAAATGAGCGCTATTGCTAAAGCTGTAATTGACCGAACGATCTCTGTGTCCAACGAGCTGCCGATAGAAGGCCTGTGCTCGATTTCGATTCTAAGGTCCCATTATTCTCCTCTCTCTGTCAAATGTTAACCTATACTCTCATATCATTCATTGTTATGTCTATTCCCAAAGTCATTCTTATCGTTGTCCGTGTTGATGATTATTCTTTGGCCTGTACCCCTTGGTTAGGTTAAATATTCTCACATTATCTCTCTTACTCTTATCCCTATTTTAACTACTATGCTTCCTATTATTGTCATTAGCATTATCATGGCTATTATTATATGTATTACCTTTATTAGTTGTTACTAATATTACCTTTGTTATTATTTTTATTACTATAAATTACTGTTATATTTATTTTTATTACTACTATTATTTTTTTCTACTATTATTATTATCATAATTATTATAATCATTACTACAAATACCATTATTATTATTATTATTATTATTATTATTATTATTATTATTATTATTATTATTATTATTATTATTATTATTATTATTATTATTATTATTATTATTATTATTATTATTATTATTATTATTATTATTATTATTATTATTATTATTATTATTATTATTATTATTATTATTATTATTATTATTATTATTATTATTATTATTATTATTATTATTATTATTATTATTATTATTATTATTATTATTATTATTATTATTATATTATTATTATTATTATTATTATTATTATTATTATTATTATTATTATTATTATTATTATTATTATTATTATATTATTATTATTATTATTATTATTATTATTATTATTATTATTATTATTATTATTATTATTATTATTATTATTATTATTATTATTATTATTATTATTATTATTATTATTATTATTATTATTATTATTATTATTATTATTATTATTATTATTATTATTATTATTATTATTATTATTATTATTATTATTATTATTATTATTATTATTATTATTATTATTATTATTATTATTATTATCAAGTTTTTACTATGGATCCTTCATTATTCCTCAGCTTTATACAATATTTTTCTTGTATAAAAATTTAGTTGTAATCCATCTGTATCTTTCCGGTTTTCGATAAAGTACTTATGTTAATTCGAAAATTTTTGCAGCGTTCCGCCCTTATTTTACGGTTGTATCCTTATTCTGTAGTTTTCGATAAAGTATTTTCATCGATTCGGAAAATTTGAGCAGCATTCCGCCCTTATTTTTCAGTTTCATAATGATCTTATACCAACCGTTGAGTCGCATTTCACTTTTATTTTTCTATTTTCTATAAGTATTTTAGTTGATTCGGATAATTTGATCAGCGTTCCGCCCTTATTTTATATTTTTTTTTATGATAAGTGTTTTAACTATTTCCAAAAATTTGCGCAGCGTTCTGCCCATATTTTCCGTTTCAATTTAACATAATTTATTTAAAACTTATTTAAAAACATTATTTTCATGATTTTGGTCGTTTGGATTAATCTTTTTCCGATGGCTATTCATTTTAACTGTGGAAACGATTTCGCTATTTTCCCCGCTACCCTTTCCCTCTCTTTGTCCTTATGATCTATTTATATTCATATTATATTTAATGAGTGCCCACTGGACTACTCGGTGTTAGGTATTTTGAGCCGATTGTTGTTAAAAATTTATGTCAATTTTACAGGAAACGGATGATGAAGGAGCAGCCAAAGGACTACTCATTTACCCTCCAATTTCCCCTATGTACGGATAATATTGACGTTCCAGCTCCTGCGTTCCTCACGCCGGAGCCTTCACGGGCACGAAATCATTGGCGATAATACACGCATTTACACGATTTGCGATGGTATGTTTGATTTTAATTACTTGCAGTTTGTTCTGGCCGTGGCCCACAAAATAAAATAAAAATAAAAAAAATTAAATGTTACCATCTAAATTCGATAAAAGTTTCGAAGCATAAATGTATATTCTTCATATAAATTTACAGATTCTCCATATAAATTCTTCATTTCATATCGTAAAATTCCATAACTGCAGGCAATCGAAAAATTACTACAGATTCTCCATATAATTCTTCATTCCACATCGTAAAATTCCATAATTGTAGGCAATTGAAAAATTATACAGGAAAGTAATACCACAAATCGACAACAGTAATCTAAAATCAATTTGACCAGATATAGCTAACAGTAAAATGAAAATTTTCTCTCTGCATACAGCCTGTAATCTAGTTGAAATTTTGTTGTCAATTTTGTGCTGCTAATTTGTGAAAACACATCAGTATATATACCTACAATTTGGCCTTAACCTTGCGTGTTAATTTTATTGCGATTAAACAAAATTCGACCTTGAAATTATTTGTGTTATCTAAATTAAATTTTTATTAATTTCTTAATTTAAATCGGTAATTTATTTTTAACATTTTTAATTAAATTTATTCATCTCAAAATATTTTATTTTTATTCATTTAATTCATTAATTTTTAATTTTATATAAATGGTCATTTTACGGTCGAATTTTCATGTTATTATGTTATTTTTTTTGTAAATTTCGTGCGGTTCTTGATGCATTTTGTTTTTATTTTATTTTACTTTTATGTTTTTAATTTTATATTTATTTATATGCTCTCAGATTTTAAAATGTTCAGTTGGTGTTGTATATTGTATTTTAAGTTATCTTGGTGCTGGGTTTTCGTGCTGTATTACTGATGCATTTAAACAATTCTCAAGGCTATTTGTGTGCTGGCCCAACAAAAGGGAAGATTGCTTTTTTGAAATTACATCAGCCCAGGAATTGAACACTATCCATTTGATACTAGACAGAGCAGGAGGTTGTGGCTGCCAGAACGAATCCCAAAAATCATTACCAAAGACGTCGAACTTCGATTCATTTACTACCGTCAATTAATGACGAAATATTGCGACGTATTTAAATACTGTAGGGAATACAAATCGACCGACAATTAGACAAGAAATCAAGCAATAAACTAGAATCATAAGAATTAGATTGATTAATCGGCCATACAACCGATTGTTAATGCGATATCTGACAAGAATAAAACAACTGCTGGCTCGAATTAACCGCAACTAGAATTAACAGTGAATGAATCAATAGATCAATATAAAACCTAAACTTCACATTGTTAATAATATAAAACTTAATCTTCACATTGTTAATAATATAAAACATAAACTTCACATTGTTAATAAAAATAAAATAAAAAGCGAATTATAATGAATGATAATCAATCACGAACAACGGGTGGGTTTTGACTATTCAAGTGGTAAAGGGTTAACACCTACATCTATAAATACAAAACGAAAACCTACAAAATTCATAACTACCAATCATGTCTAATTCTCGTCTACCATATACCGACAGCAGATGCGACACTAAGAAACGACTGGGAGACTGTATCCAGAATCGGCTATAGCCCAATGACGCAGTTATGAAGGACTCGGTTGAGCTACAACGAGGTATTATATCTTTGTAATTCCCCAATTTAGCATGTAAATACAAATTATGTTCACCCACAAGACCGGCGACGATAGAACGGATTTTCATAACCACCCCACACTCAACCAATAAATTTTTAAGATAAAATCTACAATTTAATATTAATTATATTGCTTATTTAGACCGCAGAGATCCACACGAAGGATGGAACGACGACTCCCGACTGACATTACAAATACCGATTAATTCTGCCGCACAATACAGACAAGCACTATGGGACCAAGGATACACCTTAGCCACTTATAGAGAACTCAGTTGGCCCCGACGACCAAACGATCTCGGAGACGAAATCGAATTGCCCAGCATCGCAATCAAGCGGGAACCGGGCAGGAATCCGGCCCGAGAAGCAGCGAGCAGAATACACCGTGATGAAGATGGAGGAGATGGAAAGAAAATACCACAAAAAGGCGAATCTGGCCAGGCAGCGATTGGCAAGTGTGAACCAGGACATCGCGAGTGGGCTAATCCCAAGTACTGACGGATTAGCTCTAGACTATGGGGTTTTATTCGAACTGGACGACCCGAGATTGCTACAGATGACCGCACCAACAAAGCTGATTCTGCCGGAGAAATTAGTCCAGCCAGTTCTTCACAGTCGACTCGGACCAAGACAACAAGGCGACCATGCATACGCCAGTTGACAACCACAATGGACATTCGCCAATCGTTTTCGCCGAGGTGCCCATTCCAGGGATCAAAATGGACTTAGAAAATGACTAAATTTGTATCATGCAATAAATGCTAATGATTAATTTGACTGTTTGATTTGTTTGCACTAAAAGAAAATAAATTCCACTGGGATAAACGAATAAAAAGAGTTCTAACTACTCTATTTTAGGAAAATGTGACTTCACAATATAGAAGGTAAATACGGCGAGGGAGAGAATCGCTAAAATTCAAATAGATAATAGCGAATTAAATTAAATAAATAAGTTGCCATGAGACTCATAGAAAACTAACTCGTTGGAACTGATACTGCTCACAAATATACTTAAGACCAGGGTAGATAAAATTGCTCAAATAATTTAAATTTAGGAATGGAGGCGACAAGGATCCTCAGCCGAGAACTAAAAGATCTTCGACGTGAAAATATGCATCTCCATCGGCAGCTCCTACAGCAAAATCGAGAAATCCAAAAAATAAAATACCACTAACCCCACACAAATATCTTTCGCTTACCACTCGGCACCCGTTGCTAAGCAACGTTGGAACTGTGTTCGAGTGGGTGGATCATCCGCAAAAAGTGAGCGCTATTGCTAATGCTATAATTGACCGAACGATTCATGGGTCTAACAAGCTGCCGATAGAAGGCCTATGCTCGATTTTGATTTTTAGGTCCCATTATTCTCTTATCTTCTTCAAATGTTAATCCATACTGTTATATCATTTATCAAAACGTCTATTCCCATAGTCCTTCTTATCGTTGTCCGTATTGATGATTGTTCTATGGCCTGTAACCCCTTTGTCATGTCAAATATCCACACAGTATCTCTTTTACCCTTATCCCTATTATAACTGCTATGTTCCTTATTATTGTTACTAGCATTTTCATTGTTACTATTATATGCCTTATTCTAATCCAACACTACTGCCATTACTATTATTCTTATCCTTATTACTACCATTACTATTACATTTATATTTACTATTATTATTATTATTATTATTATTATTATTATTATTATTATTATTATTATTATTATTATTATTATTATTATTATTATTATTATTATTATTATTATTATTATTATTATTATTATTATTATTATTATTATTATTATTATTGTTATTACTATAATTACTATTATTTTTATAATTACCATTATCCTTACTATTATCATATATTATTATTAATTTTTTGGTAGGGATCCGTCCTTATTCCTCAGCTTTATAAAAATATTTTACTTATATAAGAATTTAGCCGTACTCCATCCTTATTCTACAGTTTTCGATAAAGTATTTTCATCGATTCGGAAAATTTGAGCAGCGTTCCGTCCTTATTTTACAGTCTTATCCGGATGTCTTATCAATTATTGAGCCGTATTCTACTTTTACTTTGGTATTTTTGAGAAGTATTTTAATTGATTCGGAAAATTTGAGCAGCGTTCCGCGCTTATTTTTCAGTTTTTGTAATAAATATTTGCTTGTTTCTGAAAATTTGTGCAGCGTTCTGCCCATATTTTCCGTCTCAACTCAATTAATTTACTTAATTCTTACATATTATTTAAAATATTCTTTTTCATGATTTTGGTCGTTCGGATGGCTATTCATTTTAACTGTTGCAACGATCTCGCAATTTTCCCCGCTACCCATTCCCTCTCTTGACCTTATGATCTATTTATGTTCATTTTACGCTTAATGAGTGCCCACTGGACTACTCGTGTTAGTGATTTTGAGCCGATTGTTCAAAATTTTATGTCGATTTTTCAGGAAACGGATGACGAAGGAGCAGCTAAAAGACTACCCCTTTACCTTCCAATTTCCCCTATAAGCGGAATATATTGACGTTCGAGTTCCTGTGTTGCTCACGCTGGAACCTTCGCGGGCACGAGTTATTGACGGATGAACCGCACTTACACAGCTCGATTTGGGTGTGTAAACTTTGCTTTTTTGCGGTGTTGTGTCGGCTGTGGGCCGTAAAATATAAATAAAACAAATTTTACCATATCAGTTGGATAAAAGCTTTGATGCATAGAACTGTTTATTCGACATGACATATTTCACTTAGTAATCAGAAGTTCGTTGGCATAAACATTGTTCATCCCTTCATCACAATACATTTAATCAAATTTGTCAATAAATTCATAAACAATCATGCATATAGCTTCATAATTGGTCAATAGATTCATAAACATTCATGCATATAGCTTCATAATTGGTCAAAAATTCATAAAGCATTCGTTCATATATCTTCATACGTCAATGCATAGCAACTGAAAGTTGTCGTCTTCAGACAAAACACTTACCAGTGTTAATTGTCTGAATGGACGACTCTCAGTTGCAACGCACACAAACTCAATTTAGACTGAAATTTTTTCTGAAAATTAAGACTGAAAATTTGTCAAAACACATCAGTATATATACCTATAATTTGACCTTAAGCTTGCTTGTTATTTTTATTGCGATAAAACAAAATTTGACCTTGAAATTATTTGTGTTATCTAAATTAAATTTTTATTATTTTCATAATTTAAATCGGCAATTTATTTATTAAATTTTTAAATAGATTTATTCAGCCAAAAATATTTTATTTTAACTCATTTAATCCATTAATTTTTTACTTTTATATAACTTGTCGTTTTTCGGTCAAATTTCTTGTTAATATGTTATTTTTTATGTAAATTTCGTGCGGTTCTTGATGCATTTTTTATTTATTTTATTTTAATTTTATGTTTTTTGATTTTATATTTATTTATGTTCTCTCAAAATTTTTGGGTGTTTAGTTGATGTTGTATGTTGTATTTTAAGTTATCTTGGTGCTGGGTTTTCGTGCTTTATTACTAATACATTTAAACAATTCATAAGGCCATTTGTGTTCTGGCCCAACAGTACTGTAACAAGGGGTTGAACTCGTTGCGAAGACTACTCCTACCCAGGTGTACCTTGGGTTCAGCTAACTGCCGACGGAATACCTATGCTCGTCTTTTCACTTGGTTAGTAGGTAGTTAGTGGCTATCAGGAACCTAAAAAAAACATAGGGGGAGGGGGGGGATTATTGCAGATTAAATTTCGGATTATCTTGATTACATAATGATGTAATCAACTTAATTAATTTTGTGTGTATTATTTTTTTTTCGAAATTTTTGTGTGTATTTTTTTTCGAATTTTTTTCGAGTTTTTGGCGCGATTTTTTTTTTGAATTCAAATTTTTGGAACATTTTTTTAAATTCAAATTTTGTCGAATTTTTGAAATAAAATTGAAATATTTTTTTTTGAATAAATTTTTTTTTTAATCACACTATAGTCAGGGGGTATTTTTGAAAAAGACTAAAATAAATTGGCTTGAATCGCCTAACGATAAAAAAGCATAAAATTAAAATCGGCTCAAATCGCCTAAGATAGTCAGAGAGGGTATTTTCATTCACAAAATTTTTTTTTAATCACACTATAGTCAGGGGGTATTTTTGAAAAAGACTAAAATAAATTGGCTTGAATCGCCTAATGATAAAAAAGCATAAAATTGAAATTGGCTCAAATCGCCTAAGATGTGATATAGTCAGGGATATTTTTAATTCGTAAAAAAAAACTAATGCAATATTTGGTCTCAATACTTTCTATAGGTAAATATAGGCATAAAATAAAAATGGCTTGAATCGCCTACTGATAAAAAAAAAGCATAAAATTAAAATTGGCTCAAATCGCCTAAGATGTGATATAGTCAGGGATATTTTTAAATCGTAATAAAAACTAATGCAATATTTGGTCTCAATACTTTCTATAGGTAAATATAGGCATAAAATAAAAATGGCTTGAATCGCCTACTGATAAAAAATTGACAGGGGTATTTTATAGGCTTGTTAAAAAAAAACACTTGAAATATTTGTTCACACAATTTTCATAGACAAATTTAGGCTCTAGATAAAAATAATTTAAAATACCTAAAGTAAATTAAGATAAATTAAAGTACATTAGGATACATTAAAGTATATTAAAGTAAATTTAGATAAATTAAAGTACATTAGAATACATTTAAGTATATTAGAGTAAATTAAGGTTCCTCAAGTAAATTAAGATACATTAGAGTACATTAAGGTAAATTAAAGGGTCGAAAGTCAATTTAAGTACATTAGGGTACATTTAAGTAAATTATGGTTCATAAAGTAAATTAATGTACATCAGAGTAATTTAAAGTACGTTAGAATAAATTTAAGTAAATTAAGGTTCTTAAAGTAATCTAAGGTGCCTAGAGTAAAGTATGGTAAGTTAGGTAAGAATTTTTTAAAATTAAATAGAGAGTCAACAGTTAAGTTACATAAGGGTAATTTTTAAAGCTGAAAATTTTAAAAGCAGTTATAGTAGGCAAATTACATAAGGTAAGAATTTTTTAAAAGTAAATAGAGGGTCAAAAGGTAAGTTACATAAGGTAAAAATTTTTAAAGTTAAAGAGTCGACAATATTGCATGATAAAATTTATTAAATAAAATTTTTAGTATAGTTTTATCGATCAACTTTTATACATATTTTTAAATGATAAAATTTTTAACATAATTTTACAATGGAATTTTTTATACATGATTTTTAAATAGAATTTTTAGTATAATTTTACAATGGAATTTTTTATACATGATTTTTAAATAGAATTTTTAGTATAATTTTACAATGGAATTTTTTATATATAATTTTTAAAGATGAAATTTTTAGGATAATTTTACAATGAAATTTTTACACATGTTTTTAATTGAAAAAATTTTTAATGTAATCTTACAATCAAATTTTTAGTATAATTTTTACTATTACTTTTTTATACATGTTGATAACGATCAAATTTTCAAAGAAATTTTTCAAAAATTTTTTTCAAAGAATTTTATTAAATTAAATTTTTGAGTTTCAGTGTTACATAGTATTGCCTAAGGTAGGTAGTAGTCATTCGCAAGAGCAACCCATCTCCTCCACTCTGCAGCAACCCATCGTTAATAATAATAATAAAATAATAATAATAAATAATAATATTAATAAAATAATAATAATAATAATAATAATAATAATAATAATAATAATAATAATAATAATACTTTCAGAAAATATAAAAAGTTAACTTACTTGGTATCAACTTCTGAACACTGATAACCCATACACAGTGAATAATTCATTAATAACTGAACAACAATCACTAGGTACTGTATACAAATAACTGAGTACTGTACAGCTCTCTATATACATATTAGGCATTGAATAATTTACTTATTTATTAAAATGACATATTTAAATAATATTTACTCTTTCAACACAGATATTGAATCAACTCAACCCACTTAAAAAATAAAATTTTCTCTCAATCATTTCCCTTTAAAATACTTAGTTATTCACACACTCACAATATGTTATAAATAACTAGTTACTGAACAAATTAATATCAAAAACTAATTACTGAACCAATAAATATTAATGATGGGTTACTGACCAACTAATTTTGAAATAAATCACATAAAAGGTTAACAAAAAGAAATACAAGTTGAAACTTTATTAACTTTTTCACTATTTTATCGATCATTGATGTGTCCAAATTGGTAAAATTTTTGGTTGCTTAGTTACCTTGTCGTTATCAGGCGATAATTAATCAAATTCATTGAAACCAAATCCATTGTTATATTTACTTGGTATCAACTTCTGAACACTGATAACCCATACACAGTGAATAATTCATTAATAACTGAACAATAATCACTAGGTACTGTGTACAAATAACTGAGTACTGTACAACTCTCTATACATACTAGGCATTCAATAATTTACTTATTTATTAAAATGCCATATTTAAATAATATTTACTCTTTCAACACAGATATTCAACCAACTCAACCCACTTAAAAAATAAAATTTTCTCTCAATCATTTCCCCTTAAAATACTTGGTTATTCACACACTCACAATATGTTATCAATAACTAGTTACTGAACAAATCAATATCAAAAAATATTTACTGACCAAGAAGTCTTTAAATAAAAGCACATATAAATTTGAACAGTCAAAAGAAATACAACTTTATTAACTTCTCGACTTTTTTATCGATCATTGATGTCTCCAAATTGTTTTGTTGTTTAGTTACCTGATTGCTATCAAGAAACTATTAATCATTGAAGCTCAATCAATTGTTGTATTTTCTCTGAATAAAAATTTATTTCTTTACAGTCTTGTATGTGATTTATTGAAATTAATTTGTAAAACATTGAAATTTTTCTACCATTTTTGTAATATTTTTAATTGCGTCCAACAATGAACAATTACTAAACGTTATTTTCAAAGATGAATGCCAACTTTTTCATTTATTTTTCACACGTCCCTAAATAAATTAATTGCTAACTCATCAAATAATTACTTAAATTTATTTTTATAGATTTTCTATTCACCCCCAACTCTTATTGTTTACTGAATGATAAATTAATTAGTAAGTACAAGTAGTGGTTAATCTAATTGCTAGTGAAAAGAAACTTGATTAGAAAAAGATACTTAAATTAATTTCTTGAAACATATATTACTTTCATTGTACTTGGAATAAATTTTCATATATTTATTGAAAATGATTCGACTCTTTAAATTATTAACTCAAAGATGCTAAAGGTTTGAATAAAACTGATAGAAAAAAAATTAATATCTACAGCATTACTAAAATCAAATAACTATAATTTCTGATACCATGCTTCAATACATGCATAGGCTCTTGTGTACTGATATCACTTACTGAAAACCCAAACTTATTGGAAAAATGTATGTGATTGTCTATTAGTCTTTGTAGAAATTATTTTTAATAAATTGTGGTTAGCTGGTGAATAGAATTTGATTAAAGTAGTGGGAAAGATGTAAATTTTAAATAAATTTGATTAAATTTGTTAATTCTTTAAATAAAATTTTTTAAAGAAAGCTTCAACATAGTAGCAAATTTTAAAGAGAATAGTACTTATCAATTAAAAATTAAATTAAATTAACTAAGTTGTAAGATAATTGAAAAATTTATTAGATCATTTTTAAAATTTTATAAGGTTGTTAGGTAATTATTCTAGGTACTTGTTGAATGAAAATTAGTGTATGTTATCGACTGCTCATAGTATTTAATTCTACAATTTCCGGATAAATAATTATTAAATTCTTGATTCCTGGAAATAATCGTAAATATTTAAATTATTCAGAAAATTGTCAAAAAAACCTAAATAATGTGTAACAAAAAGTTTTAAATACTAGTCAATTTTAGTTTTTAATTTAATTGAGTTACAAATATTTTAATAAAATCAAATAAATAGTTACATGAATCAAACAATTTCTTAGAACTGAAATATTATCGATATATCCTGATTAACCTTAAATCAATGAAAAAAGTAACAATTTTCCTAAGTATCTTATAAATTCAACCAACTCAATCCCCTTAAAAATACTATAAATTCACCTCTCACCAATCATTTCTCTTCAAATATCATTTTCACTCCATTATATAAACTATATTCATACTTTTCATAAAAACCTATCAAGTAGATAATATTTACCCTTTCAACATTAATATTCATTCCAGTATATTCCTTTAAAAATATTATAAAATCATCTCTTGGCCAATCATTTTCCAAAAATAACAATATTTCAAGCCATATTCAATATTTTTCATAAAAATCATAACAATACCCATTTCTATAATATTTACCCTTTAAATAACAATATTTAACTAACTCAAGCCCCTTAAAATGACAACAAACTTGTTCTTAATCGACTATTTTTCACTAAATAAATTCCACTCTTGACCAATCTTTTTCCATCAAATAACACTTTCCCCTACTCTACCAACTATATTCATTATTTTATAAAAATCACCTATTAAATAACGATACTTAACCGACTCAACACCTTAAAAATATCAACAAATCTGCTGTTAATCGATTATTTCTTATTAAAAAATCATAAATTCTCTTCTTAGCCAATTGTTTTACCCTAAAATAAAATTTACTCTCAACCAATCATTTCTCTTTAAATGAGATTAATCCCAGTTTTATTCATTATTTTCATAAAACATCACCGACATATTGATATTCAACCGAATAAATCTCTTGAAATCACCTTAAAATAAAATTCCTCTCTTGACCAATCAAATCCCCTTAAAATTATTATAAATTCGCCTCTCAACCAATCATTTCTCTTTAAATTACAATAATCCCCGCTATATTCATTATTTTCATAAAAATCACCAACATATCGATATTCAACAGGATAAATTTCTTGAAATCCATCTCGTGACCAATTATTTCCCCTTAAAAGATCATAAATTCTCTTCTTAACCAATCATTTCTCTTTAAATGACAATATTTCCAATCTCTTAAAAGATTTACACACATATTGATATCTATCTGAACAAAGCCTTTTAAAAATATTATAAATTCCTCCTCTATATTGTCCATTTATAAAATATTTATTCTTTGAACACAGATATTCAACCAACTCAACTCCTTTAAAAATGACAACAAACTTGTTCTTAATAGATTATTTCCCCTTAAAATATCACAAAATTTCCCCTTAACCAATCATTTCCCTTGAGATCACATTTTCCCCCACTGTACCAACAATACACATATTTTTGGTAATAACCTACAAGGTAAAATTTCTTTAGAAATCTATATTTAACCGAATAAGATCTTTAAAAATTCATCATTTGGATCATATTTACTATATGTATTCAACCAATCAAATTCCCTTAAAATAAAAATCTGAATTTTACCAATAAAAATAAATTTTCTTTAAAGTATTACAAAATTGTTATCGATACCCAACATTTTCCGTCGAAAATCACCACAATTTGATTCTGGCAACAAATTCAATCAAAAAAAATATTCATCAAAATGACTAAAATCGAATAAAGTCTATGTTTCCCACATAAATTTAACTTCACTCAATTATTGTAAAATCAAAAAATATATATCATGTTGCTCAAATAATTAAAATTAATCAGTAAATCAAGTATAAATTCAATAAAAATTACCAGTCAACCATAGATATAATTCAACGATTTTCATATGTATATTGTTAACCACACTGAGCATCCTCTTAAAAATCTCTACAATATACTACTTTTGTGATTGATATCCACGAAATCAATAAATGGAAAATAATAATAATTATTGATCTCCTTTTTTACACTGTAAAATCAATTAAAATCTTAGGTTTCACTAAAATATTTTTAAAAATTAACTGATTTAATCAACTATTTAAATATAACATAAAATTATAATTAAAATATCATTTACTATTCAAAATCTATCAGTCAATTTTGATTCTAATTCTTAAATAATTATCTTAAATAGATGTTTCATAAACATTTTGATCATAAATTTAACTTTTATTTAAAATAATCCTAAAATCAAGTCAAATCTAATAAATTATCAAGAAATTAAGTGTTTCTAAATTATAGATTTAACCTAATTTCTTCAATAATTTCATTAAAAACATAATAGTCCCCAAATCCCATAACATTCAAATGAAAACCATAAAATTCACATAAATGATTAAAATTTACTAAAATAAATACCTCGTAAAACTAGATATCACTTAAATTATCATAAAATTTCCCTAAAATCTCTAATTGATTTACATAGCCTAAAAATATTTTATTTTTGTCGATTACAACCTAATCTATTGAAAGATGTTATTTATTTAATTAAATTTTCATTGAAAATGACAAGTCAACAAATAGAATTTTAATTAGTAGAGATTATATTCTATAAAGAAAATTTTCAGTGAAGAAGTAATATTGGTGAGAGAGTACATTAAGTGTCTAAAATCATTGAAATTACTGGGAAAAAAAGTGGGATAGTTAAAGATATCTACTAAATAGATGAAATATCAATTGATATATTAAAAACTTACAAGGATAATATACTTTGAATGGAGAAAATATACATCGAAGAGGAAAAATATTCATTGAAGAGAGAAAATATTTATTGAAGAGGAAAAAAAATCATTAAGTGAGAAAATATTGATAGAAGCTAAGAAATATTCAGTGAATCGAGAATTGCATATAATAAATTAGACGGTAAAATTTCTCAATGATGAGATGAAATATCAATTAAATATGGGAAATACTTGAAATGGAGTCTGTATTATTCACTGTTCAACAAATATACTTAAAAGATGAAAATATTCACTGAAAATGAATTGTACTTTAAGAGTGGATGAATTAAAAATTCAATTAAAAATTATTAACAATTGAGTAGATTTTGTCGATTAATTATATTTAAATAGGGATTATATTGTTGATGGGTGCGCGGATGAATAGTTATTAAAAAACGCGCGCGCGTATATTAATCCAACGAATATTCATCAAATCCGGCGAATATATTCAAATCCGGCGTATACTAATCCAATGAAAATTCAACAAATCCGGCACTATTTAATACTATAAATACGGTGGATCTGATACAATGTAATAAGTAGAAAGAACGAAGAGAAAGTCCAACAATAATGGATGTAGTAAACATAATGAATAGATGAATAATTGGTATTATGATTATAAGAAAAATTACTTTTTTGTATATTAAATAAATTCAGAAAAATTATGTATGTTTTATATTAATTATTGTTTTATAAATGTTATAAATTGTACTTTTAGAAATAATATCATCTTTTGATGTTATTCATTATTTTTTGAAATTTAAATTAATTTGTTGCTCATTAGTTACAATTGAATAATTAATTTAAATTAACTTACATTTGGAAAATTAATTTATTTATACCATCAGTTTATAAATAATATTATTGAAATATTTAATTTGTCAAAAGGTTTTTATTTGAAGTATACAGACTAAATCAAATATTCTATTTACTAATCATATATAAAAAAAATTTATTTTTAACCAAATTTCAAATATATTTCAATAATAAGAGTATTAAGAATTTTAAATAAATCTATTGTCAGTAGTTTTAACTAAATAGTATTAAATATAAGATTTTTCAAAAATTTATTACATGTAAGATAATAATTCTTATATCAATAAAATTATAACTTCATTTAAATATATCATTAATGTGCTTTTGAATGTCAGAGACTAGATTTGATTTAACATCTCTTGTTTGATTATATTTTCGGTTTGTTGAATATTCGCGATTGGTATATTCGCCCGGTTGGAATATTCGCCGGATTTGGGTATATTGTCGGATTGGTATAGTCGCCCGGAATATGTTAATATACACCGGTTTGAATATACTAACGCGGATTGATATATTCGCGATTTGATGATATTCGTTTGGATTTGAATATTATTCGCTGATTGGTATATTCGTGGGATTATGTACGCGCGCCGTTTTTTTTAATAACTATTTCAATCCTGCGCACCCCATCCAACAATATATAATCCCTATTTAAATATAATCATACCGACAAAATCTACTCAATTGTTATATTTTTAATTGATTTTTAATTCATCCACTCTTAACGTAACATTCATTTTCGTGATATTTTCATCTTTAAGTTACTTTGTTGAACAGTGATAATACAGACCCATTCAAGTATTTTCCCAATATTTACTTGATATTTCATCTCATCATTGATGAAATCTTTACCGTCTAATGTTATTATAGTGCAATTCTCGATTCACTGATAATTTTTTAGCTTCCTATCATATTTTCTCAGCTTTATGATTTTTTTTTTCCCTCTCAAAATATTTTTTCTCTTCAATGAATACTTTCGCCTCTTCGATGTATATTTCCTGCCATTCAAATATATTTCCTTGTAAGTTTTAATATTCAATTGATATTTCTATTTAGTAGATACTCTTTAACTATCCCACTTTTTCTTCCCAGTAATTTCATGATTTTACGACACTTAATGTCTCTCATCCCAATATTACTTCTTCACTGAAACTTTTCTTTATAGAATGATAATTCTACTAATTAAATTCCTATTTGTTGACTTGTCATTGTTCAATGAAATTTATTAATAAATACCTCTTTCAATAATAGGTTGTAATCGCAAAACTAAAATATTTTTAGGCTATGTAAATCAATTAGAGATTTTAGGGAAATTTTAATGATAATTAAGTGATTCTAGTTTACGAGGTATTTATTTTGAGTAAATTTTAATCATTTATGTGAATTGTTATGGTTTTTCATTTGAATTTTGGGATTTGGGGACTATTATTTTTTAATGAAATATTGACAGAAATTAGGTTACATCTATAATTTACGAAACACTTAATTTCCTTGTATTTATTAGATTTGACTTGAATTTTAAGGATTATTTTAAATAAAAGTTTAAATTTATGATAAAATGTTTATGAACATCTATTTAAGTAATTATTAAGAATTAGAATCAAATTGACTGATAGATTTTGAATAGTGAAATGATTTTAATTATAATTTATGTTTATTTAATAGTTGATTATCAGTTTAATTTTTAAAAATATTTTTAGTACCTAAGTTTTAATTGTTTTACAGTGTAAAAAAGGGATCTAATAATTATTTATTATTTTGCATTTATTGTTCGTGGATATCATCCAAAAGTAGTAATTGTAAGATTTTTAAGAGGATGCCTCAATGCTGGTTACACAATATACAGTATGACAATCGTTGAATTATATCATGGTTTGACTGGTATTTTTTTGAATTTATACTTGATTTACTGATTAATTTTAAATTATTTGAGCAACCATGATATAATTTTTTGATTTTAAATAATTGAGTGAAGTTAAATTATGGGAAAATAGCTTTATTCCGATTTTAGTCATTTTTGATGAAATTTTTTTTTTATTGAATTTGTTTGCCAGATCAAACTCTGTGGTGATTTTCGACGGCAAATGTTGGGTATGCGATAACAATTTTGTAATACTTTCAGAAATTATTTTTATTGGTAAAATTCAATTTTTATTTTAGGGAATTTGATTGGTTGAATCATATACGTAAATATGATCCAAATGATGATTTTTAAAGATCTTACGTTCGGTTATAATATAGATTCTAAAGAAATTTTACCTTGGTAGGTTATTTCAAAAATATGTGTATTGTTGGTACAGTGGGGGGAAAATGTGATCTCAAGGGGAAATGATTGGTTAAGGGAATTTTGCTGATATTATTAAGGGGAAATAATTTATTCAGAACAAGTTTCTGTCATTTTTAAAGCGGTTTGAGTTGGTTGATATCTGTGTTCAAAGAATAAATATTTATAGAATGACAATATAGAGGAGAATTCTATAATATTTTTAAAAGCTTCTGCTTCAGATAGATAATCAATATGTGTGTAAATCTTTTAAGAAGATTGAATATTTCATTTAAGAGAACATGATTGGTTAAGAAGAGATTATGATCTTTTAAGGGGAAATACTTGGCACGAGATGGATTTCAAGAATTTATCCTGTTGAATATCGATATGTTGGTGATTTTTATGAAAATAATGAAATATAGCGGGGATTATTGTCCAATTTAAAGCAGAAATGATTGGTCTGAGAGGCGAATTCTATAATAACTTTTAAAGGGGAATTTGATTGGTCAGAGAGGAATTTTATTTTACGGTGATTTCCAAGAGATTTATTCGGTTGAATATCAACTATGTCGGTGATTTTTTATGAAATAATGATAAAACTTGGGATTAATCTCAATTTAACGAGAAATGATTCGGTTGAGAGTGAATTTATTTTAGGGTAAAAATTAGGCTAAGGAGAGAATTTATGATTTTTAAATAAGAAATATCGATAACACAGATTTTGTTGATTTTTTAAGGTGTTGAGTGGTTAAGTTCGTATTTAATAGGTGGCTTTTTATAAAATAATGAATATATTGGTAAGTTAGGGGAAAAGTGTTATTGATGGAAAAAGATTGGTCAAGAGTGGAATTATTTAGTGAAAAATAGTCGATTAAGAACAAGTTTAGTTGTCATTCTTAAGGGGCTTGAGTTAGTTACTATTGGGGTTTTTTATTTAAAGGTAAATATTATCAGAAGTGGGTATTGTGTATGTTTTATGAACGAATATTGATATGGCTTGCAAACTTGTTATTTTTTGGAAATGATTGGACCAAGAGTGATTTTTAATATTTTTAAAGATATACTGGATAGAATATTAATGTTGAAAGGGTAAATATTATCTACTTGATAGGTTTTTTATGAAAGTATGAATATAGTTTATATAATGAGTGAATAATGATATTTGAGAGAAATGATCTGGTTGAGAGGTGAATTATAGTATTTTAAGGGGATTGGTTTGGTTGAATTTTTAAGATACTTACGGAAATTCGTTATCTTTTTCATTGATTTAAGGTAATCAGGATATATCGTTATTTCGTTCTAAGAATTGTTTGATGCATGTAACTATTTATTTATTTTATTAAAATATTTGTAATCAATTAATAAAAACTAAAAGTTGACTAGTATTCTAATACTTTTTTGATTACCATTATTTAGGTTTTCTTTGACAATTTTCTGAATAATTTAAATTTTAATACGATTATTTCCGAATCAAGAATTTACATATTATTTATCCGGAAATTGTAGAATTAATACTATGAGGCGTCGATAACATACACCTAATTTTCTTCAACAAGTCTGAATAATTACTAACAACCTTATACATTTAAAATGATTAATAAATTTTTTCATTATCTTAAACTTAGTTTAATTTAATTAATTTTTAATTTGATAAGTATATTCTCTTTTAAAATTTGCCTACTATATGAGCTTTTTTAAATTTTTTTTAAGAATTAACCAATTTAATCAAAATTTATTTAAAATTTACATTCTTTCCCACTATTTATAAATTCTAATTCACCAGCTACACATTAATTAACACTAATTTCTACAAAGCTATAGACATCACATACATTTTTTCAATAAGTTTGGTTTCAGTAATGTTCGTAACAAGAGCCTATGCATGTATTTGAAGCATGGTATAAGAATTATAGTCTTTTGATTTTAGTAATGGCTGTAGTATTATTTTTTTTTCTAATCAAGTTTTTATTACCTTTGCATCCTTTGAGTTAATAATTTAAGGTCTATATTTTCCATAT
>CM039680.1:75635803-75848303 GCA_022537955.1 Schmidtea mediterranea
TATCAAAAACTAATTACTGACCAATAAATGATTAATGATGGGTTATGACCAACTAATTTTGAAATAAATCAATAAAAGGGTTTACAAAAGAAATACAAGTTGAAACTTTATTAAACTTTTTCACTATTTATCGATCATTGATGTGTCCAAATTGGTAAAATTTTTTGGTTGCTTCAGTTACTTGTCGTTATCAGGCTAATTAATCAAATTCATTGAAACCAAAATCCATTTTATATTTACTTGGTATCAAATTCTGAACAACTGAATAACCCATACACAGTGAATAATTTCATTTAATAATGAACAATTAATCACTAGGTTACTGTGTACAATAACTGAGTCACTGTACCAACTCTCTTATACATACTAGGCAATTTCATAATACTATAATTCTAAAATGCCATATTTAAATATTACTTTACTCTTTCAACACAGATATTCAACCAACCAAACACTAAAAAATAAAATTTTCTTCATCATTTCCCCTTAAAATACTTGGTTATTCACACACTCACAATATTTATTCAATAACTAGTTACTGAACAAATCCAATAATAAAAAATATTTACTGACCAAGAAGTCTTTTAATAAAGCACATTATAAATTTTGAACAGTTCAAAGGATAAACTATTAACTTCTCGACTTTTTTATCGATCATTGATCTCCAAATTGTCTTTGTTGTTTAGTTACCTGATTGCTATCAAAGAACTATTTAATATTGAAAGCTAATCAATTGTTTGTATTTTTCTTGAATAAAAATTTATTTCTTTACAGTCTTTGTATGGATTTATTGAATTAATTTGCTTAAAACATTTGAAATTTTTCCTACCATTTTTTGTAATATTTTTAATTGCGTCCAACATATGAACAATTTACATAAACGTTATTTTCAAGATGAATGCCAACTTTTTTCATTTATCACACGTCCTAATAACATTAATGCTTTAATCCATCAAATAAATTACTTAAATTTATTATTTTTAGATTTTCTATTACCCCCCACTCTTTTTTACTGATGATAAATTAATTAGTAAGTACAAGTAGTGGTTAATTCTAATTGGCTAGTGAAAGAAACTTGATTAGAAAAAGATAACCTTAAATTTAATTTCCTTGAAACATATATTACTTTCATTGCTACTTGGAATAAATTTTCATATATTTTATTTGAAATTGATTCGACCTCTTTAAAATATTAACTCCAAAGATGCTAAAGGTTTGAATAACTTTGATAGAAAAAAAATTAATATCTACAGATTACTAAAATCAAATAACTATATTTCTATTACATGCTTCAATTAACATGCATAGGTTTGTGTACTGATATCACTTTACTGAAAACCCAATATGGAAATGTATGTGATTGTCTATTAGTCTTTGTTAAAATTATTTTTAATAAATTGTGCGTTAGCTGGTGAAATAGAATTTGATTTAAGTAGTGGGAAGATGTAATTTTAAATAAATCTTGATTAATTTGTTAATTCTGTTAAATAAATTTTTTTAAAGAAAGCTTCAACATAGTAGCAAATTTTAAAGAGAATAGTACTTATCAAATTAAAAATTTAAATTAATTAACTAGTTGTAAGATAATGAAAAATTTATTAGAATCATTTTTTAAAATTTTATAAGGTTGTTAGGTATTATTCTTAGGTACTGTGATGAAATTAGTGTATGTTATCGACTGCTCATAGTATTTAATTCTACAATTTCCGGATAAATAATTATTAAATTCTTGATTCCTGGAAATAATCGTAAATATTTAAATTATTCAGAAATTGTCAAAAAAACCTAAATAATGTGTAACAAAAAGTTTTAAATACTAGTCAATTTTAGTTTTAATTTAATTGAGTTACAAATATTTTAATAAAATCAAATAAATAGTTACATGAATCAAACAATTTCTTAGAACTGAAATATTATCGATATATCCTGATTAACCTTAAATCAATGAAAAAGTAACAATTTTCCTAAGTATCTTATAAATTCAACAACTCAATCCCTTAAAAATACTATAAATTCACCTCTCAACAATCATTTCTCTTCAAATATCATTTTCACTCCATTATATAAACTATATTCATACTTTTCATAAAAACCTATCAAGTAGATAATATTTACCCTTTCAACATTAATATTCATTCCAGTATATTCCTTTAAAAATATTATAAAATCATCTCTTGCCAATCATTTTCCAAAAATAACAATATTCAAGCATATTCAATATTTTTCATAAAAATCATAACAATACCCATTTCTATAATATTTACCCTTTAAATAACAATATTTAACTAACTCAAGCCCTTAAAATGACAACAAACTTGTTCTTAATCGACTATTTTTCACTAAATAAATTCCACTCTTGACCAATCTTTTTCCATCAAATAACACTTTCCCCTACTCTACCAACTATATTCATTATTTTATAAAAATCACCTATTAAATAACGATACTTAACCGACTCAACACCTTAAAAATATCAACAAATCTGCTGTTAATCGATTATTTCCTATTAAAAAATCATAAATTCTCTTCTTAGCCATTGTTTTACCTAAAATAAAATTTACTCTCAACCAATCATTTCTCTTTAAATGAGATTAATCCCAGTTTTATTCATTATTTTCATAAAAAATCACCGACATATTGATATTCAACCGAATAAATCTCTTGAAATCACCTTAAAATAAAATTCCTCTCTTGACCAATCAAATCCTTAAAAATATTATAAATTCGCCTCTCAACCAATCATTTCTCTTTAAATTACAATAATCCCCGCTATATTCATTATTTTCCATAAAAATCACCAACATATCGATATTCAACAGGATAATTTCTTGAAATCCATCTCGTGACCAATTATTTCCCCTTAAAAGATCATAAATTCTCTTCTTAACCAATCATTTCTCTTTAATGACAATATTTCCACTCTCTCAAAAGATTTACACACATATTGATATCTATCTGAACAAAGCCTTTTAAAAATATTATAAATTCCTCCTCTATATTCTCCATTTATAAAATATTTATTCTTTGAACACAGATATTCAACCAACTCAACTCCTTTAAAAATGACAACAAACTTGTTCTTAATAGATTATTTCCCTTAAAATATCACAAAATTTCCCTTAACCAATCATTTCCCTTGAGATCACATTTTCCCCCACTGTACAACAATACACATATTTTTGGTAATAACCTACAAGGTAAAATTTCTTTAGAAATCTATATTTAACCGAATAAGATCTTTAAAAATTCATCATTTGGATCATATTTACTATATGTATTCAACCAATCAAATCCCTTAAAATAAAAATCTGAATTTTACCAATAAAAATAAATTTTCTTTAAAGTATTACAAAATTGTTATCGATACCCAACATTTTCCGTCGAAAATCACCACAATTTGATTCTGGCAACAAATTCAATCAAAAAAAATATTCATCAAAAATGACTAAAATCGAATAAAGTCTATGTTTCCCACATAAATTTAACTTCACTCAATTATTGTAAAATCAAAAAATATATATCATGTTGCTCAAATAATTAAAATTAATCAGTAAATCAAGTATAAATTCAATAAAAATTACCAGTCAACCCATAGATATAATTCAACGATTTTCATATGTATATTGTTAACCACATTGAGCATCCTCTTAAAAATCTCTACAATATACTACTTTTGTGATTGATATCCACGAAATCAATAAATGGAAAATAATAATAATTATTGATCTCCTTTTTTACACTGTAAAATCAATTAAAATCTTAGGTTTCACTAAAATATTTTTAAAAATTAACTGATTTAATCAACTATTTAAATATAACATAAAATTATAATTAAAATATCATTTACTATTCAAAATCTATCAGTCAATTTGATTCTAATTCTTAAATAATTATCTTAAATAGATGTTTCATAAACATTTTGATCATAAATTTAACTTTTATTTAAAATAATCCTAAAATCAAGTCAAATCTAATAAATTATCAAGAAATTAAGTGTTTCTAAATTATAGATTTAACTAATTTCTTCAATAATTTCATTAAAAACATAATAGTCCCCAAATCCCATTAACATTCAAATGAAAACCATAAAATTCACATAAATGATTAAAATTTACTAAAATAAATACCTCGTAAAACTAGATATCACTTAAATTATCATAAAATTTCCCTAAAATCTCTAATTGATTTACATAGCCTAAAAATATTTTATTTTTGTCGATTACAACCTAATCTATTTAAGTGTGTAATTAAATTTATTAAAAGTTAATTAAATTTTCATTGAAAATGACAAGTCAACAAATGGAATTTTAATTAGTAGAGATTATATTCTATAAAGAAAATTTTCAGTGAAGAAGTAATATTGGTGAGAGAGTACATTAAGTGTCTAAAATCATTGAATTACTGGGAAAAAAAGTGGGATAGTTAAAGATATCTACTAAATAGATGAAATATCAATTGATATATTAAAAACTTACAAGGATAATATACTTTGAATGGAGAAAATATACATCGAAGAGGAAAATATTCATTGAAGAGAAAAAATATTTTTTGAAGAGGGAAAAAAAAATCATTAAAGTGAGAAAATATTGATAGAAGCTAAAAAATATTCAGTGAATCGAGAATTGCATATAATAAATTAGACGGTAAAATTTCTCAATGATGAGATGAAATATCAATTAAATATTGGGAAATACTTGAAATGGAGTCTGTATTATTCACTGTTCAACAAATATACTTAAAAGATGAAAATATTCACTGAAAATGAATTGTACTTTAAGAGTGGATGAATTAAAAATTCAATTAAAAATTATTAACAATTGAGTAGATTTTGTCGATTAATTATATTTAAATAGGGATATATATTGTTGATGGGTGCGCGGATGAATAGTTATTAAAAAACGCGCGCGCGTATATTAATCCAACGAATATTCATCAAATCCGGCGAATATATTCAAATCCGGCGTATACTAATCCAATGAAAATTCAACAAATCCGGCACTATTTAATACTATAAATACGGGTGGATCTGATACAATGTAATAAGTAGAAAGAACGAAGCAGAAAGTCCAACAAATAATGGAATGTAGTAAACAATACAATGAATAGATGAATAATTTGGTATTATGATTATAAGAAAAATTTACTTTTTTGTAATATTAAATAAATTCAGAAAATTGATGTATGTTTTATATTAATTATTGCTTTTTATAAAATGTTATAAATTTACTTTTAGAAATAATAATCATTTTTTGATGTTATTATTATTTTTGAATTTAAATTATTATGTTGTCATTAGTTACAATTGAATAAATTATTTAAATTAACTTTACATTTGGATAATATTTATTTATAACCATCAATTTATAAATATATTATTGAAAATATTTTTAATTTGTCAAAAGGTTTTATTTGAGTATAAAACTAAATCAAATATTCTATTTACTAATCATTATAAAAAAAAATTTATTTTTAACCAAATTTCAAATATAATTTCAAATAATAGAGTAATTTAAGAATTTAAAATAATATATTGTCAATAGTTACAACTAAAATAGTATTAAAATATAAGATTTTCAAAAATTTATTACATGTAGATAATAATTCTTAATATCAATAAAATTCCATAACGTTCATTTAAAATATATCATTCAATGTGCTTTGAATGTAAGAGACTTAGATTTGATTTCAACAATCTCATTGTTTGATGTATATTTCTCGGATTTGTTGAATATTCGCCGGATTGGTATATTCGCCGGATTGGAATATTCGCCGGATTGGTATATTTGTCGGATTGGTATAGTCGCCGGATTTGTTGAATATACACCGGATTTGAATATATACGCCGGATTTGAATATATTCGCCGGATTTGATGAATATTCGTTGGATTTGAATATATATTCGCTGGATTGGTATATTCGTGGGATTAATATACGCGCGCGCGTTTTTTTAATAACTATTCATCTGCGCACCCATCAACAATATATATCCCTATTTAAATATAATTAACCGACAAAATCTACTCAATTGTTAATAATTTTTAATTGAATTTTTAATTCATCCACTCTTAAAGTACAATTCATTTTCAGTGAATATTTTCATCTTTTAAGTATATTTGTTGAACAGTGAATAATACAGACTCCATTTCAAGTATTTCCCAATATTTAATTGATATTTCATCTCATCATTGAGAAATTTTACCGTCTAATTTATTATATGCAATTCTCGATTCACTGAATATTTTTTAGCTTCTATCAATATTTTCTCACTTTAATGATTTTTTTTTCCCTCTTCAAAAAATATTTTTTCTCTTCAATGAATATTTTCCTCTTCGATGTATATTTTCTCCATTCAAAGTATATTATCCTTGTAAGTTTTTAATATATCAATTGATATTTCATCTATTTAGTAGATATCTTTAACTATCCCACTTTTTTTCCCAGTAATTTCAATGATTTTAGACACTTAATGTACTCTCTCACCAATATTACTTCTTCACTGAAAATTTTCTTTATAGAATATAATCTCTACTAATTAAAATTCTATTTGTTGACTTGTCATTTTCAATGAAAATTTAATTAAATAAATAACATCTTTCAATAGATTAGGTTGTAATCGACAAAAATAAAATATTTTTAGGCTATGTAAATCAATTAGAGATTTTAGGGAAATTTTATGATAATTTAAGTGATATCTAGTTTTACGAGGTATTTATTTTAGTAAATTTTAATCATTTATGTGAATTTTATGGTTTTCATTTGAATGTTATGGGATTTGGGGACTATTATGTTTTTAATGAAATTATTGAAGAAATTAGGTTAAATCTATAATTTAGAAACACTTAATTTCTTGATAATTTATTAGATTTGACTTGATTTTAGGATTATTTTAAATAAAAGTTAAATTTATGATCAAAATGTTTATGAAACATCTATTTAAGATAATTATTTAAGAATTAGAATCAAATTGACTGATAGATTTTGAATAGTAAATGATATTTTAATTATAATTTTATGTTATATTTAAATAGTTGATTAAATCAGTTAATTTTTAAAAATATTTTAGTGAAACCTAAGATTTTAATTGATTTTACAGTGTAAAAAAGGAGATCAATAATTATTATTATTTTCCATTTATTGATTTCGTGGATATCAATCACAAAAGTAGTATATTGTAGAGATTTTTAAGAGGATGCTCAATGTGGTTAACAATATACATATGAAAATCGTTGAATTATATCTATGGGTTGACTGGTAATTTTTATTGAATTTATACTTGATTTACTGATTAATTTTAATTATTTGAGCAACATGATATATATTTTTTGATTTTACAATAATTGAGTGAAGTTAAATTTATGTGGGAAACATAGACTTTATTCGATTTTAGTCATTTTTGATGAATATTTTTTTTGATTGAATTTGTTGCCAGAATCAAATTGTGGTGATTTTCGACGGAAAATGTTGGGTATCGATAACAATTTTGTAATACTTTAAAGAAAATTTATTTTTATTGGTAAAATTCAGATTTTTATTTTAAGGGAATTTGATTGGTTGAATACATATAGTAAATATGATCCAAATGATGAATTTTTAAAGATCTTATTCGGTTAAATATAGATTTCTAAAGAAATTTTACCTTGTAGGTTATTACCAAAAATATGTGTATTGTTGGTACAGTGGGGGAAAATGTGATCTCAAGGGAAATGATTGGTTAAGGGGAAATTTTGTGATATTTTAAGGGGAAATAATCTATTAAGAACAAGTTTGTTGTCATTTTTAAAGGAGTTGAGTTGGTTGAATATCTGTGTTCAAAGAATAAATATTTTATAAATGGACAATATAGAGGAGGAATTTATAATATTTTTAAAAGGCTTTGTTCAGATAGATATCAATATGTGTGTAAATCTTTTAAGAGATTGGAAATATTGTCATTTAAAGAGAAATGATTGGTTAAGAAGAGAATTTATGATCTTTTAAGGGAAATAATTGGTCACGAGATGGATTTCAAGAAATTTATCCTGTTGAATATCGATATGTTGGTGATTTTTATGAAAATAATGAATATAGCGGGGATTATTGTAATTTAAAGAGAAATGATTGGTTGAGAGGCGAATTTATAATAATTTTAAGGGGATTTGATTGGTCAAGAGAGGAATTTTATTTTAAGGTGATTTCAAGAGATTTATTCGGTTGAATATCAATATGTCGGTGATTTTTTATGAAAATAATGAATAAAACTGGGATTAATCTCATTTAAAGAGAAATGATTGGTTGAGAGTAAATTTTATTTTAGGGTAAAACAATTGGCTAAGAAGAGAATTTATGATTTTTTAATAAGAAATAATCGATTAACAGCAGATTTGTTGATATTTTTAAGGTGTTGAGTCGGTTAAGTATCGTTATTTAATAGGTGATTTTTATAAAATAATGAATATAGTTGGTAGAGTAGGGGAAAGTGTTATTTGATGGAAAAAGATTGGTCAAGAGTGGAATTTATTTAGTGAAAAATAGTCGATTAAGAACAAGTTTGTTGTCATTTTAAGGGGCTTGAGTTAGTTAAATATTGTTATTTAAAGGGTAAATATTATAGAAATGGGTATTGTTATGATTTTTATGAAAAATATTGAATATGGCTTGAAATATTGTTATTTTTTGGAAAATGATTGGCCAAGAGATGATTTTATAATATTTTTAAAGGAATATACTGGAATGAATATTAATGTTGAAAGGGTAAATATTATCTACTTGATAGGTTTTTATGAAAAGTATGAATATAGTTTATATAATGGAGTGAAAATGATATTTGAAGAGAAATGATTGGTTGAGAGGTGAATTTATAGTATTTTTAAGGGGATTGAGTTGGTTGAATTTATAAGATACTTAGGAAAATTGTTACTTTTTTCATTGATTTAAGGTTAATCAGGATATATCGATAATATTTCAGTTCTAAGAAATTGTTTGATTCATGTAACTATTTATTTGATTTTATTAAAATATTTGTAACTCAATTAAATTAAAAACTAAAATTGACTAGTATTTAAAACTTTTTTGTTACACATTATTTAGGTTTTTTTGACAATTTTCTGAATAATTTAAATATTTACGATTATTTCCAGGAATCAAGAATTTAATAATTATTTATCCGGAAATTGTAGAATTAAATACTATGAGCAGTCGATAACATACACTAATTTTCATTCAACAAGTACCTAGAATAATTACCTAACAACCTTATAAAATTTTAAAAAATGATCTAATAAATTTTTCAATTATCTTACAACTTAGTTAATTTAATTTAATTTTTAATTGATAAGTACTATTCTCTTTAAAATTTGCTACTATGTTGAAGCTTTCTTTAAAAAATTTTATTTAAAGAATTAACAAATTTAATCAAATTTATTTAAAATTTACATCTTTCCCACTACTTTAATCAAATTCTATTCACCAGCTAACCACAATTTATTAAAAATAATTTCTACAAAGACTAATAGACAATCACATACATTTTTCCAATAAGTTTGGGTTTTCAGTAAGTGATATCAGTACACAAGAGCCTATGCATGTATTGAAGCATGGTATCAGAAATTATAGTTATTTGATTTTAGTAATGCTGTAGATATTAATTTTTTTTCTATCAGTTTTATTCAAACCTTTAGCATCTTTGAGTTAATAATTTAAAGAGTCGAATCATTTTCAATAAATATATGAAAATTTATTCCAAGTACAATGAAAGTAATATATGTTTCAAGAAATTAATTTAAGTATCTTTTTCTAATCAAGTTTCTTTTCACTAGCAATTAGATTAACCACTACTTGTACTTACTAATTAATTTATCATTCAGTAAACAATAAGAGTTGGGGTGAATAGAAAATCTATAAAAATAAATTTAAGTAATTATTTGATGAGTTAGCAATTAATTTATTTAGGGACGTGTGAAAAATAAATGAAAAAGTTGGCATTCATCTTTGAAAATAACGTTTAGTAATTGTTCATTGTTGGACGCAATTAAAAATATTACAAAAATGGTAGAAAAATTTCAATGTTTTACAAATTAATTTCAATAAATCACATACAAGACTGTAAAGAAATAAATTTTTATTCAGAGAAAATACAACAATTGATTGAGCTTCAATGATTAATAGTTTCTTGATAGCAATCAGGTAACTAAACAACAAAACAATTTGGAGACATCAATGATCGATAAAAAAGTCGAGAAGTTAATAAAGTTGTATTTCTTTTGACTGTTCAAATTTATATGTGCTTTTATTTAAAGACTTCTTGGTCAGTAAATATTTTTTGATATTGATTTGTTCAGTAACTAGTCATTGATAACATATTGTGAGTGTGTGAATAACCAAGTATTTTAAGGGGAAATGATTGAGAGAAAATTTTATTTTTTAAGTGGGTTGAGTTGGTTGAATATCTGTGTTGAAAGAGTAAATATTATTTAAATATGGCATTTTAATAAATAAGTAAATTATTGAATGCCTAGTATGTATAGAGAGTTGTACAGTACTCAGTTATTTGTACACAGTACCTAGTGATTATTGTTCAGTTATTAATGAATTATTCACTGTGTATGGGTTATCAGTGTTCAGAAGTTGATACCAAGTAAATATAACAATGGATTTGGTTTCAATGAATTTGATTAATTATCGCCTGATAACGACAAGGTAACTAAGCAACCAAAAATTTTACCAATTTGGACACATCAATGATCGATAAAATAGTGAAAAAGTTAATAAAGTTTCAACTTGTATTTCTTTTTGTTAACCTTTTATGTGATTTATTTCAAAATTAGTTGGTCAGTAACCCATCATTAATATTTATTGGTTCAGTAATTAGTTTTTGATATTAATTTGTTCAGTAACTAGTTATTTATAACATATTGTGAGTGTGTGAATAACTAAGTATTTTAAAGGGAAATGATTGAGAGAAAATTTTATTTTTTAAGTGGGTTGAGTTGATTCAATATCTGTGTTGAAAGAGTAAATATTATTTAAATATGTCATTTTAATAAATAAGTAAATTATTCAATGCCTAATATGTATATAGAGAGCTGTACAGTACTCAGTTATTTGTATACAGTACCTAGTGATTGTTGTTCAGTTATTAATGAATTATTCACTGTGTATGGGTTATCAGTGTTCAGAAGTTGATACCAAGTAAGTTAACTTTTTATATTTTCTGAAAGTATTATTATTATTATTATTATTATTATTATTATTATTATTATTATTATTATTATTATTAATATTATTATTTATTATTATTATTTTATTATTATTATTAACGATGGGTTGCTGCAGAGTGGAGGAGATGGGTTGCTCTTGCGAATGACTACTACCTACCTTAGGCAATACTATGTAACACTGAAACTCAAAAATTTAATTTAATAAAATTCTTTGAAAAAAATTTTTGAAAAATTTCTTTGAAAATTTGATCGTTATCAACATGTATAAAAAAGTAATAGTAAAAATTATACTAAAAATTTGATTGTAAGATTACATTAAAAATTTTTTCAATTAAAAACATGTGTAAAAATTTCATTGTAAAATTATCCTAAAAATTTCATCTTTAAAAATTATATATAAAAAATTCCATTGTAAAATTATACTAAAAATTCTATTTAAAAATCATGTATAAAAAATTCCATTGTAAAATTATACTAAAAATTCTATTTAAAAATCATGTATAAAAAATTCCATTGTAAAATTATGTTAAAAATTTTATCATTTAAAAATATGTATAAAAGTTGATCGATAAAACTATACTAAAAATTTTATTTAATAAATTTTATCATGCAATATTGTCGACTCTTTAACTTTAAAAATTTTTACCTTATGTAACTTACCTTTTGACCCTCTATTTACTTTTAAAAAATTCTTACCTTATGTAATTTGCCTACTATAACTGCTTTTAAAATTTTCAGCTTTAAAAATTACCCTTATGTAACTTAACTGTTGACTCTCTATTTAATTTTAAAAAATTCTTACCTAACTTACCATACTTTACTCTAGGCACCTTAGATTACTTTAAGAACCTTAATTTACTTAAATTTATTCTAACGTACTTTAAATTACTCTGATGTACATTAATTTACTTTATGAACCATAATTTACTTAAATGTACCCTAATGTACTTAAATTGACTTTCGACCCTTTAATTTACCTTAATGTACTCTAATGTATCTTAATTTACTTGAGGAACCTTAATTTACTCTAATATACTTAAATGTATTCTAATGTACTTTAATTTATCTAAATTTACTTTAATATACTTTAATGTATCCTAATGTACTTTAATTTATCTTAATTTACTTTAGGTATTTTAAATTATTTTTATCTAGAGCCTAAATTTGTCTATGAAAATTGTGTGAACAAATATTTCAAGTGTTTTTTTAAAAAGCCTATAAAATACCCCTGTCAATTTTTTATCAGTAGGCGATTCAAGCCATTTTTATTTTATGCCTATATTTACCTATAGAAAGTATTGAGACCAAATATTGCATTAGTTTTTATTACGAATTAAAAATATCCCTGACTATATCACATCTTAGGCGATTTGAGCCAATTTTAATTTTATGCTTTTTTTTTATCAGTAGGCGATTCAAGCCATTTTATTTTAGTCTTTTTCAAAAATACCCCCTGACTATAGTGTGTTTAAAAAAAAATTTGTGAATGAAAATACCCTCTCTGACCATTTTAGGCGATTTGAGCCAATTTTAATTTTATGCTTTTTTATCGTTAGGCAATTCAAGCCAATTTATTTTAGTCTTTTTCAAAAATACCCCCTGACTATAGTGTGATTAAAAAAAAAAATTTATTCAAAAAAATATTTCAATTTTATTTCAAAAATTCGCCAAAATTTGAATTTAAAAAAATGTTCCAAAAATTTGAATTCAAAAAAAAATCGCGCCAAAAACTCGAAAAAAAATTTCGAAAAAAAAAATACACACAAAAATTTAATTAAATACACACAAAATTAATTAATTTGATTACATCATTATGTAATCAAGATAATCCGAAATTTAATCTGCAATAATCCCCCCCCTCCCCCTATGTTTTTTTTAGGTTCCAGATAGCCACTAACTACCTACTTTGGTTTGGTCAATTTTTTTTATTTGCTGACCCAATATTATTTGATTACGCAGGTACCCGATTGGTAAAAAGAAATAAGATTTGCGACTATTTCAAAGGGATTCTCATCAGATACACGCTTAAGAAGATGCTACTATTAGATAATCATCATAAAGAACGTTGGAAATGTATTCCAATAATCGGTATCCAGTAAAAGTTGTGCAATGCTACTATGACTACGTATACAGTGGTAAACATCCTGGTCCTAGAACTACCATAGAAGGAATTCACGCTCATTTTATTTTAGGGTCCTTCTATCAGATTTCTAATTTAAACTATATCGAAAAAACAACGAATTTTACATAGCACTTTAATGAAATAGACACAAATAATAATATTGTTTCTATGTTTAATTTCTACGGAAAGCTGATGACAATTTCTGGATCTGACGCTACAACCTGGCCTCCTTTAACCACTTGACAGTTTTGCCCTGCCGTGACTTGGGCGCAGGTTTAGTTTATATACTGACGAGTTCGCGTCTTGCTAGGGCAATTTAGTCAATGTTCTATTTACTCATTAACCATAACTGACATTGTTATCCATTTTACATAAAACCAAATTCTGCAAAATATATAGAAAATTACCTAGATGTTTAAAGTGTATTTAATACTCTAAATGTTAGAGTCAATTTTTTTGTTATTTCCAAAGAGTTGATCAACGGTAATTTATCTGCAAGAGACAAAGATTTTGTACAAAATGAACACCTAACAGTAATTTGAATATTCGTTATCAACATCATCATTGTTTCGATCCTCAACAACTAATATCTCACTTAACTTGTAATATAATATTTGGATTTTCAGTTCATGTTAACATCGGCTATCATTTCACAACTAATAGTACCTATTCTGTTTTGAAGCATGGTAATAACACTGTCAGAAATTCAACTTATTAAATGGTGGTCGATAATTATTTGATTTGTAATTTAGTAACGTGATAAATATTAATTGTACACATAGTATTTTATTTATCAATTTGTTCAGAAATTTAGTATCTTTATGAATTTAACTTTAACTCTAATAATCTTAAATAGAGACGAGAAAATTTAATCTAAGTAGTATGTAAGTAATATATTTTATTTAAAGTTTTGACAAATTGATTAAATAACTTAAGAATCTTTTTCTAATATTATCAAAGTTCTTTTCATCTTCATAAGCAAATAGCCAACCAACCATTTTTTACACACTAATCAACTAATTAATTTGCCAACTAAAATAAAAGAATAAAAACTTTATTCTTTAGTGTAATTATCAAAAATCTTTTCTCAATAAATTAAATTAATTTGATAAAAGTGATAACAATTAAATACATTTAACGATAATTAGCACAATATTTTACATTTTAAAAAGTGTCATGTATCTAGTGTATGGAAACATCCTTTAATAGAAGAATAATTGTTCAATGTTGAATGCAATGACAATTACAAATAATTCAAAAGCACTTGAAAAGAATAAAGCTTTTAACAAAATAATTACTAAGTAATTTCAAAATTTCAATAAAAGAAATCAAATCAAATACAAAACAATACTATAAAACAAAGCTATAAAATTTTATTCAGAAAAAAATTAATTGAATTTGATTACTACCATTTTGTTAACTTCCAACTAGTTGTTCAGCACCCAGTATACCGTTGTTTAGTACCTAGTTATTGGTGTTCATAATTTAGTTATTGTCATACAGTTCTTAGGTATTAGTCTTCAGTATCTAGTCATTGGTATTCAGTACCTGTCAGTAATGTTCAGTACTTAGCTATTGTCATACATTTGTTACTAACAAAGATTTCTTGTTCATTTCGATGCCAATGCGGCCAAAATTTTAACAAGAAAGAAGCAGTTTATATATTTACGTATGAAAGTAAGAAGAATTTACTATCAACAACTTTTAAATGAATAAAATTTGAATTCAAAATGTCTTTGTTTTCTTTTATTGTATCTTTTTATGTGTTTGATAGTCAGTTGCATATTGTCAGTATCTTGTTGTTAATGATTAGTGAAATTATTATTATTTGAAAAGTAAATAATAAAGTAAGCCCTTGCTACAAAGTAATTATATTGATGAAAAAAAATTTGATTATCGTGTTGGGCAAAAACTGATTAAGCCCATATTTGTTTGACCAGCACGATAATGCCCGTGTGTTTTTGAACGGGAAACTTAAATTTAAAAAGAAAAATGGAAAATCTAAAGAAAAATAAAATAAATAAAAATTAAATAAAATTTTCATAAAAAAAATGTAAAAATTTAATAGTAAATCAAAAGGAATTAAAAAATTATAATTATAGAATATTCTGGAAAATTCCTTGTTTTACCGTATCAAAACACACACACGAAAAATCTTGGTATATAAGGTCGTGCTGGATAGACAAATCTCAGAATTTTTCTCAGAATTTTTTCTCAGTATTATTCCTTTAAGACAATGCATTTATTTACTTTATTTTTACGTACTATTGATATTTTATTGTGAAAGTTGTGCAACTCTTGAAAAAGCAAAAGTAAATTGTTATTTGATTTTTATTTTATGTTATTATTATGATAATGTTATACTATTAAACTTAAAGTAATTTTATCTAATCTTTCTCTTTATCCTTTTTAACATGATTATAATGTTAATAAATTAGGACTTCATTTCAGCTCGAACTTCCATCACGAGGATTAAACTGAAAAATCTCCTTAAAATTCAAATTTTCACACACCATAACCCATACGCACGCAAGCGATTAAAATGAAATTTTTGTTACCCCGGATCGAACTAGTGGTTAGCGGGGAACCCGTGGGGAAGGCAGTAGCTGGAACCGCTCAGTATTCTCCCTTCCTAAATTCTATCGCCCAACCCTCGAAAGAGTAGTGTTGAGGTCCTGGGAAAGGTTTAAATATAAAGGTTAACAAAATGGCAATGAAAGACATATAAAGAAGCTCAAGTAGGCGAAACAAACAAACAACCGAATGTAGGATGAACGTTAATTCAAAACAATTTACTAGTTTACATAAATTTTAGTCAAAGGAGTAACCGAATAATTGTGATTTTTAGAAGAAATCTTGAATTATTACTTCACAACCGATCACAAATAGCACATCTGATAAAATCATCCCAAGGTAAGACCTAGATATGTAAGTATCTATCAACACATTCAGATTTTACAGTATTAATATTGTTATAGATATCAATTTTTTAATATGATTACCATAAGTTACCAATTTTAACATCAAAGTTAAAAATTTTTATATTTATTTTTGAAACGGGGGTCGTCGTACGAACTGTATAAATTAAGCCCACTTTATCTTAATTTCATATCAGTCTTTAATCGTTACCTTAATTTTTCATAAAAATTATAATAATAATTATTATTATTATCATTAGTATTGTTATTTTTATCATTACATAATCATCCTTAATAGTATTGATATATTATTATTATTGTTATCCCTTATATATTTCTTATAACCAAAATTATCTTTACTAAGGTCCTTCGGAGTTATTATTATCCTTAATGTTGTTGACATTATTAATATTGTTATTAATATTATTATTATTATTGCTATTAATATTAATATTACCGATTGCTATTGTTATTATACTATTAATTTTACTATTATTATTATTATTATTATTATTATTATTATTATTATTATTATTATTATTATTATTATTATTATTATTATTATTATTATTATTATTATTATTATTATTATTATTATTATTATTATTATTATTATTATTATTATTATTATTATTATTATTATTATTATTATTATTATATTCCACATTGAAATTTTTTTTTGTTTTCTAATTTGTAAGGGCATTTCGAATCGTGTTATACCATATAGCGGGGGAACGGAGAGTCTGCAGCCTGAATCCAGATTAATTTAAGTGTAAAATAATAAACTTACCATGCTGAAGAAGCCAGTGTTTACTGTCCTTACAGAGAAGACCGTCTTTGCCGGAAAAGTTCTGAATTGCCTAAAAAATTAAATTAAAAGTATCAAAAAATCAATACTTACTTTTATTATAGGAATTGAAAATCCTATAGTAATTATTATAAGAATTATTATTATTATTATAATAGTATTATGAATGCGATTATTATTATTCCCGTTACAACTTTATAATTACTATTATGAATCTTTATGGTCACATTTTATAATTCCTATTCATATAAATTGTATTGTTATTGTTATTATTATACTATTATTATTATTATTATTATTATTATTATTATTATTATTATTATTATTATTATTATTATTATTATTATTATTATTATTATTATTATTATTATTATTATATTCCACATTGAAATTTTTTTTTGTTTTCTAATTTGTAAGGGCATTTCGAATCGTGTTATACCATATAGCGGGGGAACGGAGAGTCTGCAGCCTGAATCCAGATTAATTTAAGTGTAAAATAATAAACTTACCATGCTGAAGAAGCCAGTGTTTACTGTCCTTACAGAGAAGACCGTCTTTGCCGGAAAAGTTCTGAATTGCCTAAAAAATTAAATTAAAAGTATCAAAAAATCAATACTTACTTTTATTATAGGAATTGAAAATCCTATAGTAATTATTATAAGAATTATTATTATTATTATAATAGTATTATGAATGCGATTATTATTATTCCCGTTACAACTTTATAATTACTATTATGAATCTTTATGGTCACATTTTATAATTCCTATTCATATAAATTGTATTGTTATTGTTATTATTATACTATTATTATTATTATTATTATTATTATTATTATTATTATTATTATTATTATTATTATTATTATTATTATTATTATTGATTTTATAATTATTATTATTATAATTAATTTGGGGATTTTTTGTTTTATTATGGTTACAGTTAATCATTTTATTAAATGTGTCGATTATTAGTGATATTATAAGGATGGTTTAGTGACTATTATAGTAATTAATAACATTGTTGTTATGGTCCTCAGTATTGTTTTGATCTAGTGGGAATATGAGGTAACCCAGGGTGTCCCCAACAGTGTTCCTAGCGCGTTGGCTGGTGCCACGTTTACGAGCACTGTTGTAGAGACCTGCCCAAAAATATAAGGTGATAAAATATGTGCGTCCTTATCCCTTTCCTCATCCAGATAGTATAATTAGATCCCTGGAAGGAGTGCTTCCATAGAATCATATAAACAAATTTAGAAATTCATTTTATAAAATTAATCATAATCAAATATTGATAGAGACAGGACTTATCTATTCGTTATATATTTTAGTGGAATCGAATAGACGCAGGATTGAAAGTTTCGAAAGAACGTCGCCCAGTATCACCATGAGGCGATGGTCGAGAATCAAAGAGCTGAACCTCTGGTGCGCAAGTGCAGGCACCTGGAACAAACATGGCTCCGACCCAAAGGAGTAGCAAAATTAAGAGCTGAGATAGAAGCTCTGAAGATCAAGTTGACACAGAAGGATGAGGCTTTGAGACAAGCTGAGCAGAAGGCCCAGGAAAAAGAGAAGGAGACTAGGGAGTTGAAGTTAAAAGACGAGATCCGTACTGGACTCGTCCAAAGCGAAACTATACTATCGACCGAGCAAGAGGCGATAGTCATCCGCAATGTTACTAGCAAGGATATTGGAGTGAAGATTCTCACTCCGGGAACCTCACGACAGCCAGAGGAAGTGACGAAAAGAAACCGAAAGAGAAATCGGCCTGGCAAGAAAGAACGTGAGAGATTATTTAAACTGCACAAGGCTCGAATGATGGGCCATATATTGAACGCAAACGGGTTCTAAGTACCCGTAGTAACATAAAACTGTGATAGTTGTGTAATTGTTTAATTCACTGTATTTGTTAATTATAATCTTATTTGTGTTTAATCTTGGTTTGGCAATTGATTTATTTTCTTCTTAAACAGTTAAATATTAAAAAATTTAAAATAGTTAAATAGTTAAGATTAGAACATGATGTCTTCTACGACAGTCCGTGAACCAAACTGAATATTAGAGCATTGATAGTCTTTGAAAAGAGGCTCACCCTTTGCTAATATTCAACCTACTAGCACACAGTACCAACGTCAATTTTTGACGGGTGGCTAGCGGTTAAACTTCATATGCAGGCGCTGAGTGGAAAGTAGTTACCCTTAGGCTGGATTGAAATTTTTGATTACCCATCAGTACCCAGCAATCGAATAATACTTGTCAATTATTATTATTATAAATAATAATTACTTTAAAAAATTTTATCATATGTAATTTCTAGGCTCGTACTTACTTTAAAAATTTTTAAACTACAGTCAACCCTGTCTAATTTGAACTCTGCTTAACATGAACAGAGTTTAATATGCTTATTTAAGTCAAAATTATTAGAAATAATATGGTTTACATGGTAAATTATGTTTTATAGTACGAACACTGTTTATTTTGAACAATGAACAAAAAATAGTGTAAAATAAATCAATAATTTATACATTTTGTTGTTTAAATATTTCATTTTTAACTGTCTTTTATGAACATGGTAAACACAAATTCAAAACGAAAGAGAAAGGATTTAAGTACCGAAGAGAAACAGTAACTGTTAAAATTATTCGATGAATGTGAAGGTTGTTCTCAACGCTTCTTTCATCAAAATACAATCTTTCATTAGGTTGTATAAATAATCTTATGAAATCCAGAGACTCCATGAATTCAAACTTGAACACCATACAAAAACAAAAAATACATTTACGTAGTGGATGTAAAATTGTTACCATCTTTTATGAATGGTTCCAGATTCAGAGAACAAGAAATATCAGTGTCAGTGGTGATATATTACAGCAACAAGCATAAGAATGGGCAAATCACATAGAAAATAATGATTTTAAAGCATAAAATGGTTGGCTTAATTCTTTTCTTTCCAGGAATATGATATAATCGAAAATAATTATTGGAGAATCTAAAATCATAGATGAAAGGTATGTTCTTAATTTTAAGGAATTGCATATGGAAAAGTTAAAAGAATATAAAGATAGAAACGTTTATAATTGTAACAAAACTGGAATGTTTTGGAAATGTTCATTAAACAGAACAAAAAGATAAGGCAAATGGTAAATTTTCTAAAGATCGAATTACTATACTCTTGGGAGCAAACATTTTAGGAGAAAAACTAAAGCCTTTAATAATAAGCAAGTCAAAGAAACCTTGTTGTTTTAAAAATTTCGATAAAGAAAAATTACCAATTTATTATTTTGGAATACAAAACCTTCGATAACTTTGTCAATTTTTCAAGATATAATGAAAGCAGAGGAAAGGAAAATTTTATTATTTTATCATAGACTATATTATGTGTCAAAGAAATAAAAACTGTGATAAATAGATGTAATAAATACATTTTTTCTGAAATATTTTATCTTTTTATGTCAATAACTGTTCATATTAGTCCTTATTATGAACATTTGAAAAATCGGAATGCTAGTGTTCACATTGAACAGGGTTGACTTACTTTAAAAACTTTAAGTTATGCAATATAACTGTCGACTTGTTAATTACTTTTTAAAAATATTATCTTATGTAATTTTTATCCAGAGTCCATATTTAGATCTGAAAAATAATGTAACCAAATATTACACGTGATTTTATTACGATCCAAAACTTTGGGATTTTTAAAAGTGTGCGATTAAATACATTTTTATTCAGAGCTCATATTACCAAATGAAAAACCTTGTAGCCCACTGCCTCACAGGCTTTTTTTTACCGAGAACTATTTGATAATGATATTTAATTAATTAATGTTTCTTAGCAATCTAATTAATAACAAATTAATTTAATATTGTGTTAGTGTATGTTGTTGTTTGATAAGATTTATTGAATTACTTTTTGATACATAACATTGAAAGATTGTCCTCGGTAGGTTTTGCCTGAATAAAATTCTAGAAGATTAAATTTTTGAATTAATTTATATAATGGATATAATCAATATCAAGAACAATGTAACTAATAAGCCAAAAACATGGCTTGATAGATGTGGCCCATCGTCCGAAGTTAATTTAGATCCAAAAAAAAATTAAGCCATAAACATCCTCTGACTATAGTGTAGCCTCATTTAAATCAGTGAAAAATTAAGCTATATATCCTACCAACTCTGTAGTTTACTACTTCGTAAAATTTATGCAAGACATGAGGGTTACGGCGCATGGGGCCCCAATCTGCCTACTGATTTGCATCGATTGCCAGCGATGTCGAGTGATTTAATTGGAAATTGAGAGATAATTCGAAACAATATTTCACACATAGCACCATGATTCAATTCCATTTCAAAACCTAACTTATTTCAATGGAATATGTCTTTTAATAATTGTATAATATATAAATTCATGTTTTCTTTTTGTATTAATTGATTCTCTACAAACCTTCAAAAAATTTAATTTCTGATATATTGCAGACTTTAATGAGCTTAACAATAAAACTATGGTAGTTGTACTGAAGGATTAAAAGTTATAAAGTAATGACCTTGGCCAAAAAAATTTCAATTTTTGATATGCTGTAGAACTTGGCGAGTAAAGCAAAATTAACAATAGAACCAAAGTTACCTGAGTTTTAGTTAAATAGTAATAAAAGAATAAAAAAGAATATCAAAACTCAATTTTTTGAAATTTTAATAAATAAAGACAAAATTGTAATCGTGTAAATTGAAGCCGTATAATAAGTAATTAAATATATATTTTATCGAAAAAATATGTGTTGAATCTAAAGTATAAGAATACATATTAAAAATTTTTGCGATCGTGTTAAACTGAAAACAAGTGTAATATAAATGGAATTTTTGCGCAGTTCTTCAATCGTGGTAAACCGAAACCGTGCAAATCGAGTTCCATGTTATATATATATATATATATATATATATATATAAGACATAATTTGAATAGATTAGAAAGACCTATATTAAAATTATTTGCATGTTGGAATGTCAAAATGATATTATTTTGTATTTTTTATGCGAACTTTTATGGATATGGATATCTTGCTGGTAAACCTAAAATTTCTTATTAACTAGGTTAAAATAAGTAAATTTTAGATTTACAGAGCAGTAACTTTTATACAAATTCGGAAAAATATTTTCAGTTGATTTTGTTTGAAACTTATTTTTGTGGAGCTAAGAATAATTTACGGAGATAAAGGCCCCACTGAGTCCGTAGACGAACGCGATACAATATTCAAATTTATTACAATATTGAAAATGTTTATAGGTCGGTGCGTGTAATTTACATTATATAAATAAGCAAAGCTCAATAAATAAAATTTGACATACTGGATGCACTGCTGGTCTTGGATTGACCGTAGTAAATCTCTTATCAATTTACAATTATTTTGTTTGTCTGTAAAATCTCATTTGTCACAGGTTACCCACCGAAAAATATTGATTTTTGGTTTTTTCGAATTTATAATAAATTTTAATTGATTTTAATAATTTTTAATTTTTATCTTTAATTTTATGTATTTTGTATAACACTTCCGAGCAAAATCACTTATCCGTCCAGTTGTTGATTCATATGTTGTTTTATGATACATTCATTGTAGTGATATGACACCCTCTTTTTAGTACTATTCTCTTTGTTTTAATGTGGTGAAAACAACGATTAAAACTACATTAAAAATTAATTAAATTTTTATTTAATTTTCTAACATTTTGTGATAATTTTTGATTTTAAAAAATGCAAAATTTTTAATTTTTGATAAAAGTTTTTGAGAATTTAAAAGCAGAAATTTGTTTAAATAATAAAGGTTTAATCTAAATAGTATAAAGTTCAAGATTACCTAACGATGACTGTTATTCAGTTGAAATATAATGTAGCTGAATATATATTTTGGATTGATGTTCTCTTTAATTTAGTTCTTTTGCCAATTCTGTGTGATTCGGTTCTAGAATATTGACAAACTACTATATTCTTTCTTCAAAAATGGGGAGAGTTAACAAAAAGGTTCGAAAAGATTTACATCCCAAAAGTATACGATAATAATTTTATAATTAATAATTTTATAAAGTTCCATTTATTGAAAAAAATCTAAAATTTAATCAATATTTTTATTGAAAAAAATTCATTTTTCATTTTGTGCCAATTATATCTTGAAAAACGAAAAATATCAAAAAAATTCTCCATGAAAGAGAGAATCAATGTTTTCATTAAATATTTATTTGGTTTTTAGATTGAAAAATATTTATTTTCGTTAATAATTAAATATTTTCAATTTATAATAATAAAAAAATTACAAATCATGAATTTTTCTAATTAATCAAATATTTTTTTAAGAATATCGCTTTGATTTATTTCCCTGTAATTTACATTTTAATTTTATGGGAAGCCTTTCATTTTGCATTCGTACGGTGTCACTGATCTTTATCTTTCCACGGCAGGCTTTTCAGTTAGGTATAAAGCTTTCAAGAAATTTTAAGGCAAATTCGATTTTAATAGAATGGCAATAGATTTTACAATGGAGAACTAAAGGTGACTTGAAAAGAAAAACCAAGTGATGAAGATCTTCAGTCTTTCTGCTAGCAATTACATTTTATGCTCCTCCCACTTTCTTAGAAATATCTCAAATTTTTATCTACAAGTCTTATTTGTCTTCAATGGGAAAACCAGAGGATTCCAGCTGTCATGTCGTAAAAGTTTCAGTCAACGGTATTAGACATTCCCATGATTTGATAAATAGGAAAATGTTCTTCTACAGCGCTACAAGGCTCAACCTCTTATTTCTGTGTCAGTGGTCTACAAATCTTTTCGACTCACTGAACCCTTAAAATTATAAGGTTTTTTCGGTGAACTTTTATTTACCCTTAGATGATTACAAAAAAAAGAAAATGATCTAAAATTTAGATTCTATATTGTGTCAAATATATGTCATACATACCATATTATCCAGATCTTACTCCGTCAGGCTGTTATATGCTCGGCTCTATTACGTCAACTTTCAGTAAATAGTGATTCTTTACTGTCTTGTAGATTTCTTAAAGGGAGTCAACCCCTGTCAACAAGAACGAAGAAAATTATTGACTTGTACGTTAATTGGTAACATGTATACAATACATTGTACAGTTTGTTTAGCTATATTGTTATGTGAAATAAAAATTGGATTAAAAAGTGAAAATATTTCATATCTACCCCAATATTATATAGGAAAATGTTTATGAAATTTTTAATTAACTTTTTAATTTAAAAATATTTTTCCCATTATTTTTCGTTAATTTAAATTGGGAGAATAAATTAAATATTTTCACGGAGGTAATTAAATAATAATTGAACAAGAAATTAAAGTATATTCGACACGATATTTCCTGTAAAAGAAACATATAAATTCATATAATCTGATTATATGGTAGCCTAACTCTCTGACTATCTGCAACATTCGAATGTATCGCACAAATAAATTATAATTTTCATTTATTAATTAATATCTCACACAAGTAGTTTCAAAAAACTTTCCATTAATAACAGTAAATAATTACATGTTTCAGCTTTTAATTATTGTATATTTTTATATTTTATTAAAGGCTTCTACTTTTCCTGGCTGACTTCAGCGAACTATTTACTGGAATGTATTTAATATTTTGGGCAAGAGGTGTAATTATGTTCTGGCTCATTTCGATGGAGTAATACGTATCCGGTAGTTAAATGTTTAATTAATTTCTAAAATAATGACAGAATAATTTAGCTAATCATAAGCATTTAAAAATAAAAATAATAATAATAAAATTATTAAAATTATAATTATTATATTTATTATAATAATTATAATTATAATAATTATTATTATTATTTTTATTATTAAAAATATAATATAAATTAAAATATGGTATAAATTACTATACAATAACCAAGTTATATTTCGGCCTAAAATAAGTCCTGATCACACAAAAACTAAAATTTATCAAGTTTTTTTCTTTCACTTGTTTTCAAATGAATAAATTAACTTCCTGTTTTTTGCATTGGAGTTCTCCTTTATTAGAAAATTAAGAAATCTTTAAACAATACTATAAAATAAGGTCTTTAAACAATTATAATTCAGCGGCAAAATTGAATTTTAAGTCATAGATTTTTGTTGTCTTTTGCAAATTTTTCAATTTTTATTTAGCTTTACTTGTTATAACTCAACCTATATTCAATGCGTTTTGTAGTCAACTTGAAAGTTTTGGATTTGTACCTAAACCCCTTAATTTCAGAATCACCAGAAACCTTCAACGTTCCTAACTTAATTTAACAAAAATTCTGTAAATTTATTTTTATATCTCATTGAATAATTTTTACAGCAAAGGGTTTTTATGATTTTTAGATCTAGTTGACGACATTAAAACAAAATATTCCACGTGCTACACCAAGCCACGTTGAGACAAATCACCTATAATATAAAACAAAAATCAATAAATTTATAGCATATAAACATACCAACTCACCTTGAGGTTGCTTGTAAAATAGTCACTGAGACAAACCCTACACTATAGAAAATCAAAAAGTGACAGAAATAAAATAATGCACATTAACACAACCTATAATAAAACATGCATGTAAACTTTTAACATGTAGCCATCAGAAGTTAAATTTTGAGGGTTTTGCTAGGAAATTTTTGAGTAAATGAGGATGTATCTTCATAAGATTTACCATTAAAACTAAAATTAATTTAATTTTTCAGACATATCTGTCGAAAAAAATAAAACCTGAAATCCGAAAAAAAGCATATATTGTAAATTTTATTAATAAGTTTTAAAAAATAATCATAAACCAAATTATTTTGTGTACATATTTAAAGATTTTTTTCAAAAGATGTATAAAAAATATAATTATTTAATGCAATTAATAATTTTTATAACTTCAAAAATAATTTAACTCACTTTTTTTGAATAATTTCCGAAAAATAAGTTATCATAAAATAAATCATTTCCTGAATATTTATAATCATTATTATTAATAATATACATAAGATTGTAGATCAAAAGTTATAATTATAAGTTTGAATAATGATTTAATTTCCTTGTAAAATCATAATTCAACTCTTAAAACTTTATAACTTTAAACTTTAAAAAATAACTTACTTTGCAGTCATTTCAGAAATGGCTGAAATCCATTGATTTTTCACAAAAAATAAATTCCAGTGAGTTGATTTATGTTTCAACTTGCATTATAGCGGAATTTATCTGAACTTCGCTTGGTGTAGAAAAATAAGGTTTCATTTGTTCTTTAATTCTTGTACTATAGCTATAGCACATCCACATATTTTTGAACATCTTAATCGATGATAAAAGAGTGCGCTATCGATATCTAATAAAGATGATTAGTGCTAGTGATAATGATATTTCTACAGTGCTTTTAAATTCATAAAAGATTTCTGTAGATTTCGATAATATTGACATTAAAATGATTGTAACTGCAGCTCCGTGGTCACTAAGACAATCTGACAGCATGAAACTCCTAAAATTATTCACATTCCATTTATTTATTTAAATTTTTAATTAATTTTTTTTAATTTTTATTATCCTTAACTAAATTACCAAAGTGTTTCATATATTTTTTAAATACTGAAATGCGTTTCACTATGAGGAAAAGATTATGTTCAATTAAACAAAATTAGAAAATTTAACTTAATCTTTACAATTTTTAATTTAATTTAATAAATTCCAATATTTTAAAATATTTCGTCAACAATTCAATTTTGGACTTGTTTTTCTATTTGCACATTTCTTGACCCCCTTCACATAGTTGGGTTTCGGATCGGTTACTGAATATTCATAGCTTTTATCCTTTTTCGGATTCATCATAAATGAGAAAGTCCCATCGATGGATTTCATGATTCAGGTTTTTGTTTTATTTTTCTCCAATCCGTCACCAAAAAAATGAAGACTTTCCATTATAGCTGGTGCTGAATCAAAATTGTTTTGGAACCTTTTCTCCTTTTACATCCATCAACAAAATCTGTCTAAATCTTTCAAATAATACTCTGTTTAGACGCGATTTACGTCGAATTTCTAATTCATCCTCACTTTCACTTTCTTATTCTGATTTGGATTTGCATTTCACATTTTTCCTTTTTTTCAAAATTAATTTAATAATTCTTTTGAGGAGTCCAGTTGATTTAGGATTTTCATCATTTGTATATCCATGATTGCTATTGGATTCTTCACTCTCAACATATCCTTTGCCGGATTTTGATGAGATTGTATTATCTTCCGAAAATCGAGATTTGGTGATTTTATTATTCGTCGGCATTTTCTTAAATTTTCACTTTCTGAAAATAAATCTGAAATTTCTGTTTTCTTTTTACCACAATCTTTCAAATGAGACAGATTGGTACTTGAAAGGCGGCTACCTATCTGTGAGTATGACATTGGCCATACTTAAAACGCCTTGATGCCAGTCGGTTTATTAATAATAGATGGCAACATTGACTTGATTCTATTTACATCCTCACCATCTATGGGAGATTTATTTAGGTTTCCTTTTGTGTCATTAATTAATGTATGACTTTTACTATTTAATAATTGAGATCTGATAGATGCATTTATTGGTTTCCTTTTACTGTTATCTCCTTCACCTCTTGTTGGATCATTAGAGTTCGAATCTTTCTTATGTAAAGTCTTTATTGGATTTGTTTTGCTAATGGTTGGAATGTCACTAAACAGAGACAACAGAGACTTTTGCATCAAATTTGAGGCAATCTGAGGTTTATCGGAAATATATGATGACTTTGATTCAATCTGACTTTCACTCTCACTACTACTTCCAGATTCACGTTCAATATCTCTTTTATTGATAAATGCTAAAAGACGTTTAGGCTTAGAAAGAGGAAAACGTATTATCATGTTGCTTGTACCTTCATTTCCTGACAATTCATTTCCAGTTTCGTTTGCATCCTTTCTAGATGTTGTGGAATTTTGCTCGCTAATCTTGGTCATTAAAATTCCAAACAAGGATGATTTTTTTTCTTCAGCTTTTGAAACATTCAATAAAGGCTTCATATTTGCTTTGATCTTTTGAGGATTAATTTCTTTAGAATCTCTATCTTTGATTTCTTTTCCATTAAAATTAGTTTTCAAATTGCGATTTTTCAACATAAATTGTTTTGAATTATCATTTTTCTCTTGGAAACTTTCTCTTTTTCTAATCGAATCGTTTCTACGCAACGACTCCATTTGGTTTAAATTAAGTTGAAAATTTCATGTATGATTTTGTTGAGAGAAAATCGTTTTATTCTTTAGACGATTTGCATTGTCTTCATTATTCACTGGAGCATTATGTCCTGAAATTATAGACATTCTTCGATCAGATCTCTCATTCATATCTTTGACTGAACGTTTCAAATCACCAATATTCTTTATGGAATCTTTTCTGGAAACATTTCCTTGTAACACAACTGGCGCAATTTTACAAGAGTTTCTTCTTGATAAATCTTTTGAACTTTTGCAAGAGCATTTGAAAATGTGTGACTGTGAGTTCATTTATAATGAAAGGTATTTCATATATATTCTAGACTTTGACACAATGAAATTTTATATTTTTAGGGTTGATGAAATAAACCAAAATATTAGCTAAGGAAGAGAAGAAAAGATTAGGAATGACAATGGAAATTAAACTAAAATTCGATTTTGATTTCAACTTTCAAGATTTTTAATCTAAGATCAATTGTTGGTTCGTCTTGATTTTTGTTTTACTAATCCACTTGTACTGTCTTATTTATAGTTTTGATAGGAAAAGGTTAACAAATTACGGATAAGTGGCAAATACACAATAATATTTTTCAAAACATGCAAATTTCGGAAATGGGAAATAATAAATATTATATTGAAATAATTCAATTAGAAGTTTAGATAATTGATAGATACTTGTCTTGCAAGAAAATCAGTAACTGTTGCAGCTGTTCAATTTTTGAAACAACTAAATATTATACATTTAAGTAACATGTTCAATAACTCTCACAATGATGAAATAAATTTTGAGTTAATTAAAATAATCGCATATCCTTTATGCATAGCTATTTTCTTAAATAAACTTTTAAAATCCTTTTTTATTAGCCTCCTGATATAAATAATCAATAATAATCACATCAATCTATCGTAATCTAAATGATTAGTTTTAATCAAGTCTTTTAATTTACCAACCCTGATTGTAAAATTATTCAAACAAAGCTACTTTAATTAATTAAATTAATTTTACAAATTATATTCCATGTGTTAAATGTTGTTAAACATCTTCATTTGTTTCACAATTAGAAGTCATTTTTTTTCTAATCCAAGTATTTGTTTAATTCAAAACCTGCCTTTTATTGTGATATTTTAACATTTTTAAACCAATGACCTATTTTAATTTAATTTTAATGTTTAATAATAAACTTAAAAAACCTTCAAAATTTAAAAAATTAACACTAATTTAACAATTTTAATTTTAACACTTACTGTCTTATTAAAATAATTGAAATAACAGAACTAATTTATTTTTTAAAATAATTTTAATATTTCTTTATAAAAGTTTTTAATCCAATTGATTATTTAATTTATATTTAACTGCTCACTGATAATTATGCGCAAATATCCTCACATCGCACTTCTTAAAGAAATCCTTTCATCTTCTTCACGTTTCTTTGAATCAAACATCAATTCTCTTTAAGAAACGAATATCGCCTGTCATTTATCTTTTGCATCACTTCGTATGGTCATTCGTATTTGTCTTACTTGTTTCTTACTTTTTCTAGCATTAAATCTCCTATTTTAAATTATTTTCTAGTTATTATTCTCTCATGTAGTTTCTCTATGGCTTGTTCTCCTTGTTTCTTACTGAATTCTCGTTTTATGCAAACTTTCTTCCAGAAGACCACCTTAGCCAGATGTTTACCAAATGGTTTTCAATGTGTATTCAATGTCTTGCAACATATCTGACCAGCTAATCAGAGTCCATCCTTTTAATGACGCGTTATATATTTTATTCTTGTTCTGAATTGTCTTTCAATGGTCTCAATTGTATCATGAATTACTTTATATTATGGATCAAAACTGATTCAATAAAATTCTTTTCGCCTTTTCACAATCTACATTGATTTCTTTTGGCGCTCCGAATTTTAGAAGCCATTTGTTATTCGTTGTTTTCTTTATCATTTTTCTCATTCTTCTTATTTACTGAAATCAACGAAATTTATCTACTGTATTGATCGATTATTGCAATTATGTACATTTACTTTCTAAACGTTTCTTGGAATGGTTCGCATATGTAAATTTAATTGTCTCTACCTTAATTTTTGTCGAAACTACTTTTGTTCTTTGAAATTGTTCACAAAAGCCTCAATTGTTTCTTTCACCGATTCTTTTATATCCTTCATACCGTAATAATCAGCTATATATTTTATTACTTTTTCATCTCCTGCGTGTGATAGTAATCCACGCATCCCTTTATCAGCTTCCTTTTTTTTTCTTTGGAATCCATACTTTTCCGTCCTTAGTCGTTACTATCCTATCTTTAAATATTTATTTCCAGCACCTTTTTGTGCTATATCCTCCTTTATTTGTCTTATTTCTTCATTATATCGTTGCCATTTATAACTTACAGTTTGCTTCAACATGTTTTTATGCCATGTTTTCACTTTCTCAGTCTTTGCAGTATCGTGACTTAAGAGGCATTGTGTAAAAGTTCTACGTGTACTTCTGCATTTGCGTTTTGATATTTTTGACGTCTAAACTGCTGAGATAATTGATCCACATTGGAAATGTGCAGTTATTGGCTTTTTTGTAGGTATTATAAACCTGATTGTTTTGTGATCCGTTCTCAACGCAAATAATTTTACATAAAGTTAGTGATAAAAATGTTGATAAAAGTAGTAAATTGCAAGCAGCTCCATTTTCGTGACACAATACCATTTCTCATGACTACTCATCGCGTGTGACCAATAGGTTATTACCTTCTCGTAACCATTACTATCTCAATTGTATCAAAATTGAAGTCTGTATCTATTATGAACTCTCTTGTAAAATCTGAATATCACAGAACAGGTGATTTCGTTAATGATTTCTTCCTATCCTTGAAAGCCCTTTCAAAATTTTCAGTCCATATCAATTTCACATTATTTTTCCCATAAAGTTTCTCAAGCCGGCTTGTCTAATTCTTTCTAGTTCCTCTTTCAAAACCGGATGATGTAGCTCTTTTGTCTATGTTAACACTAAAATATTATTAAAATATATCCCTGTTCCTTTAAAGTTGTCTAGTACTTTTACCATTACTTTCTGTAACGTTCTTGGACACGTCACTATTGTTTCAGCCGCATTTAGTTGAAACAATATTGATTTGAAGTAGTTGAAAAAGCAGTTTTTTATTTTGAATTTTCTTGAAGCTCTACCCAATAAAACGCTATTCTTGGCATTGAGTACACTTGTCTATCTGTAACTAGATTTAGCCGTCTGAATTCTAGACGTAATCTGATATCCTGTTTCTCTTTTTTCGAACACAAACCAGCAGTGTATTCAATGATGAGTTGCTTTTAAAATAATATCGTTTTCAAACCGATTCTGTATTGACTCCTCCATATTTGGTATTAAATGAATTGGTTGTCTTCATGGCTTGATGTTTTTTGGGTTTATATGTGTATTTATTTCATGATTCAACAATGTTATGTATCCTGTCTCATTTGTTTGCCATAAAAACATCCTAGTTATTCCTTAAAATTTCCATTAAAACCACATCGTTCATGTTTAATGCTTTTCTTAATCTGTTTAATCTTCCTGTTCCTGTTATATGGTTCCAAAATCTTGATTCGATATTACACATGTGCTTATCACGCGTTGCTTCTACCCTTTTCGTGGCTTTTTTATTTGTATTCCAAATTATTCCAGAACTCTATAGCTCTGATAACCTCTGGCGTTATGTGGTTTACAATTGTAAAATTTACCATTTTCTATATTCCAATTATTTCAACATATATCATTAATTTATCTTTCGTTTCCAATTTGCTATCATTTGCACATCTTAAATCTTTTGCTGTATTTATAAGCTCTATATCATTATATTTTTTTACTGGTTCAAACAATCCATTTCCTGATTTTGGATTTTGATTACTACGCTACGTTCCCCTTTTATTATGTCATATTTGATAATATTTGATCTCCTTTTATATATTGTTGAAATCTCCGTCTTTATCTACTCTTTATTTTTACATATTTCAGTTTCCTTACAGTTCTTCTTGACAAAACTCTTGACATTTTTTACTACTCGTTTAGATTTCTTTTTCTACTTCTTCTCACTACCCACAACAAGTATCTTTAATCTATTATTCTGTCCTCGTGGGAGATCCCAACACCACTATAAAAACTGCCCAGACAATTCCCTTTCCTGCCAGTGCTCTCTATTTTGAGGCAACCAAGAACCTATCTTCTTCGTTTTCATAATTTTCATCTCAGAAGTCATTTTATTTCAAATCCAATTATTTATTTTATTCAAAGCCTGTCTTTTCTCGTGATAAGGCGATCAATTTATTTTAACTTAATTTAATTTTAATGTTTAATCATAAATTTCAAAACACATTTGAAATTTTAAAATTTAACAATTTTAATTTTAATTAATTTAAAATCTACATTTACTGTCTCATTAAAAATTTGAAATAACAGAACTAATTAATTTTTTTAAACAATTTTAAATTTTGCTGATTTTACGTTTTACTTTATTACTTATTTAAATTAATTATTTTAATACAGCAAACCCAGTTAAATGTGGGGATATATTCCCGATCAATGGGGTATTTTTCAATATAAACATTGTAAAACTTGAAAAACAATTTATTGTAAGAGCGAGACATAAAGATTCATTATGAAGATTTCTCCATCTCATCAAGGCTAGCTTTTAGACAATATTTTTTTAAAAATTGTCCCTCGCGTTATAACAAATCCGCACTCACCGGGGTAGCGATGAACGGGGGTTCTCTGTATTTCTTTATAAAATCTTTTAATTCAATTGATTATTTAATTTTAATTTAATTACTCGCTCATAATTATGTTCAAATATCCTCAAACAATAATTATATGACAATAGGTGACAAATCTATTTTTATAAAAATAAAATTATATAAAATGATTTAATTAAATTTATTTACAAACAGTATGCAACAAAGCTTCGTAATAACTAAATTATTGTTTATAGTTATTTGTGAGCTATCAAAATTAATTTATTTAAATTAATGCCTGTGTCATCAAGAAACCCATATTACGACTATAGCCACGAGTAAAACAAAATAAATTGAATCTGAAAAAATTAAACTTCTCAAAACAAAATTCAATTTTTATTAGTTATTCATAAATTAATTTAAAATGTTTACATTGTAAATTAGGAAAATAAACCAAAATTCATTAATTTTTCAACACTAAAAATTCCAGATTTTAAATAATGAATTGCATTTAAAATTTTTTATTTAATTGTTTCACATTTTCTTGACAATATCATGACAAATATCACTTGAAATTACAAAAATAACAATGATAATAATAACAATTAATAATAATAACAATTAATAATAGGAATTAATAAAAAAAATAATAATAATTAATACAAATAATACACGATTTTTAAAATAATATTATTTCTTTAAATCAGATCAATTTTACATCCTTGACAAATTTTCCTGAATTTTTAACTACTCCTTATTTTAGTTGCCCTCGAGCCGCGGAATATCATATCCGTAACTCCTGATAACACATTTTATACTTAATGGTGGCTTTATGATATGCTAACTTTCGTGTATTTTCTATTCAGGTTCGGTTAAATCCAAATTGGAATGGCAGATGAATTTTTTGCTTCGATTACAATCTCTTTTCCTTCTTACTTGGTTAATTCATTCTTTTATTATAATAACATTTTCTCTTTTGTCTCTTTTTTTCACTATCAATAATTACTTTTGTTTTGGAGACTACCGAAACATTCTTGATAATTAGAACGCGTCTCTATGGAAAGCTTTCTTTCGTAGACTTTTTACCATTATGTGGAATCTCTTGATTTTGATTAGTTTTAATAAAAAACATTTCTACATTTTCAACGTAGTAAATAGTAAAATTTTTTCGTAATTTGATTTTAATTTTGAGCGCCAAATGGTCAATTTTTATTCTATTTTCTTCAAAATTCAAGCAATGTTTAAAAAGAAAATTTATTTTATTCAGAACCAATAATATTTTTTCCGAAAAAAATACTTTACACTTTATTGGCATTTTTAACATATTTCTTTACTACTGAACTGCCGTTTTTATAACTCATTTTGTTAATTTTTAGCTAAGTTTGATTCAGTTTTAAAAGATTCCATCAAATATTCCTTCAATTTTCTTTCAGCATATTTGATGGAATAAACTGATAAATTAATCACTTGTGCGAGACTGAAGGGCTAAGTATGTCAAATTCTAGTTGTACCAAATTCAATTATGTAATGTCTATCTTTGCTAAGTTGACAGTTCTATCTACAAATTATATATTGTATACTATACAATATTATAGTATACCCTATACAATGTATAGGGTTCGACTTACTTATATAAGCTAAAATAGCATGAATACTATCATCAAATTTCTTTGGACGTATTTGACACGCGCGAATGCTATTTATTTTCATTAAAATAAATAACTGTATTATTTTAAAATCTTGCTTCCACATTTTTAAAAATTAATTTTTTTGTATACACATATTTGTTAATTTTTAATATTAATATATAAAAATTAAAAATGTTATCAACAAATTTTGTTTAAGCTGAGTGTGCACATGATACGAAAAATATTATTCTAAGAGCACACGAAAAATTTCCTCAAAATAGTATGTTTTCATCATTTAATTTTTGATTAAAAATTAAAAAAGCATTTCAAATTTTTTATACACTCTTGTTGAATCTTTTTATATACTGTGCTTTTTGTAAGCAAAGTATTGACCTAATTAACTATATTGTTTAAATGAAGTAAGAATCATTGTCAAGTTTTTGTTATTGTGTTTACTTAAACATATGTTGTGATGCTTAGAACAACAAAAAGTGTAAAACTGATCATATTTTAAATTGAATTATTGCATTTTTTTATCAACGCACACAAAAATATTTTGTTTTTAAAGAATTTTGCAGAAATATTTGTTTCGCTGTTTTGCCTTTCTTTGCGTTTTATTTATAATTTTTTATTTTTAGTTTCACTATTAATTTTTTCATCCTACACTTTCTTAATATATGTTATCAAAAATCATTTGTGTTTGCCAATCTTGACTTTGTAAAATTGAACCTGTTTTTAGTTAAATATGTAAAGGCAAACCATTTTTAATACTAAAATATACAAAAACATATTACTTATCAAAACATGTATAATCTAATGTTTGTAAGAGGATTTGGGTGATTGCATCAATATGGTTTTCGAAACATTTACTCTTTCCTAACCACAACCTCCTTTATATATGTTTGTTTAAATAAATAAAATTTTATTTAAAATATTTTTTTAAAATTAGGTGATTTAGAAAAAGTATAATTTAGATCACTTTGAAGTCAATAGTTACTCTCTTTTTTCTCGACTTCCAATCTTAATCCCTCATTATTTTGTTTGAATCAAATCATTTTCAATAATAATATCAAAATCGTTTGTTTAGAAATATTTTGTATATATATATATATTGTAAAAGGGAAAAAGTAGAAAATGGTCTACGAGTGATTTTATCAGACAATTACATAACAAACATAAAATTGAAAAGAAAGCTGTCATAAATGAAAAGAAATAATAACAAAAAAGTTTCTTTGGACAGTATTTCTATCAATTTTATAGCATTAAGATTATTTATCAGAAAGTCCTTAATAGACAAAAAGACATTTTTTGTTTATTTATAAAGCAATGCAATAAAAGAACGGTTATTTTCTGAAATTATTTAAGGTTCTTTAAACAAATTTTATGAGTATTCATGTTTAATTTATTTAAGGTATAATTTTTAATTTAATTTCTATACATACGCATGTAATAAAAAATAACAATATATTTTTTTTCGTACAATAATAAAAGATTTTTATTTATTAAAATTATATTTGTTTTGACATTTTCCCGACTTGAGCCAAATTTAGTGTAATTTTTTGTTTTTCAGTAAATTCTACACACAATTATCTTTCAATTTCAGACAAGTAAATAATAAGATCGGCCCTTGCTGCAAAGTATATATTAAATGGATTAAAACATTTTGGATTATAAAATAGTCCTTTTCTAGAAATCGAAAATGTTTTCATCAATATAATATATACATTACAACAAGAGCTTATCTTATTATTTAATTCTCTGAAATTTTAATTTATGCTGCTACCAAGAAATCACCGATTTATAATTATCTCCTAAATTGAAAAATTTAATTCTTCATTAGTTCTCGCCATTCAGATGACATTCACGTTATGGTGATGTTCCAGAAATTGGAAGCACAAAGGGAATCACTGTTAAAATATTTAAACTTTTGCTATCATCACTTTTAAAACGGAGGGATAATTTTGGAATTTATGAATTAAGAAAACTTAATTGACACAACTAAGGAAACCTGAGAGGAATTGAAAATTCCTGTGGTACTGATTTTGAAGGTTCATGTAACATGTTGCGCTGAAGGTTTTCAACTCCAGTCGCTACCATTTCCTATAAAGAAAATTCAATTTGAAGATGAATGTGATTTTAAAAAAATTTATTAGGAAGAAAATTTTAATACGACTATTTGATAATGATTTTGTAAAGAGAGATGTTTCAGAATATACATGTGAGACTGATAAAAATCGCATAGTTAACGCTTTCGTTATAAGGAGCGTACTTAGATTCGTCCATTAGATGGAGAGCAGATATTTTCGATTTGACTTTTACTGTGCTATGTAATGAAAAACGTATGCATTTCACTTATTTACGAATGTTTGTTACGAGGACCATGTGTTTCCAGTGTTAAAATTAATAATTAATAAGTTTTATAATGAAAAGGTTAAAAATATGTGGATCAAATTAAAAAAAATTTTAAATTTCGAGTTAATAAATAAAACGATGTGTAATATCATATTTCAAAGTTTTTAACATTTTTTTGTTTCTATTTTGTATTAAAACAAATTGTTTAAATCAATTAAAAATATTTTACATTTAAATATTTTAAATGGTTTTGTTCTTCAATAATTTTGATACACAAAATATAAATGAATCTTTTAATAAACTCACTCGTCAAAAAACAAAACTTTAATTATTATTATTATGATTATTATTATTATTATTATTATTATTATTATTATTATTATTATTATTATTATTATTATTATTATTATTATTATTATTATTATTATTATTATTATTATTATTATTATTATTATTATTATTATTATTATTATTATTATTATTATTATTATTATTATTATTATTATTATTATTATTATTATTATTATTATTATTATTATTATTATTATTATTATTATTATTATTATTATTAATTGTCTCAGCTGATAATTTGACTGCTTAAAATGTTTTCTAATAATTTTTGATTCGGTAAATTTCCAACTAAAGTTTTCAATAAAATAAATAAGTAAAATATATTTTTATCAAATACAAAATATAAGACAAGAACATATATTTTTTAAAAAAAAGTTACTAATCTAAATTTTCAATATCCTTGATTTGAAACCTTTTACCAAGTCTGGGATTAATTAGATATCGTTTTCCTAATCTCGGATTAATGAGGCTGTACCGCCGTTTTGATAAGTACGTTTCATCCTTTGATAAGTCATCCATAACACTGCTGAATATGAATTCTTGCTGAATACATATAAAACTTATTAGTAATATAATTTTAAAGTAATACATTTTTGTAATTTTTAAATTTTTTATTAGAATTTATATAACAAAAAAGCAAAATCCGATTGGTTATTAAAAATTTATTTCGTAAACATAATTAGTTGAAATAGTATTGGGTAATATGCGATTATTTATATTATTCTGCCCTATCTGATTTTCCTGTCAGAGGAGAGGAATTGTAGTTCAATAATAACAATAATAGTAATAGCAACAATAATAATTATAAAAATAAAAATAATAATAATAATAATAATAATAATAATAATAATAATAATAATAATAATAATAATAATAATAATAATAATATTGCGTGGTGTCTGCAACATTTAGTTTTTATCTAATTTACTAAATTTTAATTATTTAAAATAAAATTACAAATGCATTATAAATAAATAACAAATATTTAATTTTTGTTTAAATATCTTACTTTTTAATTGAATCCCACATTGTTATCTGCAAGAAGTGTATCAAAAACTACTAAATCACTTCATTCATTCATTCATAATGTTCGTCATCAAAATTCAATATTGGAAATTTCTGTTTGGTTTAATGCTCATTTCCACATATTTATGACAGCTTGAAACAAAACCAACTCAATTAAAAATCGAAACTATTCGAATTGATTCAGAAAATAAATTATTGTGTTCTCCTAAAAAGGTTGAAAATGAAAGTAATATCATTGATATACGATATGTACACAACAATGTTATCAGTGGAAAAACTCGAAAATTATACTTGAAGAATGTTCAGTTAAAAGATGTTGGAAAAAATGTTTGCAAATCAAGTGAAAAAGTAGAATCATGATATATTGCTGAAGAAATGTTGACCATAACTGATCAAAATCAAGAAAATATTACTCACATCGGTATTTCTCATCTCGATAAAAATCATAATACTCACAGACTCGAAGATACATAAAATCTCTACATTGAGTATTCAGTTACGAATCGGATATAATCAGCTAATTGTACATTTTACGGATATATTTTGGATGTTATTTTTATGTCTACATATTATAATAGCAACAATTTTAACAATAATAATCGCAATAAAAATAATATTAATATCGTAATAATATTAATATGGCTTTACAAAAAACTTTGTATCTGAAAAATCCAACAATAAAAAATGCAGTCAAAAATGATTGATAAATAATATAAATATCCAAATTTTATTTGTACAGTGTCTTGATAATCAATAGCATACTTGTAAAAACTTTGACCAAGCTTCGACGTCAGTGAACTTGGAAGAATTGATACTTGATTGTACATCAAATTAATCAATTTATGTAGATACTTTAATAAATATACATTGAACAGAATAGCTTGAGAAAGATAAAAATTCCTAAACACGTATTATTTTGATCTGAAGATCTCTTGATGTCGATTTGATAACACAGAGGTACTATCTGTTTTATCTACGAAAAACCACGATTAACATTTACGGGGATTGAATTTTTGATAATCACAGAAATTTGTGTTTGTGTTTTTTACTGATTTTTGAATAGTTCTCAAAAAATGAAAAAGTAAAAAATGTCCTTGTTTATTTGTACAAAGTTATAAGTTTTTTAAGTTATTTAATTTAATAATACATTTGTAATTTAATTTTTAAATTAATGTGTATTAAATTGAAATGTATGAGGCACTGCAAATAGTTGAATTAGATAGAAATACCTTACCTTTAATAAAATTAACAATTCCTGAATAAATCTTCGAAATATTTTAAAGAAATTTATATTAAATTACGAAATAAAACTAATTACTGAAGTACTTTGAAAATTTGCGATTTCAATAAAAAAATTAAAACAATGTTTGACAGCCTATTCATTAAAGTCATTTAATAACACCTATCTAAAAATTGAACTAAATATAAATTCTTAAAATATAAATTCTTAATCGAGATTTTTAGAGGCAACTCAGAATAATTATAATTTATTAATTTAGTTTAAGAATTATTAAATAATTTAAATTAAAATATTTAATATAATCCTCATAATTAAGATGAGTATTATTATATATTTGAAAACAAAATAAAATAAAATATTACATAAAAACTTTTAACTTATTTAAATACAAATATAGAAATATGGTAAAAATTAAAATTTAATTAGTAAAAATTCATAACTGAAAAAGAATATCGTAAATTATTGATTCTTCTAATATAATATTTAATGTCTGATAAATCAATAAATTGGAACTCCACAAAAATAAAAAAAATCAATATTATAACATATTTTTTAATACTATCATAAATCATTTTAATATTTTGTAACAATTATTTTTTCAAAGTGTTTTAGCTATATTATAAAAATATGTAATAAATTTTGAATATCAAATTCAGAAATATGGACCCCCTTTCAAATATGTCAAATTTAAAATGTTAATTATACATAATTTTGAGTACTTTACATAAAAACTGTTGTCACTAATAAATCTTGTTCATATAACAATAATTTAAACCAATATAGTGGCATACTTAATGCAAAAATGTATTTAATCCAATGCTAATTTAAACAAAGTTAAAAATTGAAAAAATACTACCAGGATATCTGATCTTTCGCAAAAATATGTTTTATTTAAAAGATAAAATAAAATACAAAATAAAAATCATAGCAAAATCAACAACTTGAAAAATCAAGGATTTTTCTATTAAAAACATCAAACGAAATAAAATGAAATGTTCTTTGAGACAGGCTTATGTCTAACAGCACTTGCTTAAATGAAAATGATTCCAATAATGTTAAAGAAATTAAAATTGAATTTCTCAGGAAAAAAAAGTAAAAGAAATTAAAGTTATTTTTCTTTCCGGGAATCTGTCTCTCGCCGTTTTCATCAACATCCAAGTAAAATTTCAATCACAATCAAAGCTAAAAAACGAAAAACAAATATTCAAACAAAATATTAATTTATAAATTTAATTTTTAACTGGAACATTTTATATTATTTTATTAGAATAATTATATTGCGGACATTTATTAATTAATTATAGCAGAAAAATATATTATTATTATTATTATTATTATTATTATTATTATGACACCTATGATGATGTTATTAAAATTTCAAAATTTCAAAATAGTAAAAACGATATAGTGAAATTTTTCAATTTTTCGAAAAATTTCCCTATATCATTAATTTTTTAACTCAATAATATAATTCTTAACTTTAAGTCGTAATTGAAGTAAAATATTTTGATAAATTTTTATCTTGAACTGACAATCTTAAGATAATATTACCAAAGGAAAAATAATTTTATCATTTAAAACTCTCGAATAAATTATTTTTAATTGATTCAATCAAGTTTATTTTACTTTCTGAAAAAAAGCAAAATGAAAGCGTCACTTAAAACATTATATAAAAACATATAAAAACATATATATATTATGACTTACTGTTGACACTACGTAGAATCTCGAGTCAAGCATTGACAATATTTGTGTAGAGCGTGGGATAAATCCGCATCTCGCATCTTAAGAGTTAATTTAGAGGGACATTGATAGCTCTGGCTTGTTCAAATTATTTCAAGCAGACTAGTTGAAATTATCATTTACGGATAACTGATTTAACATAAGTAAAATAAACATTTTGCAAAATTAATATTCGAATTTTTAGCTATAATTTGAATTTATATGAAAGGTATATTTATTACAAAAATATATTTTTTTTATAATAAGTGCAATTCGGATTTACTATAAGAAAGAAGACTTTTAAAAGGCGAGCAATAATAGCAAGCGTTCTATTCAAGGCAATCACTAAAAACTAAAATTAGCAGAATAACTGTTTAAATTGTTGTTAATTGCACATGATAACTTTAAAATTGTACAATTTTCAATCTTCAACTATAGATTTTATGAGATTTACACTATCCAGATAGTAGGAAGATGTGAGCCCCATGGTCAACTATGAAGTATCGCACTCAAACTCCCCCACCCCATATAAAATAGCATTAGTATTTCGAATTCAAGAATGCAATTGTTACGCATCATTTTTTAAAAAGTGGAATTATTGATTGTAAAGTGCATTTATTTATTTTGAGCGCAACATAAATGTATAATTATTAAAACACTCCAAATTTTGGAAACAACCCATATTTGTTTAAACAAGGCTATATACAAAAATCAAGGAAAGAATTTCTTTTTGATACATTTTTTGTAATTTTGTAATTTTTTGTAAGGAACATTTTTGTGAACATTGGAAACGCGGTATAATTAATCGAGACATAATTCATGAAAACGTTGCGTCTCAATTCAGCTAAAACAATTTTGAAATAAATTCCTAAAAAAATATTTATTTTCCTTGGAATAAAAAAATTGAGTTTATTTTTATTTATTGAATGTCTTTTAGCTCATCAGAGTCAATACATTTTAAATTTATCGTAAATTATATAAAACTAATAAAGAAAATTTAATTATTTAAATAATCACACAATATTGGCTTTGAATTAAATAAAAGAAAGCGCCAATCCAACATAAATAGTATACTACAATATATTTCGATGGACTCACTGTCGTCGTCAGGTATATTCGAACTTGAAACTATAATTATTTAAAATGCTTTATTAATTTTGAAGATAAATTCTAAAGAAACAATGATTGTCAAGATTCAGTCATTACCAAAAACATTTTGAAGTATATGTGATCAGTTTAGACTATAAACTTTAGAGGATGTAATAAAAAACCTTCAATTTATTTGTTTTTTCACATTTTCAATGGTTTTTCATATAAACTAACTTTTAATAATTTTTATCCAAACTATTCGTGGACTCTGAGTTTAGTATTGACATAATTTTTGAAAATAGTGTCTTGTTTAAATCTTTTCGAAAATTGTTTTTGAAAATGTAACAGGGGCACCTAACATTTTTTAAAGATTGATGATTTTACAATGGTTCAAAATTACACATTACTATTTACTATCCCACTTTTCCTTTTTACCATGTTGTATGTAAAGTGAAGATAGCTACCATGTTTTTAGTCAAACAATACATAGACAGAATATAATTCTCTACAAAATGGCTACATTTGAAATTGCAAGTAGTGTAGTTTGTATGCTACACACATGTTTTATTGTAAAATTTGCACTTTTTAATTATTTAACAAACACTTTTAGAGTTTCTTTTGTAGTAAAGTAATATGTCAAAGTAATAAGTATGTGTCAAATTAATTTTTTTATAATATGTCTTAATCAGAAATTAGAAATAGTGTGTTGTGTGTTCAAAACACATGATTTATTGTGAATTTTGTATTTATATATTTTACATGTTAAAATGTAGTGAGGAAAATAATTTATCACTTTGTTAAAATAATTCAATAATTTGTTGTAATTAAATTAATACAATTCATTGTAATGTTTTATAGCTTTGATTAAATTTGACTAAATAATTTATTATTTTATTACAATTCGAAAAAATATGTTATTACTTGACTGAAATTTGATTAAATAATTTATCTTTTCAATACAATTAACTTCATTGTAATTTAATGAAATATTTTATTAATTGTTGTAATGTTAAAGTATTTTGTTGAAATTAACTGAAAATAGTTTCTTATTTTGTTACAACTTGATGAAATAATTTATCATTGTGATGGGATTCGAAGAAATATATTATAACTTGGTTGCAATATCTTATAGCTTCGTTACAATTTAATGAAATATTTTATTCATTTGTTGTAATGCTAGACGCCTGATGGATAAAAGATATTAAATTTTCACGGCCACTTTCAAGGGATTCCCACCAAATGCGCGCACAACCATTGGATACCCGTAAAAATGACGTTGGAAATGTATTCCAATGGGCGGTTTCTAGTAAAAGGTGAGCCATATTTCCATGACTGCTAATACTATAGAAAACCTTTGGGTTCACGAGCTACCATAGAAGGTATTCACGATCATTTTAATTATGGGTCCCTCTGTCTCTAATTTAATTGAAATAATATCGATCCTTCGATCCCTTTATTTTATTTTAAAGGTGCTATTTATCGAATACTTAAAGTGATTGTAAAACGAACATCCATTCAAATCCCAGAACATTTTATTAATTATTATTTCAAAATTATTGGTGGTTGTCGGAAGATGATGGTCCAAATTTCTTTATCTGGCCCAGAAAACGAGCGGTCTTCAATATGCGCCTTCTTTCTCTGATTTGGGTTTGGTTATGGATCATGATTACTTGAGATGGGCAGGTGATATTCGGATCAATGTTCAAAACTGTGCTGGGGTAATGCCCGATTTCTGCTCTGATCGTTTCTTTTAACTTTAGTTGATAATCCTCCTTCTTTAACTTGTCTAGTTCGGCCATCATCTCAGTGTGTTGGTTCTTTAATAATTCATTTTGTTGGTTTAATTTTGTCGCTTGTTACAGCCGAGTCCAGGTCTCCTCCATCCGACGACATCTTCAGATCATAAATTCAGCTCTCTGGGTCTGTTTTAGGGCTCGTTGTGATAATGAGCTACGTCTCGTCTGAATTTTTTCACGCCCAGGGTTTTATTATTGTTTGGTTGCACTAAAATAATTGAGCAAATTTTAGATTGAATTGAAACTTGTGTTTGAAATAATCTTATGACAATGAAGTTGATGAAAGTTTACCTAAGGTAAACATATATATTAAGACAAAATATAATGGGTTATGAAACGATGTAAACTTTACGAAGAATTCCATAAATTTCGAGGAGTATTTAGTTTAATTTATTTATTTCAGGAGTAGATCAGTCGAGTAACATATGTCTGAGGTCCTAATGACATGTTTTAATTCGAAAATATAATTGAAATTTGGAAATTCGGGTCCTTTTCCCTTTAAAATCCCAGAATTCAAACTTTAAAAATTATCAATTTAAACAAGAAATTCCGTTTTATTTTTAGAACGGAATTTCATTATTCCGCATGCCGAGTCGGGTGAGAAGTAAGATTTGAGTATTTATTGGTAATTTTATTGATTACATTTTTTAGAAATTTTGGGAAAATTTTGTTGGAATATTTGACTCGCACTATTGAAATTTAATATTCAGAGGTATGGTAAGTTGATAACCCTTTGTATTCTTTAATAAATAATTTTGGATTTAAGTTTTTCCTTTTATCTTATTTTTAATCATTTAATTTGCATATTTTAAGAGTAACATTAAGATTTAACGAAATTTCTTTGAATTATTAAGTTTATAAGAAAATAAAAATTTATCTAATTTGTTACGATAATCTCATTTATTTTATTTTCTTTCTTTCATGATTGAGAAAGGGTGGCTTCTATCTCGGTTTAATCCTTGCTAATTCCTTCGGCTTTTCTCCTAGTCCACTCGGCCGAATGCTAGATAAAAAAATTTAGATAAGCTCATAATTATGATAAATAATAATAACGTAGAATAATGATAAAAGGAAAATATTTTTATTATAAATAAAAGTTAGAGTATTATTTATCGGGTCGATTAAACCTAAGCGTAGTTGTAGTTGGTGGTACGAATTGAACATAACATCTTCTAATTGTCTTGGGTTTGACATAAACATTTAATCAGGACCATAATGAGGCTGAGTCTAGGTATCCTAAAAACAAAATTTGGGTTTTTTATAATAAAATCTATTAAAGGCTGAATATGTATATAAAATCCTGAAAATAAATGTAGTATAGATGGTAATAGCTTTGAAGACTTCGATGATTATTCAACAAAATCAACACATAAAATTTGTAAATAAATCAATAAAGCAATATTATTATTATTTCTTTTCTCTTCTCTGCCATTGTGAGTGTAATTTTGGTATTATGCCAACAGTGTACTACTAACGATGCATTATTTTCAACCGATTGTTTTTGTAGAATGAATCTGAGCCAGCTGACGTTTGTAAAAATAAAATAGATGAATAATAATGATAAATATGATAATGATCAATATATAATTAGTAATGAATATATAATGAATATATAATTAGTAACTTATGGATAATAGTAATCAAAAATGATAATTAAAATAATGATTGTGATAAATGGTTAATTATGGGTTTTGATGATTTCATATTATTGATCGTAATGGGGATCGGTCATGAGGCATCTCGCATAGGTCAAGCACCATGGGAGCGAAGCTTCCTTGGGGCTTGATCGATGCGAGGAGAATATTTCGATATTATACGTTTTAGAAAATTTAATATTTCGACTATAAAGATGACGAATCATATTATTTGAAAATTTGTATTAAATACACCTAACATCTATTCATAAATCAAAAATGATATAAGGTGGGGCATTTCCTAAAATTATTTAATTTCTGCATAAAATTAATAAAAACCAAAATTCAGTTACGTCTACTAAAATTTAACATTAAATATAATCAACAAATAAAATTAAAAATTAGAATGCAGATAGGTCATTACTTTAAATAGTTTCAAGTTGGTACGATTCTGCAAAAAAAATTTTCCTAAAACTTTCATTTTGAAAAATAGCTTTAAAGTATGTCGATCTGGCATCGACTTATTTAGGCGGATTTTACACGCATGTTTTTTGATGCGGTAAAACAAAACGCCTACATGTTTTTACCATATATCATCACTTTTACCCTAGTTGTCAGATTTTCATGATTCTTTTTTATTAAAGTTTCTAATTACATTTTAATCTTAATTCTCATAGTTATTTTCTAGAATATAAGCGTTTTCGATGAATTTGGAGTCAATTTTATGAAATAGGTTAATTTTGCTAAAAGTTAGTGTTTTTCTATTCTTTTTTAATGTATTTATTTATTTTTTGCATATTTTTGTATTTTTCTACTCTTTTTTCTACTTTTTGTATTATTTAATGCTAAGTAGGCTATTTTTGATGATTTTTCGGCCATTTGCATTTTGCGCGCCCTGATTTTATCGGATATCGTGCCAGATAAACAACAAATTAAAATCTTAGTTTTTGTCCAACAGTAATATTAATATTAAGTATTTTGTTGCAATTCGCTGTAATACATTATAAGTTTGTTGTAACTTAATGAAATGTTATTAATTTGTTGCAAATCAAAGAAATAATTTGTAACTTTCATGCAATGTTCTGTAATGTTATTCATATTTGTAATATAAAAAAAGTGGATTTCCAAAAAATGGGCTTTTCAGAAAATTTTTTGAAAATGCATGGTGGACCCTTACCTTTTTTCAAAGATCGAGGATTTTACTTTGGATCGGGAGTGTACATTACTACTTACTCTACTATGGATACTTGAAGGCGTTTAGATAACAGTTTCACATTAACCCTAGATAAATAAATTAACAATAAAGTCTATTCGCCAACAAAAATAAAACCTTTTAGAAAAAAATATTTATGGAAATCAAATGAACCAGGTGTGGTAACGAATAAGTTGCTCCATCTGCAGCTAGATAGATAGAGGAAATAGAGTATTACAATATGAGATCACCATCTGAAGTATTTTCTGCCCATATTGTGGAGTTGAACCAGAGAGTGGAGTGCAACACGCTCCCTCGAGCACAGTTGTGATAATTAAGGGTCGTGCTTGGCATTTGGTTGCCAAAACCCTTTAACACTCAAATGAATTCCAACAATATTACAATTTTTTTATCCATTTATTGATCTGCTTTTTTATTCTCCGTGCTCTTTCTCCTGTTGTACCATTTGATAAAAACCTAACACTATTATCAATTATGCGGTATTCATTGGACACCAAACCTATAAATCCAATAAAAGAAATTTTAATTAAAATATGAAGATACATTTGTGCTGTTTAGTGATGCAACACAAGATGAAAGTGGGAGAAAATAAAGTGGATTAGTAAAAGTTAAAAATTCATAAAAATTATGAATTCATAAAAATTAATTAAATATTGCCATATTTCAAGGAAACAGAAATGTACGGATAGCAAATGAAAAGAGGAATACAAGTATGCTATTGTAAAATCAATAAATACCCCTGAATAAAAGATATTTAATATACAAACATTAATTAAAAATTCATGAACAATTTATTAGACATATAGAAAGCCTGAGGCATACAGGAAGGTCCGAGCCATATAGGAGGACACTCAAGGCACATGGAAAGCCCAAGATAATGAGATTAGTCTTTTCTCTGAAATCAATAAAGAAAATTAGTTTCGCTCGTGGTCAGATGAAAGGGTTGAGAGATTGCCTGCACAATTATGGCAGCGAAAACAAATCTTTTCTGGGACCTCGATTGAAAAAGATGAAATCGATTTTAATAAATTTGAAGACGGGAATATTGCTCTTGTTAACATTTCCACCACAATTACAAGAAAACACGATTCTCAAATTCTCTGAAAACGTAATAGCTATCGTAACTTGCAAAAAATACTCAATAAAATGTAAAATCACCAAAAAATAAAGATTTTTAATCTTTTCGACATATTATTTCTATCACATATACTTACAAAGCCACTAGTGATTTTTGGCTTTCATTAATTTAGCTGCACTCAATGCACCAGTCCAGGTCATCGATAGCAAATGCATTTATTGTAATTATTATCGAAAATGTAATTTTAAAAATTGCATCTAAATAGAATTTATTTGAAAAATAACAACTCCAACTAAGTTATCAGTTTATATTAATAATTTCGAAAATTTGTTATACCAAACAGAACTTATTGGATGAGGCTTGTCGAGTTGTGTAACATCAATTCTGTCGATTTTATTAGATATATGTATCTTTGCTCGATAGCTAAACCATATAGCTTTTCCTTCAATATAGTCATCAATATTTTCATTCAGTTCCTTTTTTTTATTATAACATCTTATTCGAACTGTAACATCTAAATATGATTCTTTTTCATAAATTTCCAAATTGGTTATAACCAAATTAACCGAATTATATTTCAGAATGAAATAAATTCGAACAGTGTTAAGCCAAGCCGCGAACGATAAATATCCTTTATGGACAGATGGCTGAGATAGATTATATTGAATTGTGTATATCATATTTCGATTGAAAAGTCTTGGATCAGTATTTCTAGGGATGTAATATAAATCAAAAAACGTTGGGAAAGCAGTTTCGATAAAATTTTTGTACTTAACCAAATTTTCAATGTTGCTTTTATCCGGAGGTTTGAAATTGTTTCCTTTCTCGGTAGAAAATTTGATATTAGAACAATCAATAAATTGACGATAAAATTTATCGGAATTCCGGAAGTATATAATTGTAGCACAGTCGATGTTTTCTAAAAACTTTTTGTCACAAGTTTTACTATGGTCATTTTTTGTAATTAAATTATACGCGCTGCAGAAGTTTCTAAGATTTATTAGAACGTTTTTTTTCAGATAATGTTTGATTATTGTTTCCATGTTCAATTTTAAGCCATTCATTAGAAATAAAACAGTTACAGAAAGTAATAAAATATCCAATTAACCGTACATAAATTAATTATTTTAAATTTCAAAATAAACTTTATGAAGACAGTAAATTCAAATTATAATATTAACTTTTGTATTTTTAAACAAAGTGTGATTTGTAAGCCTAAATTACATCATGAATTTTAAATGATTTATGTAATCATTCAATTAAATGTGTTATAATAATAAATGAAAAATAATAATAAAATGAGTTTTTTGAATTTACTTAAAATAATATCCCTGTCAATATTTAAGTTATTTAAATCTTTACAAATGTGTCTGCCAAAACCTATTTAAGATTTGTTTGCCAGACATAGTTATGCTGGGCACCTGATGGGTAAAAGATATAGGATTTTTGCAGTTTATTGTAAGGGATTCCCACCAGATGCGTGCACAAGAAATATAACTATTGGATACCCGTCAAAATGACGTTGGAAATGTATCCCAATAGGCGGTTATTAGTAAAAGGTGAGCCATACTGCCATGACTGCTAATACCCTTGCTGGGCACTGATGGGTCATAAAATAGTTAAACTGCCTAAGGTTTACTATTCCTCACCCAACGCCCACATAAGATATTTTAACCGCTAATCACCCGTCAAAAATTGACGTTGGTACTGTGAACTAGTGGGTGGAAGGTTAGCAAAAGGTGAGCTCCTTTTCAAGAACTGCTAATGCCCTACCCCCCCTCGGGTTCACGAGCTGTCATAAAAGACTTCATGCTCTACTTGATCGGTCCCCCTTTCATCTATCTATCTAATTAATAATTTACCTAATCATTTGATCGTTTTAGCATCCCCATATCCAACGACTTCAATTCATATTCAAACATCAATATAAAATTTAACGCAAAAATCAACATTAACAAGTTATATTTAAGTTTTACAAATAGTTAGATCGAACGCACAGGAGTTAAAATCCATTCGCATCCAGGATGTGACCTAATAAGCGAGCTCGTTTCAATTTAAACAGCCGTTCCCGCTCCTTTTTACTCGGCCGATTCTTCCTTCTATTCCTCTTAGGCAAATCTTCTGGTGGACTTGAGGAATCTGGAGTCAAAGTTTTTACTCCGTCATCTTTCCCGGTAATATTACGTATCACTATGGCTTGCTGCTCTGCCGATAGTGTTGCTCCGCTCTGCATTAGCCCTGTGCGGATTTCATCCCTCAATCTCAATTCGGCCACTTGTTTTTCAAGCTCCTGGGCCTTCTGCTCGGCCAGCCGCAGGGTTTCATCCTTCCGACCTAACTTGGCTCTCAATTGGTCCATCTCTTTTTTTAATTTGGTCGCCGCCTCCGGGCGAAGCCACGTTTGTTCCATGTGGCGGCACTTCCGCACCATGGTCTCCGCCCTCTGAGTTTGAGTTACCGCTGTTTGGTGGTACTCGGATATGTCCCTGCGGAATTTGTTGATCATCCTTCTGTGTGAGTCCACTGAACAAAAATATTTATATCCTTATCTTTATTAATTCAATTTATGCATAATGAATATTAACATAATTATGTATTTCTAAAACAAATATCCCTCGGAGACGTATCATGCTATCTAGACGGGAAAGGAATGGGTATGTATCTTTTATCTGACTTACACGCCCCGAAAGCATCTACAACAGTGCTCATAGCCGTGAAACCGGTCAACGCGCTATGCCCACTGCTGGGGACACTGTGGGTCCTCTTAATCCCTCAATGCAACATCGCATCAACATGTTATCAAAACCTCGGTCTAAGTTCGTGTCCATGCGACCCAATTATAATGGATTTTAATAACCATAATAACATTAACAATAATGACTATAATAATTAGGTTCAGGTTCATGGTAACTACATTATCAATAATATAATAATACAGTAAACCCTCCAACTGCGCGGTTTTTCATTGCGCGATTTCGCAATTGCGCGGCCAAACCTTTAATACCAAAATTTCGATCTGCGCGCTAAAAATTTCGTAGCTGCGCGGTTTTTTTTTGTTTTTGTCTACTATGATATTATTTTTGAAATAAAAATTTTGTAAGTCTCGTGTTATTCTTATGAATTAATGCTTTTCGTTGGAAATAACAGGTATTTTAGATTAGATGTTTTTAATAAGTTAGTAATGTTGATAGGAGAATTTGCAAAATAATAATAGTAATATTGAACTGACAATAAATAATTATTCAATTAATAATAATTTTAATGTAGTCACTATATTAACATAGCAACCATGATAATAATAATAATAATAATAATAATAATAATAATAATAATAATAATAATAATAATAATAATACTAATAATAATAATACAATATTAACAATCTTAAATTAGGGAAGATCAAGATGCTAGTGATAGTAATAATAATAATTATAATAACGATGATTCTAAATTAATAATAATAACAATAATAATAAAGATAATAGTACTAATAATAATAATAATATTAATAGAAAAATAATAATAGTAATAGTAATACCAATAATAATAAATATTAATAATATCATCAAGTTAATAATGAAGATACTAAATAATAATGACAATGATGAACGATTAGGTTAAAATATGATACCCATAGTTATAGATATAATAGTGATAGAAGAACAATAACGGTACTATATTGTCAATAACGATAATAATAATGATATAATAATAATATTAACAATAATAATAATAATAATATTGTAGTAATAATAATAATAATAATAATAATATTAATATGAAAATAATAATAATAATAATAATAATAATAATAATAATAATAATAATAATAATAATAATAATAATAATAATAATAATAATAATAATAATAATAATAATAATAATAATAATAATAATAATAATAGCAATAATAATAATTAAATTTTTAGTAACGATAATAATTTTAAATGTACAATAATAACGATAATAGTAGGAATGATAGTCGGTTTGTGGGCCATAGGGTCGTGGACTTAGTTTTATAAAATGAGTAGAATTTTTATCTTTGACAAAGTAGTAAAATCTAGGTAATGGGATAACGTTGAAGTTCGGATTTATAGTCGAGGTCATTTTGAATATTAGGGTTAAAATGTGGATCGAGTACGAATAATGGTATTGTGAAAAATCCGATATACAGCTAATTAAATGTGAAGTCGATCTTTTTTGTCACACATGGATTTTTTTTTTGTTGATACGTCAAATTTTCCGAATTTTTTGTGGTTAGTCTCGTAGTGTAATTTTATATAGATTAGATAATGACTTTTTGTATGGAAATATGTTTTGTCGTAAAATGTTTGCTAATTCTACCTGATACTAATCTACGTATTTTTCTTTTTATTGTAATTTTCAAACTTTATATTTAACCTTTCCCAGGACCTCAACACTGCTCTTTCGAGGGTTGGGCGATAGGATTTAGGAAGGGGAGAATACTGAATGGACCTGGCTACTGCCTTCACCGCGGCTTCCCCCACTAACAACCGGTTCGATCCGGGGTACCGAAAAATAAGTTTTATTTTTCTTTCTTGCGTGCATGTAGGCTATAATAAAAAAATTTTTTTTATTTAATTCCTCATAATAGAGGTTCGATTATAAAAGATCTAGGTCGAAAATTATTGATCATCAAAAGAAAATTTTTCATTAAAACTTTGTTGCGTATAAACTGAATAGATAAAAAAAAATTATTAACAACCAAATTTGTCTTCACAATATCAATGATAATAATAAAATAAAAACATTATAACGCAAATAATAATTACTTTGCTTCCGTAGTAAAATAGTTTTTTTCAAAACAAATAAATTAAGAGAGTAAAGAAAGAGTGTTTTTTGCTCAACCAGCATCGCCCTATATATCACGATTGTTCGTGTGTGTGTTTTGATGCATTAAAACAAGTGGTGGGTTACAGGGTTTCAAATCTTGCTTATCCTTCTAGTTGCCCTCGTAACGCCATACAAAATGATGCTAACCGCCACTTGGCACCCGTTGCTAGGCAACGTTGGTAATGTGTTCAAGTGGTGGATTGCCCGCAAAAATTGAGTGTTATTGCTAATACTATAATTGCTCGGACAATCCTCGGGTTCACGAGCTGTCGATAGAAGACCTATGCTCGCTTTGTTTGGTCCCTTACATGGAAATGTGAATTAAATTTAGACTGATTAGCGTAGATGATGTTCGAATCTAACTCACGATGACTGAATACATAAGTGCTGATTTATTTGATGAACAAAGGTCATGCATAACAATGTTAAGTTAATTCGATCGACTTGACGCTTGTGCGGCTCGGCGTCGGGCCCGTTCCTTACGTCCCGGCCGGTGGATAGGTGGTTGGATGGTTGTCGACTTTGGGCTTGGTGTGACGCCATCAACGGCGCGTTGACTTGGTAGTTGGGAAGGGGCGAAGACGAGCGGATACGTTACCGCTTCCCCTTCCCGGCAGGCTGCTAGGGCAACCTCTAAGCCCCTGATCTGCGTGCGTAGACTCTGATTTAGCTGGCGTTCTTCAGCCCAGCCCTTTTGAGTTGCAGTGAGTCGGTGATAGAGTATCTTCGCCCGTTTGGGGTCGGACCAGGTCGCTTTAACCTGCTGCACCTCGCGAGTTAATTGCAGTATCTGACTGAGTAGCTCTGCATTTGTCTGCCTCGCGCGGTCTAGTTCGCTTTGCATTAGTTTCAGGGCCGACATTACTATAAATAAAAATACTCAGATTAACTTTATTTACTGTGGAGAATTCTAATTATTTCAAACATAGTTATAGCAGGGAAAATCTATACAAATTTTAAGACGAATAACTCATTGAAATTTAATATTAACAACATCACTAGGATAAAATGTTAGTTACGATTGTGACTGGAAGTTCAGGACTCTTCGAAAAACTTCTTGACTCCTTCTTCCGGAGCATAACCGGGGATGATGGGCACTGGACGTTGAAGGTTGCGTACCGGTCGAGTCGGGTACGTTTCCGCGATGCGCCCGACGAGGATGTCCTCTTCAACGTTGGCGAGGTACATCCTCGCCTTCGCAACGTGTAAATCGACCTCTTCCTGGATCTTCTCCCACTAAGCCAGCAGGCTTCGCGCATGGTCGATAATCTCCTCGGCAGGGTACTGTTCTTCCTCTGGTCGGCGGGGTCATTCCCTCGGCCTAGGATTTGCCATAGAGTTGGGCATGATCGTTTGGGACGTGGCTCCTCGAGAGTCATTGACGGGCGCGCTCGTTTCCAGGCTCGGCGCCATTCATCGGCCTCTTGTGTTGAAATCCAATTCGGGAGCATGAGTTCCTCTGAATTTTCGTACTATTGATTTTTCCATGAATTCAATTTCAATTGAGATAAGTTTTACTGTCCTTGTCATTCAGCTCACGTATTTATAGCTGGCGGGTGTGTTTACTGCCACGTGGCTGGAGAGAAATTCAATTGGTTGTGACAGTCGATGATTGCTTATTCGAGGGATTTCTCTTTCATCGATCGCGAGGTGATAGAGATTATTACCGATTTCGTGTTTGGGATGTATATTCTGCGATTTTCTCTGCCCAAGTCGGCATGTCAATTTTAGCTTCAGATTTTCGGGAGATGAAAATGGGATTTTCTGGAATTTATTTTCACAAATTCCTGATTACGATTTTTGAAACTATTAGGAGGTATTGCTTGCTAATTTTTTGATATATTGTATTAATTCAATTTTTCCCATTTAGTCTTTTGTTACTCGGCTATGTGGAACCTTGATCTATCTCATTCGTTGGTACTAACGAACGGTATACTCAATTCTGCTCCCTGTATTCGGCTAGACTGCTTCGAGGCCGTGTATTCACGGATCCAATGTTTGGGGGAAAGTATGGTAGTCGTTCCGAGTTGCCAACTCCCAATACTCCAGTATGATGCAGTATGGGTTTTGGTGGAGATCTCTGTTAATAAATTATTCTTTCTTCTCTACTTTTGATTTTGACGATGCCTTAATAACTTATTCCTGCATTTTGAAATTGCTCGTTAACTGAATCTCGTGGTTTAAATCGACTTCATTTAAACTATAATGAAAAATTATACTAATGTAAAATTAATTGGGGTAACTGGCAACTCAGCTAATAAGCAAACCAAGTTGGCTTTCAGGGGAGAAGGAAAAGATTTCCATTTAATTAGGCTCTAAAACTAAGTCAATAATGGATCCTTATTATTATTATCATTGTCGTGATGATAAAAATGTTGGGCCAGAACACAAACGGCCTTGTAAATGTTTAAATGAATCGGTAACACACATGCAAATATAACATGCAGATTTAAACTCAAACTTATTAAAACACCAATTAACTCTATCAAAATGCGAGGAAGAAAACAATTAAACATAAAATTACAAACACAAAAATAAATTAAAATAATAACAAAGCGCAACAAGATCCGTACGAAATAAATATAAACATAACACGAAAACCTAACGATTTTGACCGAAGTTTGACAATTTACAAAAATACGAGATTTCATAAAAATGAAATAAAAATCAAATAATTTGAATTAGAAATAATTCAATTAAAAATCTAAAGAAAAATTGTCAAATAAAATCTCAAAATAATAAAATTAAAGATTAGAATATACCAGAAAATTCCAAGGTCAAATTTTGTTCTACTAAATCAAAAAGAACACTCAAGGTTAGGGTCGTACAATAGGTATATATACCGATTCATTTTTACACAATTTTAATCGTTTAATCAGTTTCTCAAACTTGAAATCATTTTTCAACGTTATTTTTACGATGTAAGTGAGAGTTTTAATTTAAACAACTCTCTCCACGTTGCATCCTCGCAACCTCAACGGAGCTCTGCTTGCGTGTCGGCGTGGGGAGAGCGGTATATGTATGATATTTTGTTTATGTTGAATGGAGTGGTAAATTATATTTTTATTTTAATAAATATTTAAATAATATCAAACTTTATTTTATATTGTCGAAATTTTTCCGGCCCACAGCCAAAGACACACTACAAGTTATTTAAATCTAACGTACTATTCGAATTCGTGTAAGTGCGTGGAATATCGCCAATGATTCGTGCCCGTGAAGACTCCGGCGTGCGGAACGCAGGGGTAGGAACTTCAATATTATTCCGTATAGGGGAAGAGCGGGATAAGGAAGTGGTTTTTTGGCTGTTTCCTCGTCTCTCAATTTCCATAAACTCGACCTAAACTATATTCACACACGGCTCAAAATCACCACACGAGTAGTCCAGTGGGCACTCATTAATTATAATATAAACACAAGTGCGCCTAGGATCAAACAGGGAAGGTGACTGGGAGATCAATGTAAATCGTTGCTATGATAAAAACTTTATTAAAAGCCTCCAACACTTGTTAATTAAATTCGCCTAATGGCATCAATCTTGGATACTACTCCACAAAAATAACAATTATAAGAGTGACTAGAGGCGATAGGACCAAACATGATAGATCTCGTAAAAGATTTTTTAACGAAAACCCGGAAAGAATTTAGATTAAAATATAAAGATTGCAACAAAGCCCATAAGAAAACTAACCCGTACCCCATCCTGGTAGATACCCAGCTTTATGAAAACCCCCAAAGTTATTGAAAGGTTATTAAATCAAAAGAAATTTACGACGCCTCATAACTAAACTCGATTACTCCGATTGTTACCACATGAATATATAAAGCTTTAACGCCATGGGAAATCGACTAGGTAAACTCACCCAACTTAACAATCACTTAAGGAAAACCCGAAGCCGCAGATTAAAAACCCATAGATGTAATCTATAATCAAGTTTACCCAAACGTGTATCTAATGTAAAATCACTAAATCAAGGCGAGAAATACCGCTCCGCTTGACTAGGAAAACTGGTAAATACTCCCCTTGAACGTAATCCCCCAATATAAATCAGTTAATAAGAATGATATTTAAGTTTTATTTACGAAAATTTGCATAATAATTACCAGTTAACCGAATTAAAAATAATGAAAATTAACCAACATACTATGACCAACGATTAAAATCAATAACATTAAATCCAAAGAGAACAAAATACCAAAATAATATAATTTAGATTCAACCCAGATTATGCACGAATAGAACTGATACGACAGTTCCCCTAAAATCCGTAAAATTCCAAGAGGCTAATGAATGATTAACTTTCAAACTTTCCGAGGTAACTTATACATTCATTATCATGTTAGAAATCGTCTAAAAGAACATTAAGATCGACAAATTCTTACTATATTATAAAGGAACAAATAGCTCAACCCGCATTCATGATAGCCACCAGCAATTCATTACTCAAACCCAAGAGCAAGTCAGAACTTTATTTAAATAAATGAACTAATATAAATTTCCAATCGACGATAAAATCTGATGTTTCGATTAAACTAACGGGGTAGCTAGCAGGGAAATAAACAGACTCCTACTGTGATCATGTTGACGAGGATCTCTATCAGATTTTCATAAATCATAAAGGAAAAGCCCTACCGAGGTTAAAGTCCTAAAAATAATAAAATTCCAAACCCACAAGAATCTAGCCTAAATAATACTTACAATTCCCCTGAGCTTCACTAGTATAATTTGCCCCTGAGTAAGGAAAAATTATTGAGATAAAATAATCGCAAAAAATTTCAACTTACCACCATGGAAATCTGAAATAGCTAGCCCAAATAGTACAACGATAGAAATTGTGATCATTGTATAGATATCGTCAAGGTTAGTTAATAGCTGTCGAAGGCCCCAACGAGAAATCGGTGTGCCAGGATCCCACGAATAATTAGTAGAGCGAAAATCACCCATCACAATTCACACTCGGATAAAAGTTGACCTTTAGAATTATTGATTGCACGGATGATTTCTCACCGCATAGAATTGCTAAAGAAGGTCGCCAGGCAAGAAAATATATACACACAACCTTGGAATACTATGCACGCAAACATAATCGCAAAATTCCACATATAGATAGATGATGTAACTCGTGCAACACACTCTCCCACGATGATAACCAACTCCATCCAGCATTGCTAGTAATCGCACACCCTCTCCCTTCATCGATCTACACACCCGACTATAAAAGCAGTATTATTAGATCGGGACTGTCAGAATAGAGATTCAAACCCAAATTGAAATGCATCGCGAATTAAACCTAGTAACCGAGGACACAGTAGCCAGCATTACGAACAACAACTTGGTTCTGAGTCCAAGGACTCGACCATTAGGTAAATGGTTTTTTTCTTTTATTATCAATTTTATACTAACCTGTACGAGCCCTAGAAAGAATTCTCGCCACACCAATCCCGATAATGCCTTCTGAAATAGGAATATCAATGACCATGACGAATCAGAAGATATAAAATTTGATGCCGGAAGGACCAGTACTTGCCTTAATTATTGTTATCGCACAAAACACCAACACAAAGAATTCACGCACGTGGGAACCCATTCAAAAATATACTATGCCGAACCCATTCTCAACTACCATAGTCGATAATTCTCGAATTATGACGGGATTTTTCGATGGCTCAATCAGTTAGACCTAGAGAAATAATCCGAACAGTAGAACGCTTCAAGACAATTTTTTTGTAGATATTTATTGAGACGCCGAAATCCAAACTCTTTAAACGAGGGAGTACTCCATTGTGTCGATATATGTTTTCCCAGATTCTAGGTTATCACTACCTTATTAACTAAAACAGGTTAAAATAACTAAAACTCATCAACGAGAATAAGATGAATCAATCCGATTTATTGTTATGAATTTTTTTTTTGAAAATAAAAACATTTTATTTTGTGTTCATCAATTATGCGATAACCATAAAATATATTAGCCCTATACTGTAAATAATCCTAAATATCTGTGCCGGATCTATATATATAATCACTTCTTGTAGATAAAATTAACAAAAAATTGCGAATATATTACGATTGAAAAAATCTAATAACTGCAGCAAATTACTATGAATAATCCGAATTCTATTTATCTATAGGGTACTAAAGAGTAAATCAGCACGACAATGTACGCCAATGTATTGCAATGAGACCACATAGCACCACGATTAGTTGAACATCACAATTTTGTTGTAATCATTGGATCGGAAACCCTGAAGACAACTAAATTTTAATTAAATTCAACGACCCATTTATATCGAGTTAGAAATTTCTTTTAAGAAAAACATTGTTTCTTTACAAAATTATTCTAACCTAATTAAAACAATTTTCGCGAATAACCACTCGTATGAGAAATATTTAGAGGACAACACTGGAAATAAATTGGGAGATCCGTTTTCTGATTATAATTAGCTGCTTAGGGCTGGTAAGTGCAATAAGAAATAATTAATAATATAATTGACGAAAGATTTGAATTCTATTAAACTTTAGTAACTAAAGATTATCGCTTATGATTTGATTAAACAACAATTTATAGGTTCTAATACAAAAGGTATTATGTTTATTAACCGAGAAAATTGAAATGTATTAAACGACTCTAAACAATAAATCATTCAGTTCTAGTTTGGTTTCAATCAGATTAATTCATATTTATATCTTTAATTCCGTAAGGTACTTTAAGTTAGTGTATAATTAGGAGAATCCGGAAACGAACTATAATACGAACAGGGTGTTATAAATTAATTAATGTAATAAAATCCTGTTTAGGAGAATCTGGGACCATTATCCGTGTCCCCACGCAGGTTGCCGATCAATGGCGAGAAGTCTGGCGGAACAAGTACAGCACTGTGTCCCAACCGAGGGAGCCCCGATGGAATGCCTTACAACCATTAGAAGATAATGAGAGACCGTTTGTGTCGGGCAGACGGAAAAGTGGTCAGAGTCCAGCCCAGGAAATACACGATCAAACCCGTTTTCTCCTCTCTCGGCTCGAGGATCATCAGCGCCGAGTCAATCTCCAAATAGCCAGGGCCAGACTATACCTTTCAAATGTGGAAGAGGAATTAGCGGCTGGCAGAATTGCGGAAACAACTTATGTAGTTGCACGTATCAAATGAGTTGTTTTCTTTTTAAAATATATATTTGTCGTTATTTAAACGTTATTTAAAGAATTTGATGGACTCGAATGATAAAATTTACGACATAAGGGGACCTGATAATCAAAAGCGAGCACGTCTTCTATCGACAGCTCGTTGAATCCAGAGATCATTTGGGCAATTATAGCATTAGTAATAGCGCTCACTTTTTGCGGACGATTCACCCACTCGAACACAGTTCCAACGTTGCTTAGCGACGGGTGCCGAGTGGTAAGTGAAAGAATATTTATATGGAGTTACCTGGGTAACCACAACATAATTTTAAACAAACATCAACACCCAATAACCCACCAAAAGTTATTATTAGTGGGATTATTATTATTTATATTATCATACTTATTATCGCTATTAGAGTTAGTAACATCAGTATCGTTAATTACTTCAGGGTAAGCGCTCCTATGGTAGCTATTTATAATACATTTTCATCCAGTAGAGTTCAGTTCACTTTTCATGAGTTAGCTATTGTTAGGTTAAACTTAATGAGTTCACAGTAATTTACGTATATCTTTGCATCATCTCACTCCTATGGTTTATCAAATTTAAATAGATTAATTATTAAATTTTCTTTGATAGTTTCGTTAAATCGATTTCCGCAAGCCCCTTTTCCCTTTAACCACAAGTTGATCTTAAGAGCTTTATATGTTTATATTAGCTTTTTAGAGTGCCCACTGGACTACTCCGTGTGATTATTTTAGCCGATTAGTATTGAGATTTTAGGTCGATTTTTCGGGAGTAGGTGGAAAGGTAGTCAACCAAAAGATTGACTCCAGATCTCTCTTCTGCCCCTATAATGGTAAATGAATTTACGTTTCAGTCCGTCATTACCCACGGCGAGGTCTCTCACAGGCACGAGCTATTGGCGGACTTACACCGCACTTACAGTACTCGGTATTTATATATGATTTTAATGACTTGTTGGTATGTGGCTGTGGGCCGGAAAAATTTTGACGGAATTAAAATTCGATAAGTTTTCATAATACATTTTTATGATACTAATTTCACATTCATTTACAATACAGGCAAGTTATTCCGGCTCACCTTAGATAAATTCGTATCAGAGATTCGTTAGTGGTTTCAGTAAGCGTTTATAGTTCGATTAGTGAGTAAGTGTTCGAGTGTTCCGCTTTGAAAAGTGTATTTTCGTTAAAACGAGTGTTAAAATTCTGTGAAAATGAATCGGTATATATACCTGTTCTGTGACCCTAAACTTGCGTGTTAAATTTGATGTGGTAAAACAAAATTTGACCTTGAGATTTTTTGTATATTCTAACTCTAATTTTATTTTTTTCATGATTTAATTTAACAAGTTTAGTTTTTAACTTTTAATTGAATTGTTTCCAATTCAAATTATTTAATTTTAGTTCTAACTTTCATGAACTCTTGTTTCTTTAAGTAAATTGTCAATTTTCGGTCAAATTTACGTGTTTTCATGTTATTCCTGTGTTTATTTCGTGCGGATCTTGCTGCATCTTGTTATTATTTTAGTTTAGTTTTATGTTTTCGATTTTATATTTTAATTATTTCTTTCTCGTATTTAGTGTGGTTAATTGATGTTTTGTGGGTCTGATTTTAAATCTGCGTGTTGTATTTGCGTGCTATTACCGATCCATTCAAACAAAACTCAGTTCTGGCCCAACAATTGAAATAATGTCGACTCCTTGATCGCTATATTTTGTTTTAAAAGTGTTGTTTATAGAAAGTTTTACTTTTAAATAGAGGCTATATTAAAATCGAAAGATGGGTAACATTTATGGGAGGTCTTTGGAAATTAATTTGAATCCCACAAAAGAAATAAAAACCGTTTTACCCTCGGAATCAGACCCCTTTTTACCATGCTAAAATACAGTAAAATTCCTATTGGTCGACGTTGGAAATTTCTTAGTTGCTATTTTTAGAATTAAACAAAATTTTATTTGGTTTTAACACCACTACTTGGTGAGAGGTGAGATTTATCTAGGTCAACTTTTATTGATTCATTTATAAAAATTTTTTAGGTTTAGGATTCCCACAATTTTTTACGAATTTGGAGTTTTTCTCAGATTATTTCCTTTTCGGTTCAAGTTCCATCTTCCCGTGGTTGCAATTCTTTGTGACAAGATCGTGAATGATCGGTAAGATTAATATTTCATTTTGTAATATTATTAAAATGTTTCTTGAGCTGAATTAAATATTCAAAACAAAAGGAAAATTTGAAACATTGTTCGCAATAAGAGAAAATAAACACAATTTGAATTCAATACAAAATTTTATTGGATCTCAATGAAATGATTTTTTTACTTTTTTAGAAATATAGTCGGTTCCTCTCGACCATCTTGGGCCAATATTAGAATCAAACCGGTGGAAATTGTCTCTTTCTTTTATTGGAATTTACTCGCCTTCGTGGCAGCATTAGCCATTATTTCTGATCAGCTTCTCCGGTGTAACAATAAAAGCATTAATATATAATAATAAAAAATTTAAAGTGATTTATTTAACGCGTTGTTTTTATATTTGTAGAAATTGTTGGGCTAGCACTGAGTTTTGTTTAAATGAATTGGAAACAGCACGCAAACATAACACGCAGAGTTTAAAATCAGACCCATAAAACATTAAGTAAACACCTTAAAATGCGAGAAAGATATAATTAAAAATATAAAATTGAAAAAAAACATAAAAATAAATTAAAATAATAACAAAATAATAACAAAATGCATCAAGATCCGCACGAAATAACATAAAATTTGACCGAAAAATTGACAATTTACGTAAAAGCAAAGAATTAATGGAAATGTTGAATTAAAATAAAAAAATTTTGGTTGGAAATAATTTAGTTAAAAACTTAATGGATAAATTGTCAAATTAAATCAAGAAAATAGTAAAAATTTGAGTTAGATTATACAAATAATTTCAAGTTCAAATTTTGTTTTATCGCATTAAATTTAACACGCAAGGTTATGGTCACAGAATAGGTATCAATACCAATTCATTTTCGCATAAATTTAATCATCCTTTGTGAGGGATCACTTTTTCTATTAAAAAGCTCTTACGTTTTTAACAGAAAAAACAGTATTGGATCACAAGCTTCTGGAAACAGGGCTCGAGAACGATTATAATTTTGAAACTATTGAATACCATATGAGTATGCCATATGAATGATGCAACTATGTAAAGAATATTATAAGCAATTATATGATATGAAAAAATGAGTTTGTTTTACTTCTGTCGAAATTTTTCAGGCCCACAGCCACACACCAGCAAGTAATTTAAATCACACATCCCTATCGAGTGGTGTAAGTTCAGTTCATTCGCCAATAACTCGTGCCCATGAGAGACCTCGCCGTGAGTAACGACGGGCTCGAACGTCAAATCATTTTCGCTTATAAGGGCAGTGGGGAGATCGGGAACCAGTCTTTTGGCTGACTACCTTACCACTCACTCCCGAAAAATTGACCTAAAACTTTTTAACACATATCGGCTTAAATCACTACACAGAGTAATCCAGTGGGCACTATTAAAATCTAATGAAAACATATGAACATCTTAGGATCAACTTGTGGTTAAAGGGAAAGGGGCTTGCGGAAATAGATGTAACGACCATATTAGTGAAATTAAATGAAAATTGCTAAATCCGCCCAAGACGGTACTTGCCGGTACAGATAGGAAATAGACAATAAAGTTGATAAAGAATCTAAAGATCTATTACGCTGAGAAAATAATAAAAATATCTCAAGTAAAACAACCCAACAGAATAGCATCAATGCATTAAAATAGGCACCTAAACCCGACCCTTAAAGTCACATTAAGAAAATTATAATTGAGAATATGACTCCACTGGTGATAGAAATTACCCATTATCTTGCGGACAAACTAAAATAGAAAAACCCCTAAAATGACCATACATCAACCCTACAATCATACAGAGGATACACCTACACGATCAAATAAACGTATTAAATCATAAAACCAACAGGCAACAAATACCCCAAATCAAAAGGCAAATTCCAAAATAATTTATTAGTAAAACTAACTCACATAAATCCAAACTAGATATAGGAATGCACCAAAGGCGCCATAACATACGAAATAAAACCCAAAGATAAGTTTGCAAATCGCACTATCATAGAAAAGCAATTACAGTAATTTATTAACATAATAGATACAAAACATCTGTCATCCAAGCATAGGGGTAAGACCAAATCCTATTGTCGTAGCAACTCATTGAACGTAGCAACAAGTATAATACATGCAGGAGACCCAGAACATTTAACTAGCAAAATAGAGCAATAATCATGGACAAATATACATAAAAACTAGGGTGAGACAAAAGTAAAAAGACTAGCTCATTAATTATTTTATTTTAAATACAAAATAATTACAAACCATAAAAATATACATCTCACATTTTTATAAAGTAAAGCTAGAAGACAATGAGTAACTCCATTCTTATGTCTTTGAAATTAGAAACATTTAGCCATCTGGACCAAATAAAATTTACCATTAAATCACCCGGCCATAAACACTACCCTTAAAAGCGATATTATAATAATAACAAACGGAAGACACCCACCAAGAAACTCCTTTGTAGTCGATTCAACAGAAAAGTGCGAGCAGATAATATATAGCTTTTCTCGTGACAATATCGATTGATCCAATTACAGATAAATATCTAAAATTTAAATATTAGAATAGGACAAAAATAAGCAAAAACCTACCCGACGCGCTAAAAAATTGATAGAGTTTTCAAATAAGATCAAAAGTTATCGAATTTTAAGAACGAAAAGGAATTTTTGAAAGTGATGTGATGAGATAATCACATGTCAATGACTACCGATGCGTCAGAGAATTGCACACCACTCTAATGCTTCCGAAGTTGGTGTGTATTGAGCATGAAGAAAGAAGACATCGATTAGCAATGCTCACACAACAAACAGATTCCTAGAGAAATGAATTTAGAATTAAAGAGCGACCAATGAGAAACCACCACAAGTGTTCAGTGCATACGTGAGGCATGAATCACTTACTCTTATAAATACCCGGTGCAGGTAAGGACCATCATAAATTTACCATGAATTTGCCAAACCAAAGTCGTACAAAAAACTATGATGTAAATATTCATGAAAAGGATCGGAGGAAAGAACAAGGAAATTATTCTACGAATAGCAGAACAAACAAGAACCGAATGGGAAATTGCGTAAAGAACTTTTAGGAATCTCGTGCCACAATAAACGAAGAAATATGTTCAAAGGATTATGCGTCTGGTAAGGCAGATACTTTTATAAGTTCTTAGTTTAAATCTAGTTGATTTAGTAAATAATATATTTTAAGTCTAGAATTTGTCTTTTTTCTATTTGTTGGGTTATTATTATTGAAAGTCGGTTCCTTCTGACTCCTCGTGTCCTTTTCGAATCAAATAAGCAAACCCAACACAGAATAATTTTATTTGCACTTTATCACAGTTACAACTCAATCTGATTTATTTCAATGTTTTGTAATCACAATTTCACTAATTTATTTGCACCTTTTAACCACCCTATAAATTTGATTATCTTAGGGTAGGTTGTCCAATGGAGAACCACCCTTTCTGATAGATAACTTTGACTTTACTTGGGTTTAAATTACTCTACTGACCTAGTTACACTACTCGTTTACGTCGATCCACTGGTCCTTTCGTGTTTTTCCCTTTTCCTTTTATACTCCTGCTCAGACTGTTTTCCGACGATTGTCAACAACATTTGCTACATTATTAAATTATTAACAATAATTACTTTCCACAGACCACTTTAGCCGACATTTGTCAACAACGTTTGTTCCATTACTAAATTACAAATTACGAAATAATTACCTCTCCGTAGCTCAGTGGCGCCCATTTAATATTATTTAGGCCAATTTACCCTGTTATATTATTCCGTCTACTCGCCGGGTTTTCCATTGCCTCGGGCTTCTCATTAGTAATTAATTTTTTTAAATTAATTTTTTTTGTCTTATATTATTTTCTAAGGACCACTCACTAAATTTTTATTATTATTTCTGGACTCGTCTCTCAATTTGGCGTTCAACCATACCAATTTCCCCCGATCAATAATACTTTCGAATTTTTATAAATTTTTTAATTAAGATTGCACTTTCATCATTTTAGTGTTTTATTGATTTTACTGTGCTTTTCCGTAATACCCCAACATATCTCCCCCCTTTAATAAAGATTCCCCCTCAAACCTATTCATTTGAGAAGACCAAAATTTAAAAATTTTGGTTTTTATTCTATATTAATGTTTTTATTTCTTTTCGTGTATACTATGATAGATAGATTAAAAAGATTTTGATATTTTATTTTATTTTTATTTATTTTATCAAATTTTTATTATCTAATTTATATTTATTTTGTAAAAGGAAATAATTTGTTAAAAATGTATTTCGTAATTATGTCCAATAAACACAAGATAAAATTGCGATTTTGTTTTGAAAATATTCGAATTAATGTTATTTTATGTATTTTTTCTGCTTGCGATATAATTATTCAATAATAATAAATAAGCCTTATGATAATAATAATCATGCTAATAATAAATCATAATAATAATAACAATAATAAAAATAAATTAAATAATAATAAATCATAATAATAATTATGTTAGCCAGAGGCTAATTTACTGATAATAAATAATTTATAATAATAATAATAATAAAATAATATTATGTTAGCCAGAGGCTAATTTAATAATAATAAATAATTTATAATAATAATAAAATAATATTAGTAATAACAACACACCAATGCCAACGACGCCCCTTTCTTTCTGGCTACAATAGAGCCATTTGCATCGCTCCAATCGATCTAAATTTAATTACAGGCAAGCTAAAATAAGCTTCCTAAAATATGAGTCGCGGCAATGAGCGAGTTGATTCCCTGATAGAAAATTGACGCCTCAGACAAGCCGCATGCACAAACAAAACCAATGTGAGACAAATCTCTAACTAGACAAGAGAATGTCTGTAAAAATGCATGCGTAACCTCTAAATATCGATATTTATTTAGTATACCTACATACATACGTACATAGATACATACATACATGATTTTGCTAGCTGCACTACACGAGACAGATTGTCATAACAATCTTCATTGGTCATTTGGAAAATACCTACATGTCAGCTCTAATTTATACTAGGTATTTCAATTGGCATTTATTGAAAAACCGCAAAACATTAGACTACAATGTGATTGAAAATGAGCTTATAGCTGAGTTTAGTGCATGAGCAAAAGAAGAATCTGTCCATCTCAACCACCAAGACTCGCTCTTAACATCAATGCACCAGATCAAGCTATTGTCGACCCGAGTCTGAATTGGTTTCAATGCAATAATCAACAAATCAAAATGTTGCATGATAATGAAATTTTCAAAACACATTGTTCGATGTGGAATTATTCGTAAGAGTGATGCTGAGCGTTTGTGCAAATATCTTTTTCAACTGAATCAAAACTATAGCACAATATCTGAAACTAACCAAAAGCTTAGCCAACAAGAATCGATTCAGGTTGTTCACCCGTGTTTTGGAAAACAAAGAGGTGTATTATATCCAGTGTTATATAATTTCTCTGATGCAAAATATATCAAATGTCCAACGTGTGAGAACTTTTCCAAAACGTTTGAATTCGTTGGTCATACTCACAAATTAGATGAAGTATCAAACAAATTTCATTGGGGTTTCGATTCAAACAACTGGAGACTATTGTTACAAATTTACTGATTCAGAAAAAGGCATTGTGGAAATGTTAAATGACATGAAGTCACTTTTTGATAAAGTAAGAGCATTGTATTACGAGGATGAATTAAAGAAAGGAGTTAGTTTTTTTTATTACTCTAGAAAATTTTTTCTCAAAATTTTTAATCATAGACTGTAACACAAACTCTGTTTTCTATAGATACTTTGCCACGATTTTGGTTCAATTGAATTATCGATATTGAATGCTAAAATTAACTTTATTATAGAATTGAAACACAATTCCAAATAATTAATGACTGGAAAAATAATAAAAATCATTAAATAAAATCAAAAAAATTATAAAAATAATTATTTTAAATATGTAAAATATGAGTTGATTTTATATATATATATATATATATATATATATATATATATATTGATAGTTATAAGAATTATATAAGTTTATATAAGTTAAATATTAAAACGTTCCACTCCTACTCCTGGTTACGCCAGGCTGCAGGCATGAGGAGTGGTTCTTGTGCGTCTCAAATCCCGAAGTTCGAGATCTGAGACTCAAGAACTAATAATATTAAAATAATAATCTCAATAATAATAATGGCAATATCACCAATATACTAATAGTGATAATAAGTATACAAGTTTTCCTGATTTTTAGAATCTTCTTCTTACATACCTTTGTGTCATTGCTCATGTTTTTTTCTTATTTATTTTTTTGTATGGGACGACATAAATCAAGAGAACGAGATTTATTAAATTAATATTTTATAAATAAATAATATAAACAACAATAATTTTTATTTCATCTCAAGTTTTAGAGTTTTAGATCCACATTTATAATGAAAAACCGTTTTCTTCTTTCTGTATGTAAGCTGATTTATTGTGATAGTTTCTCCACTGTCAACCTCCAATGAATCCAATGAAGCTTTCCTTTTTCTGTTCCTTCGTGAGATACTTGACCGATTCTCGAATATTGGTTGGATTCGATGAATCGGTTTATTGATTATTAGACCCAGACTCTCCTCCATTATTTCAAATCTCTCTTCTGTTGCCCATTTCAATTGAACAGTTTGGGTTTCACCATCGGTTTCTATATCCTCTGCTGCTGTGAGGTCAATTTCTTCAGTAATTCCGGTCATTGATGTTTAAGCGGTGTTGTGAAGCTTCCGATATTCTTCCAACGAATATTTCCTTGACGGTTGCTTTTTTGGTATTTCGATATCATCGATCCATAGTTTCTCAATTTGCAAATATACTCTTCTTATGTTCTTTACATCTTCAAGGGCTGAGTGTATGCCCACCTGCATTTGATCTCCAAAAATCTCCTGGACAACAGTTTTCAGTTTGAAAAATTCTCCTCTTCTGGACATTCCAACCTTTTCCAATGCTTGCGCTGTAGCCAAATCTCGAATGCCATGCAACTGGTATATCCAAAGTTTCAAATATTGTATCTCCGCATGAAGGTCGTGGCCAATTAATATTTTCCCAACGACCAAATTTTGAACTTCCTTCATAATTGCATACTTGCATATTGATTCATACTTGCAACCTCCGTTATTCCATGAATTTTCGAATTAAAATGCCGCAATTTTCCTCTTGGAGTTAGGTAGACATTTTTTACTGTCTTGCCATAATAATTCATTATCGCAATAGATAGCGGTACCATCTGTTTGGTTTCTGATATCCCATATTCCGCATCGATGAACAAGATCTTGCTTCTTGTCTCCTCTTGATCCATTTCTTTTCTTAAATATGACATTCTTTTCTTTAGCATCTGTTCAGTGATTTCTAACAATTTTCCATCCACAGGTAGTGTCAATATCATCTGCGGTATTTTTTAAGCTTCGTTTTTAATTCTGGTTTCGAACACAATCAGTGCATTTTCATTTGCTGCTCTCAACCCTTTGGTCATCGCTTCTTTCTGCATTTTCCATGACGACCCTTGATGCATTTCCAACCATATCTTTTGATTGTCGTCGATCATTTCAACATTTCCTTTGATAATGTGAAGCATGAACTCTTCCTTTTTCATTGTATTTATTTCCTCAGCTAATTTAATTCCAGATTGTCTATTCACTCTGAATATTTGTATCTTCATTTTTCTGTCATGCACTGTCACGTAATTTGGGATCTGCGAATTTTCCTGGATGATGTATGGGTTCCGTCCAACATTGTTTCTGTGTAGCTTAAGGTAGCTATCATAAATTGTCCTCGACCATTGAATTTGTTCCATTACTAAAATATAGTTATTTAATTATTTTTGAATTTAAAAATTGACGCTAGAGTCAAGGTGGAGTACCCAAGGGATACTGCCTTTACTGGTAGCGGTATAAATAATAATATTAATAAAAATTAATTACCTATTTTAATTTGAATTTTATACTAATTTTATTTACTTTTTTTATCCCTTATATACCCCTTAATAAATTTCCTTTGCCCCCAAAATTTTCTACCTCCCAAATTTTGCTTCCCCTTCTTTGCTCTCAACAGCCACTCAAACTCATCTATGATCGAATGGTGCAAATCTTTACATTATTCAAAATAAAAAGTTAAAGCTTATACTGTACTACTACATTATCATAATTGCATGCAAAATAAATGTATCTCACTACAGGATTGTTTCCTCATAGACAATCCAAGGTCTTTGGGCTATATATTGACGTTCAAGTCGTTGCTTTAGTTTTCGAAGACATGCTAGCAAAGCGAAAAGAAAAATGATAGAAAATGATATCACACTGATTGTACTGATCGATAATACCATATCGGTAATAAAGTATGTCTCACTGAATAAAAATTTAAATACGAATCATACTACGAGAATCGGGCAAATAAAATTCAATTTAATTAATTACAAAGTCTAATGACGTGGCATAAATCAAGGATCCATCACCAAATGTCTAATATACCACGAGAAACAGTATGAATAGTCTTCTTCAGAGCGAGAACATAGAGTGGGATACCCATGACCAGTATACCATTAGGAAATTATTGGAGACCGAGAGAGACTCTGATGAATTTCATACACAGGCAAAATAAACATCACGATCAATAACATAGAAATCTCCGCATCCCTAAGAAATCATCGACGTTTCGTTAATAACCGACTGTACATCTTGAGATAAACCAATACGGATGATCAAAGACTCCAGTACTGATAGATTTGGGAAGGGAGTAAGACTTCGGCAAAGAGGCAGATTGGATTCTCAAGTCCGATGACCAGGAAATGATTCACTTCTATGTGGCACCAAATAGAGTAGGAGATCGTAGATAAACCAGTTTAGTATTGAAACTTAAATCAATTCCCTTGAGTGACAATGAATGTAGAAATATCACAATTTATTAATATACCATGTGGAGATTAAGTCAATAAAAAGCAATTAAGTGATATAGGGAACAATACAAATATTTAGATTCCAAATCAGCCATAGACCCGATCATTGGCATTGTATAGTAACAGGTGGTCAAATTAAATAAACAGCTGGCTTAGAGCAATAGTCAATATTCCTGAGCTCTTAATAGACACGTCGTGATAAAATAAAATTAGCAGAAATAAATCATAATAACCTATAACCAATAATTAACCGCAAATAAAGAGGGGGTTTCAACTAGCCACACAGTAAAGAGTCAACAATTACGACTATAAAAACAACGTTGAAAACCTAGAAAAATTATAACCACTGATCATGTCGAATTCTCGTTTTACCGACACCGACCGCAGATGCGACTCTAGGAAGCGATTGAGAGACCATACCCAGGATCGACTATCATCCAATGACGCAGTTAGGAAGGATGTGGAGATGCAACGAGGTATTGTATACTTATAATTCCCAATTTATTATATAAATAAACTCATGTTCACCGCAAGACCGCGTAGATAAAATAGATCTTTTCATAACTACCCCACTTTTAACAAATGAAATCTTAAGATGTAGTTTACGATTAATCATATTGCTTATTCAGACCGCAGAGATCCGCACGGAGGAGGAGTGACGACTCCCGGTTGACATTGCAAATTCCTACTGATTCAACCGCACGGTACAGATATGTATTGTGGGACCAAGGATACGTCGTTGCCACGTATGGAGAAGCCAGTTGGCCCCGACAACCAAACGATCGCGGAGACGAGATTGAATTACCTAGCATCGCCATCAAGCGGGAACCAAGCAGGAACCCGGCACGGGAAGCTCGTCAGCGAGCAGAGTACAAGGAAATGAAGATGGAAGAAATGGAGAAGAAGTACCACAAGAAGGCGATTCTGGCCAGGCAGCAATTGGCGCGAGTAAATCAGGACATCGCGAGCGGGATCATCCCCATTACCGATGGATTTCCTCCGGACTATGGGGTCTCATCTGAACTAGACGACCCAAGACTTCTACAAATGACCGCCCAAACGAAGCTGATCTTGTCGGAGAAATTGATCCAGCCAGCTCTTCGTAACCGACTTGGGCCAAGACAACAGGACAAGCATGCTTATGCCAGCCGACACCCACAATGGGCATTCTCCAGGCGCGCTCGCTTAAACGCTGATTCCAAGGACCAAAACGGATTTTAAAACGAATACACTTGTATCATGAAATAAATAGTATTAATAAATTTGACTGTTTGATTTCATTTATTAATAAACGGAAATAAATTCCAATGTGATAAAGAGCAAAACGAGCCCTAACTACTCTATTTAGAAACGTGTCTTCATAACATAGAACTTAGCTACCACGAGGAAGGGAATTTTTAAAGCTCAAGTAGATAACAATGAATTAAGTTAAATAAATAATTTGTAGCGAGATTCATAGGAAATTAATTAGATGGAACTAATGCTGTTCACTAGTATATTTGGGACGCGGGCAAAGGAAAATTAATTAACGTGTTGAAATCAACGATGTCAATGAATATTTCTCAAATAATTTTAATTTAGAGATGGAAGTGACAAGAATTCTCAGCCGAGAACTGAAGGAGCGTCGACGCGAGAATATGTATCTCCATCGGCAGCTCCTCCAGAAAAGCCGTGAACTCCAAGAAATAAAAGCCACCTGGACGGAACCGGCTAAAATGAAAAGCTTATATCACAGACTCACTGCGGCTCAACAAGTCTGGAAGGATTAAAAATTGTTAAATCAAGCCCAACGGACCCAAATAAAAGGTTTGGAGGTCGCTCTGTCAGCGTGTCAGGAGGGGAGTGCGGTGACTTATTCTTTAGTCTTTGCACCGGCACAACTGGCTTATCGCGACCAGGACAAATCAAAACCTCCAACAAACGATCTCATTCGCATGTCAGGCCAGGCAGGACAGAACGCTTACGAAGACCTGCCCAGGGTGTGAATAAATGAATTATGAACTCAAGACCAAATGTTAATGAAATAAAATCGTATTTTTGATATTTTGTTTTCTTTCCAATAATTGGCGTACATAAATAAAACAAGGAGGAATTATTAAAGGGACCTAAAAGATAAGACGGACAGAGGACTAAACCTTAGCAGTTCTGACATCGGAACTCACCTTTGGCGGTCCTGTGACCAATGGTTACAGTTCCAACGTTGCCTAGCAACGGGTAACCATTGGCGGGCATTGACATACTTTGTATGTAATGGGGTTAAGGTTATCAACACCACTAACCCCACACTATTATATAAGGAAAGCCAAAATCAGAAACAGTTGTCATTTTGCCTCAGACAGGGATGAAGAAACTGAGAGTAGGATTCACCAATTAAATTAGTTATTAGAAATTGAGAAGTAAAAGAATTAAAGGAATTCAGTAAGTCAAATACGAATAGAATCCTGGGTTTACCGGATAATCAGAATACTCTGTTTTATTGGGATATTTGGAATTTTGTGATTTGTAAACTGTATAATAACGTTTTGAATACAAATATATGTCAAATAGTGTTTTTTATTTGTTGCTTATAGAACACGTAGAGTCAGTGACACCGACAATTATTATTTAATTTATTGATAACCCAACACATTTATCAGTCAATGGTAGCCGGTTATTTGGTGCCAGCCAATGCATTATTTATGACCACAAAAAATTTATTTTAAACATAGATAATATTGAAACTCTAAAATATTTCCCGAACTTTTTCCTTCAATAATATTTGACTTTCTGAACAGTAATAGACAAATATTGACCGATTCATTGAAATCGATGCTCACTAATTTATAAGTAATTTAATATCTCGATGCCTGTTGAGTTGATAAAAAGTAAAACTATAGTTTCTTTAAAATTTTTTATTTCATAAAAATATAATTAAGAATTTAAAAATATAATCGACATTTACTTATGGGACGAAATGAATGATGTGCTGGGAAAAGGCGCGTACGCCAAAGTCTACTGCGGACTGAACCAAATAACGAAAGAGAAACACGCAGTGAAACATTTCAATAGAAGTCGACCAAAATGTTCAATTGCCAAAGAAATTGAGAACGAAGCGGAAATCATGTCCAAATTAAATCATCGGAATATCGCAGAATATGTCGCAGCCTACGGCTGTGGCAATGAATTTTATTTAGTCTTTAAGTTATACACTGGCGGAGAACTCTACGATGAAATTATTAGGAAGCGAAAATATTCAGAAAACGAATGCAAAACAATCATAAAACAAGTGATGGATGCTGTGAACTACCTTCACAGCAATGGGATCGTCCATAGGGATGTGAAACCGGAAAACATTCTTTACGAAACTAAAGAATGTAATTCAATAATAAAACTTATAGATTTCGGAGTTTCTAGGCTGTTTAAATCTGACGAACCAGACACGGAATTTACTACTTTTATTGCCAGCAAATATTATGTCGCTCCCGAAGTATTAATAAAGCCAATACTCTATACGAAATTGGTTGATTGCTGGTCAGTCGGCATTATAACTCACGTACTTTTGACTGGCTATCCACCATACGATGGGGAAACGGTCATGGACGTTTATATTAATATACGCAACAGTAAATTTATGTTTATTGAAAAAGATTGGGGAGAATGCTCGTCAGAATGCCTATCGTTTGTCAGCAAGCTATTGAAAAGAAATCCTCATCATCGAATGAGCAGTGCAAAAGCAATAAAGCACAAATGGTTTTCCCTCTCTCAACATTGAATTTCTACACAATCAAAAATTATTTCACTAAAGCCTCAGCTATCAAAATGAGCCGACAGAAATGTTTAAAAATTTCTTCATTATTGCAGAAATGTCTTATGGTTGATTATTGAAAGTAAAACCTAGAATAATGTCTTTTTGATGATTATTGACATATGAAAATTGTGTCATTTTGCCCATAGAAGTGCTAATAAAATTATCCAAATAATCGGAGGAAACTAATATGAGTGGGGAGATTTAATTCGATAAAAATCAAAAGTAGCGGCATGTTTCCTATCTGATCCTGTTTTTGGACTCCCCTTTACTACTTACTAATTAATAAATATTTCACATTTCCTTAAACTAGATAAAGTGTGTTGTTATGCGTAATTATTATTATTTAAATTCAGTTTGTTAATTATTTAGTTTTATTTTTATTAATTTTATTTTTAATAATTTTTAATTAATAATTTTAATTATTTATTTTAAAATTCTTTTATGTTATTTACTTTTATTTAAATTTATTTTTTATCAATACTAATTTCTTATTAATTTTTTAAGGTTTTTCTAAGTATTTATGTAGATCAAGTCGACTTTAAATACAGTACCCGCTATCACAGTATATATGTAAATGTTTGTCAAGTCAATTTAAAAAACACATTCCCTGATAGCATAGTATATAAAAAAAGTAGGTCATATAGGTTAAATAAATAAATCAAAAGGTTCTCAGAGTCTATGGTCGTTTAAAGTCGCATGTGCTCTACAATGTGATGCTACTTAGATCTTCAAAGGTTTCAACATGGTTGGTCAAAACTTTCAAAGGGTCAAAAATATTTAACATTGCTCAAACCTAATTTTAAATTTCTCAAGTGGGTCAGAGACACAATGATTTTAGCTATAAACAAAACTAATAATTTACAGAGAATTTAATATAATAATCAGTAATTTTAATAATCAGTTCAATATTTGCAATTCATTGTAATGAAACTGTCAGAAACAAAACAATTGTTATATCTGTGCAAGGAAAAAATAAAACAATGTGTGTACTTTTGGATATTTTATAAATGATAGATAGTCCAAGATATGCAGTGATTAAAATTGCCGCCAAAGCTAAAATTTCGGATAAAAATAAACCAAAATTGAAAATCTCATTAAAACTCGCTACTGTAGTAGGGGTTATGCATATTTGTAATAAGATTTATGGAAAATTTTAATAAATATATAAATTTCTTTGTTATTTTAATAAAAACTAATTAAAATAAAGTTTAATATTTATTGATTATTACAAGTACAGTTTTCCTCTCTACAATTTTCTTTCATTATATTTTCTACAATGTAATCAATACAATCCCGAAAATCATTGCATTCATGTTGTTCAATATTATCATGTAAAGGCTCATATACTGTTTCATCAACAATGGGAGTACTTGACATTCAATAAATTTTCGTTAACAATTTCTGAATTTTCAGTATTTTCCGATTCGTTATAAAATTCTGAATCTTCATAAAAACCGGAAAAATCCCATTCTGTACCAAATGGTTTTGAGACCATCATTAACTATCTAATTTTTACACCAGTAACTTATCAAAATAAAAGTTGATTAAATATTCTTAACGAAAATTAATAGATGATTAAATAATCATATTTTTATCTTTTTCCAAGACCATTATTAACAATTTTTAATCTTATTATAACTTTGTTTATAGCATGTCTTAGTTAAAGTTTGCAAAAAACTTGCATATCCTTTGCAATATCTTTGTTGAAATGTGATACTATAGTTATTATTATTATTATTATTATTATTATTGTTGGGGTTGTCGGTGAATTTGAATAGGATGTATTATCAATCTGACTCCAAGCGTGCTTTTAAACAACAGTAATGAACTCCAAACGATATAAATTTTATTGATTAATACACTTTATCTCTACTTTAAAATGACACAACGAATTATCTTTCAATCACAATTTGTTGCTTATTACGAACTTTTGCGAAGAATAGCACTTTTTAGATCAATTGGATTTCACAATCACTTGACTACTGTGACGGGTTTCTGAGATCGGTAACTCTGATTTAGTTGCTTTGCTTTGACCTTGCTTAATTTCTCTTTAATTTCTTTCTTGTCTCTTTGCAATTTTTGTCTGTTTGATTCCAATTTCGCTTCCTTTTTACTCCGTCATCCAATAATACTTACTGATGTCAAATAGAATTTCTGATATCTTTTAACGCTAATTCTCTTTGGGCCTCTATAATCACTGACAGCTGTACAGATAAATAATTTTTTAAAGATGCCCTTTCCTGGATTCCCAAACAACATCCCTTCCCTTATCTTGAAAGAGCTTTCGAAATAACGTGCAAATTTTCCTTTTGTTTTTGTTTTCCTAAATTTGCACTTGTTAATTATAAATGACCTTCTTTTATTTAATTGTCTGTTTTTTTGATTTTCTGTTATTCCCTTCTTGTTATTCGACATTTCTTTTTCATTCCATTTTTATTAAGCTCCAGAACCACATATTAATCACTTATCATTGTTTCCCCAATCATTTTACATGTTTATTAATTATTTTACTTTATTATTTAGGTATCCTCAACATTATTATTATTATTATTATTATTATTATTATTATTATTATTATTATTATTATTATTATTATTATTATTATTATTATTATTATTATTATTATAAGTAAACACAAACTAAAATCTGGTTAAATAGATTTAGTAACATTCAATAAAATATTATTAACATTTATTAATATTCACTAGACATTTATTAAAATAATTGTGAAATCCTTGCAGCTGTAAATTTGCAAATCGGAGAAAACACACCATTTTGATCAACATTATTTTCTTGAATTGTAATTGTCAAATACACGTTTTCTTGTTCTTTGCAGCTTATTTATGCAAATGCATAATAATATCTTGCATATCGATTAATGAAGAATGCATTTTGATTGTATTTTAGATTTGAATCCATATTTATTGAAAACTTCATAAATATCTTAGATATCTATCATTGAGAGTGTACCCACAAGAGATTGGAGTTAGGTTCAGTGAAGTTTGGCAGGACTTATCGATTTCATGTTTATTTCTTCCTTTAAGAAATACATTTTGTAGTTGTAAAACATTTGAACCTGTTGAAAAGTTAATCAACACCTTTCGTTTTCCAAGCTCGAACGTTTCTCGGTCATTATGAATTATGATCAAGATTAAGGTACTTAGTCATTATCAGGACCCCAATAAAAAAAATCAAAAATTCGGTAAAAACAACTAATTCAACAATTAAAACTACTGCATCTGAGACTCAGGAGGCCAGAAAGCCACAATTGCTTCTAACAAAGCCTCAAAAACATCCTCTCTGGCAACATGCTTGCGCCACATGAACTCAGCGAAATACGACTCCAAATGATGACGTTCGGTGCCTCGGTGTTTCTTGTTGCGTCACTTGGTCGATCCCCACATACGTTTGACAGTCCGGGTGTGAGTGCCGGTGTCCGGATCCACGAAGTTGTACCAGTTTCCATCACGCATGCTTACATTCTTCTTGCAAGGCTTGATGTCACATTTCCAAAAAATGCGGGTGCCAAAGTAGAGCTTTATTTCGTGACCGTTCGGACAGATTCGATTGGCCGGCAAGATACCCTTCTCTTGAAGAAACGCAACGGCCTCCTCCTCGGGGCTCGGCAAGTTAAAGGTATTCATTCTAATCAAAATAGTTGAAAATTTACTTGGGGTCCTGATAATAAACAAGTACCAAAATTTATTGGAACTATGGTTTTATACCTTTGAAAGACGTCAATTATCCAATCAAATTACAATATGTTTCTGTTAAAGTTGCATTCAAAACGCATCGATGTAGCATTTGTGATGTGTTTTATATTTATCCAATATTGTTTAAAATTTCAGTATTTTTTGTATTTATGATGCATCGATGTTGCAATCATCATGTTTTTATATTTATACATACTTATATGTGGTAATACTTGCGATATTATTATTATGGTGATTATTATTATTAGCAGTGTTATTATTACTATTTTTAGTCATTATTATTATTATAATTATTATTACTATTATAATAATATTATTATTTATTACAAACAATTTTATTAAAATAAAATCGTCGAAGAGCTTTGACCAAAGTTCATTCAACATAGTGACGATATCAATCAGCGCAGCAACGGCATCCAACAATACATGGATTCATTTCCATTAATATTCTATTTACTTTGATATCCAATAGGAATTCCTGGACGAGAAAGAATATGTAAATGAGTATAGTGAAAAATCAAGTTGGGGACTAATGTTGTTAGCTTGTTACAGAGCATTTCATGCAGTTCCGGATAATATAACGCAAAACATTCTTCATCTGAAAATCGATAACATTAAAATTAAATTTACCATTATGCTTGATTTCAATCATTAATTGAAAAGCGCTTGAAATAGCATACATTTTTAAAACGTTTATAAATGAAATAACAATTTTTTTTAAACAAACTGTAGCCAATGAGAAATTTGTCTATATGAAATCAGAGATTGTTCAACAACCAATCAGTGATTGCCCAATGAAATTATCTCATTTATTAGGTAAGTAACAATCTCTTTATATTCTAAATTTCGCAACCCTATTACCACAATTTTACCACTAGTAAAAACGTTAATACTTATTTGCTTATATTTCAACAATCTAAGTTCAGGAAATAATCCGCGTTCGAACATATATTGACATTTTCTCTAGAAGTAGTACAAATTAATAATACATCCGATATGCATAGTAACTTATTGATTAAATTTTGATGTTCTATATTTTAATTTATTAATATCAAAAAATATCTTACAACGCATAATTCGACATTTTCCAAAATTGAAAAATATTATCGGATATTTTCCTTATTTCTGTCGACAATTTGTAGTATCTTTCCTGATGGATACATAAAATTTCTCTTGATAATTTATATTTGATAGCATGAGGCTTTCATTGATGCAAAGATTTCAGCCTGGATAAGTGCATAGTATAAAGTGTTTTCTTAGCATTTCCAAGACAGGTGAAATTTAGTTCAACTTTCTTGTAATATTTTCACGATTATTGATGAAGTGAAGGCATCTCAAAATATCATAAACTCAATTTCTTGACATGTCGATTGAATACTGCAGTTTGAAGTAATGGATCCAATGACCGATTGTCTTTCATTTTTCTTTTGGATAACATTCCGGTAATATTTCTTCTTTATTGTAAAATCTTTAAAAAATCATTCTAATATAAAAACAGTCATTTGGGCTATGTCAACTACATCAGTAGACTCATCCAACTGAATTGAAAAAGCTGGACAATCATTAATACAGTTTATTAGTTGCTCTTTTAAATTCGAACTTATTTAGTCCACTCATGTTGCAACTGCATTGCGTGATAATTGAACATCGTTGATGGTGGTAACTATTTCTAATTTATTTTTGAAATCACAAAATAAAGACTCAGCCGCTGGAGTTCCAAAAGAAACTGAAGAGGATTATTTAAAAATCGAAACCTTTTTCAACAATACATTTTTTTCTTCGCTGAAAGGACTTATTTTGTCACTTATCTGATATATTAATTTATCCTGCTACAAAGGAATCGCCGTTTTATACTTATATTTTAATATCATAATTGTTATGCATCGTTTGGAAATGTCGTTCTAAATTTCCTTTTTTTTGGTAACGAAACACTATTATATATTATATATTTATTAATGGCGACCGGTAGGTTGAGATCGACGTTATTGATACACCTGCTATATACCAATACATTAAATATTATATCATTAGATAGATTTTTGGTTCATTTTCCCAACAATATATAGAGTGTAATATTCAAACATAGCATATAAACTTTGTTAAGCTTTTAAAATTTAAAAATTCGTCCAAAGCCTATCTTGTAGAGAATTTCTTGGCCTCTTCAATGAGATAAATCTGTTCTTTGTGCGACATGTATATCAAATTTTGCTCGTCTGCACTCGAACAAAAGAGCAAGTTATGAAAGTTGCTAAAAAGTTTTATATTTATTTAAAAGTCTTATTTCTGTTTTTGTTTGTTTATTATGAATTTGATTTTAATAATAAACGTAAATTACAATGAAAGAAATTAGTGAGATTTGTCGGCAGATTATTAAAACAAAAAAAATATTCCAAGTTAAGTTTCTCAATAAATCACCAAATTATCGGCGGATAATCTTTCATTCATATAGTAACATTTTAATGTCAATAAACTTATTTATAAATTTATTAATTAAAAATTAAAATTTGATTTTGGCAGTCTCTGACTTAGAGGGTACCTCAAAAACAAACACGACCTTTTACATTAATATAGCGCGTAAAGAAAAATAGAAACTTAATGATTACCTAATAAAGAGTTTATCTAAATATTTTTTAATACTTTGTTCCTAATTTTTTTTCAATAAATTTGTTTACACTCATTTCCTTCCTTGTGAGAGATAAAAGAAAACTTTTAAATGAGAGTAAACGACTAGAAAATTCGGAAGCCCCAAAAACCAAAAGCTGCAAGCAAACTCGCAATTGCACAAGAGTATGAAAAAAAAGTGTTTTAAAATTTAGAATTAATACAGCCAAATTTCCTGAACTTGAAAGACAACTTTACTTTTGGGTTTACATGAAATTCATATGCCTTGATGAAGTCTCGGTTTCCTTGATGAAATTACAAAAGTAAAAGAGAATCTTTATTCTTTAGCTTTGAATCTTTTATAGTCAACATTTTTTTAAAAAAACTTTGGATATCCCAAACTGGAGCCATTACCCGTGACCATAGAAACAAGCAAATTAAGAACTAGGATCAGAAAAAAATATCTAGAAATACATATAAGAAAATTTCGATGAAAATGCTAGATAAAAACAACAATTTAAAACCGTTGTTTCAAGAAAGCCTTTAATTTAAATGAAAATTAATTAAAATTTTTAAAGTCTTTTAAATTGATTTTTAGTAAAAATTTTAATGGAGGCAATGCGGAGTTGGCTACAATTTAATTGCTTCATTAATTGAAATTTTGGTGACGACATTAAAAACTACACTCTGTAAAGTGGCGGTAAATAGGTGAAATTTATTTTGTTTGTTTAAATGGCAGAATTCGGTATAAAATGATATGACAAGGTGACAAAATAATGACAAGAAAGATGAAGTTTCTATGTGAAAGGAAGGTCAACTTGGATAAGTGTTATCGACGGCTGTCGAGTCTCTGCCAATGCGGCTTAAAGCTAGTGATCAGTGAGAGTAGCTACGTGGCAGTTTATCACTCAACGGTTTCGGTTCAATTTTGTTACGACATTATAATATAATAAAAGAAATTTGAATGATTAAGTGATACTCAAGGCAAATTCAGAGAAAATGTAATAGAAACATATTATACATAGATATTATGTCATTTGCCAGCGCGACCTTCTTCGACATGAAGGCAGATTTAACACCTACATAAGGGCAGCCGACTTCAGAAACAGCAAAGAAACCTTTTAACAATTCTCTAGTATTTTTAATTATTGAATTTAAAAAACTTTATTCAGTTAACAGAGTTCGCAGAACTCATTCTTCTAAAGTTAAAGAACAAACTGGCACAGTAGGTTGACAATCGCCTGATAAAAGTATGATTTAAAAAATTCCTTACAAAAATGTTTGTACAAAATTAGAGTAATAAAATAATTTTTAGTTTCCTGGTAGCTATGAAAGGCCTGTTAGCACATCATTGCAAATGGATTTTTATTTATAAACAAAATATCATAAAAGGAAGTTTAATAAAACAAAATAAGAAAATTAAAATGAATAAACAAAATAAAAAAATTAAAATTAATAAAACACAATTAGAAAATTAAAATTAATTAACAAAAATCTTTATTATTTTGTCATATATTTATCAGTAATATTTTTCATTTTTAATATTAAACAATCTGGAACTATTTGTAACTTATAAAATATTTCAGACGTACTTTTCTTAAAAACTCCTGGAATGTCTTGTTCAAAGGCTTCTTCGAGGAGGCTACACAGGGATTCAGAAATATTTTCATTTTTGGTCTGCATTTTGCATAGTTTTCCTACTATTTGTTTTCTTTCTTCAAGGGGGATATAACAGGTGTATTCTTCTTTGTTTTCTGTTTTTGAATCTTCAACATTTGATATCCTCTTTTCTGATTCCTTTTTTACAGTTTCAATAAATTCAAATTTGTTTGGATCGAAATTGCTATTATTTGATATGAGATTGTCAACAAGATCTTTTATTTGTAAAACTAAACAATCTGGAATTACAGCAAGTTTATATGAAAGCTCATTCATATCAGTCCTGAATATTCCTGGAACCTTTTCTTCAAAAGCGTTTTCCAAAAGTTTATAAAGAGCCCAAGTAACATTTTCATTTAAGTCTTGAATTTTTGACAATCTTTTGAATAGTTTTTTCTTTTGTTTTAAAGAAATGCTATTCTGAAATTTCTCGTTTGAATCTTCAATATTCGATTCCACCACACCTTCGATGCTCTTTATTGCCTTTGAAGCTTTATACTTAAATAAAATATGGTCAACATTTCTTTTTATCTTTAATAATAAACAATCGGGAATTTCATTAATGTTAAAAGAAATCTCGCCGGATTTGAGATCTTTGTAAATTCCTGCCAATCCTTCTTTAAGGCCTTCTTTTAGAAGTCTATTAAGTAAAAGGAAAAACCTTTTACTATAAATCTTAGAGATTCTTTTGAGTAATTTTTGTTTTAGCACTTCAGAAATCTTTGAGCTAAATAGTTTTGGTTTCGTAAGTTTGGTTTCATTTACTTCTGTTTCATTTACTTCTGTTTCATTTACTTCTGTTTCATTTACTTCTGTTTCATTTACTTCTGTTTCATTTACTTCTGTTTCATTTACTTCTGTTTCATTTACTTCTGTCTCAATTACTTCTGTCTCAATTACTTCTGTCTCAATTACTTCTGTCTCAATTACTTCTGTCTCAATTACTTCTGTCTCATTTACTTCTGTTTCATTTACTTCTGTTTCAATTACTTCTGTCTCAATTACTTCTGTCTCAATTACTTCTGTCTCAATTACTTCTGTCTCAATTACTTCTGTCTCAATTACTTCTGTCTCAATTACTTCTGTCTCAATTACTTCTGTCTCAATTACTTCTGTCTCAATTACTTCTGTCTCAATTACTTCTGTCTCAATTACTTCTGTCTCAATTACTTCTGTCTCAATTACTTCTGTCTCAATTACTTCTGTCTCAATTACTTCTGTCTCAATTACTTCTGTCTCAATTACTTCTGTCTCATTTACTTCTGTTTCATTTACTTCTGTCTCAATTACTTCTGTCTCAATTACTTCTGTCTCAATTACTTCTGTCTCATTTACTTCTGTCTCATTTACTTCTGTCTCATTTACTTCTGTCTCATTTACTTCTGCTTCATTTACTTCTGTTTCATTTACTTCTGTTTCATTTACTTCTGTTTCAATTACTTCGGCTACGATATTTCTTTCTACGTTATTTTGTTCAGGAAAACTGACTTTCTGATAATTATTCTTTTGATCCTTTACATCATATTCATATCTTTTTATATTTTCCTGTCTCTGATGTGATAATTGATTGCAATTATTTCTTTGAATAGGTTTTATCGGACTTTTATGGTTAGATGAAGAATTATGCCAATTAATTTTATTTCTTTCATTTTTAAAAGGTCTTTTTATATCTCTATGGTTATATGAGGCATTATACCAGTTACCTTTCTTATTTACATTTCTTTCATGGCAATATTTATTATTATATCCGTAATAATTATTATACTTATCTTTATTATAATAACATTTTTCAAAATCTCGAGACTGGGATCTACTTTTATAACTTAAATGCTTTCTACGTTGATTTCTAGATAAAGATCGACTATTAGATCTTGATATATTTAAGTAAGGTCGATTTCTATTCCTTGATTTTGATCTTGATCGTGATCGTGATCTTATTATTGATCGTGATCTTGTTATTGATCGTGATCTTGTTATTGATCGTGATCTTGTTATTGATCGTGATCTTGTTATTGATCGTGATCTTGTTATTGATCGTGATCTTGTTATTGATCGTGATCTTGTTATTGATCGTGATCTTGTTATTGATCGTGATCTTGTTATTGATCGTGGTCTTGTTATTGATCGTGATCTTGTTATTGATCGTGATCTTCTTATTGGTCGTGATCTTCTTATTGGTCGTGATCTTGTTATTGATCTTGATCGTGATCTTGTTATTGATCTTGTTATCGATCTACTTATTGATCTTGATTGATATGTTTTTCTGTATTTTGATTTGATCTTGCTCCTTAATAAGTTTCTTGACGGATATTTCGAACGCTTATTTTCATGTTCAATTTTGCATCGTTTATTATTATTAATTGCTGATCCTTCTCTAGAATGGCACCTTTTATTTTTATTTTCATTTCTGAATTTTTGAAAGCTTTTTGTAAAGTTGGCATTTTTATTTTCATTGTAATTGTTTGTCGGAAACGAATTTTTTTGTAATTTCATCAATAAATACTTATTTCCAACATTATTTACTTTTTCACTGGAATTGTTTTTGGAGTCATTGAAACTTTTATTAGATGAATCTTTGCTTTTTTGAAGTGATTCCTTTTCATGGTAAGAATCGGTATTTTGTATTATATCTGTCATATTTGGTAAATACAAAACCTTCTTTTTGCTACCAAAATCATGCTTGATTTCTCTTGCTTCATTTTGTAATGGATTATAATTAATTGGTAGTTTTTTGTTTTCTATTTTAAATTTTATTTTTAATAAAACCATTTTTAGTTCTGTATGAATTATTTAAAGATATAAATAGAGTTAGTATCAAATTATTTTATCAAATGTTTTTTTTAATTATAATTTGATTGGATAAAATATTTTAAAATTAAATTTATTTAAGAAATTCTTAAATTACTTAGTAAACAAATTTGTGTAAATACTTTTAAATCAAGTTATTTAATTTTTTAAAAAAATTTTAAAATAAGGGTTTTATAGAAAACTGTTATCTTAACATATAGTTTATCAATGATGTTAAATGAATACAATATTTAATAAATAGTTTTCTTTAAACTTGATAATTTATAAATAAAATATATGATATTAAATTAAGAAATTTTAAAAAGTCAAAATAATTGTTTTAATATATAACTTTTACAACTAAATAAGTTTTGCAATAAATAAAATTAAAAATATAATTGAATTTTTCATATGAAGCAATTATTATATTATCAATAAAGTTATTTTAAATTTGTTAAAACATTTTTTATATTTTCTTTATTTTCATAGTACCTAAAGATCTATAATTTTTAAAATAATACAAATTTTCATTACTGGATTTTTCAAAAATTATTATTGTTATAAATATTGACTTCTTATCTTTCTATTTTAACCATATTTTCCATGAATGTTATTTATTTTAATTTTAAAAAATTATAAGGAATAACGACAATATTTTACCTTATGCGAGTTGAATTATTTATGGCGGGGTTCTGTTTTTGATAAACAAGGTTACAGAACCTAGTTTTTGTAAGTTTTTAAACCTCTTTTGGAGAATTTGGCATTTTTTCGTTAATGGATTATGCTATTATGGTAGTTACTGATTTATGTGTTCGTTGAGTCAAGAATAGAAGGTTCCATGCGTTTACTAAATGAATATCACTACCCATCTTAAGCAAGTTAGTTTATAAATAATACTTTTTGAAAAATAAAAGCAGCTGGCAGTATGGTAACAATGAAGACATTATTATATTTCGAGTACTAGTATTAGTAGTATTTGTTTTAATATTGTGAAATTATTTGCAATACCTTACTAGTGTCACAAAAAAAGCTAATTAACTTGGAGAAAAACATTTTTCTCTGAATTTGATTTTAATTTGTAGTAAACATTTCTAATCAAAAATAATTATTTAAATCAAAGCGACTAACAAATCAGAGATAAAATGTCAAACAAAATGAGATATAATAAATGTTTTAATTTTAATGAAATTTATGTTATAATATTTGGATATTTAACCAATATTTATTTATCAATTTATTTCATTAGTTTTAGTTATTTGACAATGTATAAAAAGTAAAATATTGTCAAAATATAAAGTCTAAATAATAAGCAAAATTTATAAATTTTCAGTATAATTTGTTTTATTAATTAACCAACTGGAGGTCTAGAATAAATTGAAGTGAAATTATTAAATGTTGATTGGTTCATTAAAACAACAAGTTATTTAGAATTAAAAGTGGTATTTACTTATTTTAATAACAACATTCCCACAAACAATGAACGACACAAGCACCTCAGACATATCATATCCCATTGCCCAGTTTATAACCGTTTTATATTATTCTAATATTTATAAAATCATCGGAACCATAAATTTGATGGTCATTCTTTCTTTAGGAATTATTGGGAATTTTCTCGTAGTCATTGTTGTATACTTTTCTCGTGGGATGCATACGCCAACAAATTGTTTTTTGGTATCGTTATCCATTGCCGACATGATCACTTTGCTCTCCTCTATTCTGCCTGTCATTTCTGAATATCATTCCAAAATGAATTATTGGAGGTTCGCTCCGGAATTGTGCCCGATTACTGTGTTTCTACAGTTCTGTAGTGCAAATGCCTCGGCAATGTCAATAACATGTTTCTCATTTGAACGCTGGATGGCTATCTGTAAACCCCTTACAGCGCAGGTCATGTGCACCTTAACAAGGGCTGTGAAAATTATTTTCGGAATTTGGGTATTCAATTTGCTCTACAATTCCAGTTGGTTGTATTTGACGACATTGAAATACAGAGAAAGCTACATAAACTCCTCTATTTTGAATCCAGTATGTACGTACCGTTTGAACCCTGAATACTTAAGGATCGTTTATTTGTGTGATTTAATAATCTTCTATATTACTCCATTAATTGTTACAAGTGTTCTATATATTGACATTGTTTTGACGCTTCTCAACAAAAAAGACTCGAAGCTTCGAATTGTCGGAAAAAAGTTTGTAAAAGAATCAAAGATTGTAAAATCAAAATTAAAAGTAAGTTAAATACTATATGACATTTTTCCTCTTTTTATGGATAAAATTTACTTAAATTGATAGCATGGAGTTAAATTTAGAACAGAAAATTAATCAGTTCTATAAATGTCAGTTTAAACTTGCAGTGCTTAAAGAGTTTAGAGATTATTCAGATTATTTAAAACGAACAGCGTTTTTGTTTAAATTAGTCAAATTTATAAAATATAAGAAGTTAGGCAAAGATTTCACCAATAAAATTGTCGATACGACGAAAGCAGTTTCCTTTTATGAAGACATAAATTCTTAGACAAATAAGAATATTTTGTACGTTGTTATAGTTTAGACGGAAAAATAAAATGAATTGACCAAAAGATAGAATCAGTGATATTCGTCTATATCTAAATTTTATTTTTAATTTTTGAAATTTTTAAAATGTATAAATTAATTTTATAATGTTTATTTATTATTATTTATTTATTATTTATTTATATATTATTTATATATTATTTATATATTATTATATTTCTTTATTATATTATAAAAATTTAAAAAAGCAAATATTACTTAAAAATATTATAAATTTTTAGAGCACCTACTTTAGTTACAGATCTTTCAATGCGCTTAAATTATTAATTAAATAGTCAATTACGATTCCTATAATAATAATTAATAACGTTCCTGCATCTTTTATGCGCATTATCTTTATCATCAATTTATTTTTCTGTTACCAAGAAACCAAAATTAAAAATAATTTTAAAATAATTTATGAAATTTTAAAATAATTTATGAAATTTTAAAATATTTTACAACTATTATTTTAAAATTTATTAATCTAGAAAAAAGTACAAAATTTATACATAAAAAAATTAATATGTAAAAAATTTTAAATATTCAATCATTGTTGAAATAAGAAATTTTAATAAGAATATATCTTAAATGAATTTAATTTGTCATAATTTAAAATTTAAACATTTAAATGCATATAAAACTAATTTAAAATCACTGAAAAATTTATTTATTATCAAAATCCTTGAGCTATTTAGAACATATTTGCATTATTTTAAAAGCTTTATTTTATCAACAGTTAAAAATAAAAATTAAATAAAAAAATTTTAAAATTCATTTTTAAATTGAAAAATTGTTATCTTTTAAAATTTATGAACTAGTTTAAATTTACCTTCAAATTACTTTTTACTAAATATTATTTAATTTATTTCAAAAAATAGCATCAATAATTTATTTTTAAAACAAAAACCAATATCATTAAAACACAAACTATATCTTGGCTATTTCTAATATTTTTTTAATAATTATTTTTAATATTTTTGAGGATAATTTAGCAAATATGAGTTAACAATTGAATAAAGAATATTTATTTACACGCATTCAATATAAATTCTATATTATTTAATTTTAAACATCGTTAAATATTAATTTTATAATCAATTCATTTCCTTATTTCATAATTTAAATATCAACTTATTTTTGTTAGTTAGTAAATTTATTATTATAATTTTATATAAATTATTTACATTTATTTTAAAATGAGAATTAAATCCTTTCTTTTTAATTATCCTAACACTAAAAACAATTTATAAATTTTATTATAAATGAAAAAATATGAATAGTTTTAAATAATTGAAAATAAATTTAAATTATTTCAAAATAAATATATTTAAATTAATTATCAAATTAATAAAATAATAATAATTATAAATATAATCATTTTTCACTGAAAAATTATCGTTTTAATTAAAGTGCTGAATAAATATTTTCTTTAAGAGATAAGACAATAATTTAAATACAAAAATAAATTGAAAGACAATTATAGACTGAATCCTTTTTTAGATTGTGGATAAAATAAATTTTTAATTAAAAACATGATTTTTTCAAAATATCAAAATTTGAATAAATAAAATATTTTTACACATTGATAAATAAAATATTTTTAACAAATTAGAAAACTATTTTAATTATTCATGTTAAAATTTACTCTAAGAAAAACACGAAATTCAATCCGATAAAACAATTTAAATTCATTTAATTAATTTTAGAAATTTTGATTTCAATCGATTACCAATAATTGAAAAACTTCTGCTAAATATTGATAATAAATATGTAAAAAAATTAAAAATTGAAATATCTAATTGTCTTTTTGTCTTTCTGTACTTCTGTGTTAATTTGTTTTAATAAAAAATAAAAATATTTTTAGCATATTGTCATGTGGGGGTTTGATTGGGGTCGGGCGTTTCTACCAGATGTTACGGCCCAACGAGAACTAAGAGCTAAAAACAGAAAAGTAGTTTTGAGAAAAGAAAATTCTTTGAAATCGAAAAACCATTCAGTTTCTCTGATTTTATTCATCATTTACAGGCAAATAAACTATATAATGCAATTTTTTATAAAATGTTTTCCAGTCATTAAAATTTCTTTTTTTAATAATATCAGATTTTCGATTTGATAACGAGTTCCTTTAAATCTTACATATTTACAATATTTACTACATTTTCCCGCGTTTAAAAGAAAATTCGATTGTGTTTTAATTAACAGATAATTAATTTATCTAAATATGATATCATCAATCATTTGAAACACTTTTTTAATAAAATTTATTCTTGTTTCAAGTTTGAAATGAAAATATTTATTAAATTTTCAAAAAATTAAAATTAATTTTTTTAAATAAAAATATTTGAATATATAAATGATTTTAAGGTTTACTTTTTTTAAAATAAAAAGTTTTATAATAAAATTTAAATTTTGTATTTAAATAATTAAACTTATTCTATAAATAAATACAACTAACATAATATATTGTCAAAGTATATTAAAAATTATCTACATTACCTGGGACCTTAACATTTAAAGAAATCATTTGAAGAGAAAAGTCTTTTAAGCAGCCTAGTAAAGAAAGCGAGGTCGCTGCCGGTCTATAAGGTCTTTTTACGTTTCATAATTGTTTTAAAAGAAATGAAAATATTATTTTATTCGCTGTAAATTATTTTAACAACCTAATTTAAATTTCTTTACTATCAAATGTTTTAATCTCAAAATTAATTTATTTACCTATCTAATTTAATTTTATTAAATCCAAAATAATACCGTAATCAGGATAATTTTTATAACAATTTAATTTAATTTTTTTACCATCAAATATTTTTATTTCAAAATCAATTTCAATTATAATTTTATTTATTGAAACGTGTTCATTTTGGTGATTATGCTCATCAGTGAAAATAGAAATAATAACTTTCTCTCAATCTTTGTTCTCTAAGCCTAAGAGTCTAATGCACACAATGTGACGTCACACGTTATATTGCGCAATTATAAAACTTCTCATTACCTTCTGATGTTGATTTTGAATTCTTACCTTCCAATTGCTTCTTTGGAGATTTAGTATCTGTTCATGATAAACAGGGTTACTCAATCTATTTTTTCCTCGATACTTTTTTAGCTTCTACTATTTCATCTATACTAACAATATCTGATGCATCATCCAGAGTATCATCAAAGCCCTTTGATAATAGCAAAGGCGAATTACTATTTTCAGTAATTTTTCGGTCATTTTGTATTTTTTTTATTGTTATTTTCTTTTTAAGTTTATGCAATTTTTTATTATTTTAACGAATATGATTATTGAATATATAATAAGTCTGACTAAAATAATTTCTGAGTATTATCAATTAAATTAGATCGATTTAAATTAATTCTGATGATTATTAATTAAATGATACTAACTAAAATTAATTCTGATATCGATAAATTAAATTAGGTGGCTTAATGAATATGTTTAGGAAATAGAAAAAATAGTATACTAAATAAAATAAAGCAAAAAAAATATCATATAAGTATTGCAGTTTTACAAAGTTAAAATCATTTTTACAAAAATTTGGAAAATAAAATAATTAATTAAAAATAATAGAAAACAAAAATCAGTGATTTCCTGGGGACGAGACGATTACGAAAAAAATATAAAACTAATCTTTGGCAGGTAGAAAATGTTTTTAATAAAATACAAATTTATTAGTTAAACAAATGACGAAAAAAAACAAATTAAATTGGTAAGAAATTCTCAGAAAATGAATCTAATTATGTAGGTAACTAAATATCCATAAATTCAATTAAATTTAGCTAATTTTCCTGGAGAGTAGCCAAAGCGTCAAAAGAAAACGATAATAAAAACGAATTAATTCCCGGGAACTGAATGAAAGTTTCAAACAAAATTAATCAGTTGTTGAGAAGACAGCCCTATAGAAGAAGATATCAAATTAACAACAACGCCACTATGTTTGTTCGAAGAAAGAAGAGGTATAACTTTTAAAAAAGGCAAAAGAAATATATATTTTAAAAAAGAAAAAGGTTGAAAAGGAAAAACATAAAGAAAAAGTCAAGGTGACATCTTTAAAGAATCTATTAGAGAGTTTTGATTGTGTTTACTAGCACTTGATGCTGTTTCTTACCGGGATCCCTCCCAATAAAATCAAAAAAAAAATTTTCAAGCTGTTGTGAAAGTTGTATATAAATAAAAATCTTTTCTATGTTGAGTTACTTCATTTGTGTTTAAGTAGCACGAGGAGACAGAGAACCAGTTTCTACCGAAAAGTTGTAAATAATAACTCAACATAATTATATATATAAAATGTGACTTTTGCCTGGCAGTATGTGCGTGCCACCGATTGCCTACTTATAATTATTCAGTAAAACATTGTTTCGAAATAAAATTTCTTTATTTACCTTTGTTTTATAAATCCGTATATATTATTTTATAAATCGCAAATCAGTTGACTTTTTAATATTGAAGTGATTTAGAATAAGTTTATAATTAAATATAAATTAATATTATCTATTTAAGATATATTTCATTTAAATATTCAATTTTGACAAACATTTTTAATTACTAATTTTATTTTTGCATATAATTTTGTTCCAGAAAACATTGTGATCTTCTGAATGATTTCCGACTACTTTGCATTTTGTGTTTTCTTCATTTTCATAAAATCATATCAAAAAATTTTATTATTTTTAAATTTATACAAATTTTAAGAGTTAGTTAATTAAAATAAATAAAAATCAAACTATTTTTAAAATATTTAATATATTTTTAGGGTAATATTTTGGAAATTCATTTTAAATTTAATAAGTATTTTGAAATCATATTTTATTTCTGTTTAATATTTTGTAAAATATTCCTTTGTTAAAATAAAATTATAAAAGATCTTAAATGAATTAATCGCCTCAAAAGTATCGAAAAGTTCTTGACTAGACGATGGAAAAAATTATTTTGATTGAAAGACTTATTAGCCATTCAACTCATTATTTCTAAGTTATTCTGTTCAACATAAAGTTTCATTATTTTATTTGTTTATTTTAATTTAGAAGTTTTTTACATTTTTAATTTATTAGCAATATTTACTTAATTTTATGAATTTAATATTCTGAAAATATTTTGTTATAATAATAAAAACAAATTTGAAATAAATACAAATTATTAAAGAATCTTTAAAGAATAAATAAGTCTTTAAATTGTATTTTTTTCGGGGAATTTCATTTTAATATACTGGTGAAATTTAATTAACTAAATTTCATTATCAAAAATCTAATATAACTTGATCATTTCTTAAAAAAATTGTTTTTCATTTGCAAAGTAATTTTCAATTTTAAATATATTTCTATTGGTCAAAATTAGAAAAAATTCTCAACTTTTTATAGCAGTGAAGAGATATTTAGTTTGAATTTAGTTCAAATATAATTTAGAATAAATGTTGAATAGAAAAAAAATAAATTAAAACAGAAAAAAGGAAATGCAACGAAACAAAATTTAGAAAATCTTTAAAGCACTGAAACGATTTTACTGGTAATTTATTAAATAATAAGTTTTTCAATTTGAAGCTTAATTAGAGACAAATTTAATCATAAAGATCAAAGAAAGGTTCGCAAACCTTAATGAAATTCAAAAAAACAAATTCTTTAATTAAGTAAAACATTTATTAATTTGAAGAAAAACCGGTTAAGTAAACAAGCTAAATAAACAAACCTTTTCAGTTACGATTTAAATCCTTTTATAATTAATAATAAATGATTTTAAAAAGGTTAGAATCAGGGTGGCCATTTCTAGTCATAATTTATTTTAATGTTTTAAATGATCGTTTGATGAAAGTCATGGAAATTGTAAGAATAGATATTGTTGAAATTGAACTAGTAAATAAATACTAATCAAGTCGATAGGTTAAGCATAAAAAGAGGTCCATGTCAGAAAAAATCTATTTATACCTTTAGTTATAAAAACAAAAAGAAACAAAATTCAAAAGGAGAGAAAATACTTGTAAATAGAAAACAAATCAAAAGAAAGAAGATTTTTAAACCCGTTGTAGATATTTAAAATTGCGATATTATTGTAAACTGCACAAAGTTTCGGGAATAATTAAAAAATTAAATTATTTTGGCAGTGGTAATACAAATGTAAAAAATAATAATGAGAATAATAATAATTTATTATCATTATTATTATTTTTATTATCATTATTATTATTATTATTATTATTATTATTATCATTTTTATTATTCTTATTATCATTATTATTATTATTATTATTATTATTATTATTATTATTATTATTATTATTATTATTATTATTATTATTATTATTATTATTATTATTATTATTATTATTATTATTATTATTATTATTATTATTATTATTATTATTATTTTAAAAAAGTTCTTATTTATACATTTGCATGTATCGTAGCTAATTTTACACGCCATCTAGACAAAACTTTATATTTGAACTAATTTTCATTATGAAACATATTAATTGTTCAAATATTTTAACACAATTACAATTTTAATGTGTTAATATTTATTTATTACAATTTGAAGGAATTGTCGTATGGACAAAAAAATGTAATTGAGTTTTACTTAACTGAAAACCTTAAAAAATTCCAGTACATTAAAACAAGAAAAGTGTTACATTATTTCTACAATTATTTATTAAAATTTGCACAATTGATATTTTAAACAAAAATTATATTTATAACAAACAATATGTTCTTCACGTGGTTACGATTTGTTAAATGTAGGTTAAGCGAAAAATAGAGTAAATAAATTTATATATTTGAAGATTTAGACCCGCCATAATAAAATCATCAAAGATCTAAGATTTGATGAACAGATCATAAGCAACTCTATCTAACTGGAGCTGATTGTGTCCATAAAATTGAGGTGCCTTTTATTTTAAGTATTTAAGAAAAACTTGAAGGTTTTGATAAACGATGGTTAAACCCTATAAAACATTAGATGGAACATGAAATAAAGAATATAAAATTCTATATACACACAAAATGATTTGTGTATAAATAAGAACCCTTCATGTTAAATAAACTTGACAAATATGGATATACAAAATGAACTCACTAAATCACACTTTAAAAGTTGAATTCAAACAAGCTGAACAATTACTTGATTTAAAACCTTTTATTACCTTTATGTATAAGCTATAAAAGCCTTTAATGCATTACAATTATGCAAAAAGATTTTTAAATATCTTTTGTAATATCAGTATATAATAAATAATTTTAATTCCTTTGATAAATTTAAATAATTGCACTGAAATCAATACAATTACTTAAATAATAATTTAAAGCATAAATTCAATACCAATTAAAACAATCTTTAATTAATAACAGCAATTTATACAGATGTTAAAAATATTATAGAAAAAATTCTCTTATTTAGAAATGCAGAATTTAAACCGTAAAAAAAACAAAATAATATTATTAATTAAAAAAATTAATTTAAACTAAATCTTTCTTTACATTTATAGTTTGGAATGATCAACTTAGTTCAACCTAGTCAACGAATCTTTGAAAATAGACACTCAAATTATATAATGAAATAAAAGAAATTGAGAATAACAAAATATAATTAATTATAAGCAGTAATTAAAACACATTAAAATTTAATCAAAATTTGCAATGCGAAGTAAATAATTTGGCATTGAAAATAGAAAAATGAAAAGATTCAAATAAAAATTGAAATTAGAATAAAATAGTTGAAAATTTTATTATAAATTATATCGATTGGTTTAAAAAGAGAAAATGAAGAAAATTAAAGAAAAGAATAAAATTGAAAAAGACGTTATTGAAGAAAAAGAAAATTGCATTCATAATAATAATAATAATAATAATAATAATAATAATAATAATAATAATAATAATAATAATATTAATAAAAATGATAATAATAATATCCAGACATATTGATAAAAGTGTTAACTGCCATCAAGAGATCGTCTGTCATAAATATTTAACAAATAATTAAATTATTTATTTATTTCCCAAAGGAGTTTTGAAAAAATATATAAAAAATACATTTCTAGTATATAACTCTAAAATAACTTTATCCAATAAACTTCTGTGAAATAATTAGTTTAATTGCTATTTTTATATATATATATATATATATATATATATATATATATATATATATATTTATGAATTAATGGCGATAATGACATTAATTTTCTAGTTGAAACTATCTACACTGTTTTATCTTGCAAAATTTCTCATTTAGATGGAAATAGATGAAATTTTGCAAATAAATACATTGAAAAAATTACAATTCTTGATTCTGGGAATATATGAAAAAATTATCAGCTGTAAATAAACAAACTGAAATGAAAAATTTTAAAATGAAAAATTATTTAAAATGTTATAATAAATCAAACTTTATGTTGTCAAAGATATTTTGCTGATTTCATTAATTATAAGACAATATTTTCTCCGATAGACAGCTGTTTGTGGGAATGTCAACACTGATTATAACAAAGACACTAAAAATATTGTATATAGCGAAGTATTTAAATAAATTTGTATTAATTGAACTAATAAAATTAAAGAATGACTTTGATTCTCTCCCGGAAAAAAACGGGTAATAAAAGTGGTTTATTATATTTCAAGATAAAACCATATTTAATTAAATATTTTACTGGCTTTTTTAAAGTTATGATATTAGATAAAAATATTTGAAATGTAACACGAAGTATCCCGAATTGAATAACTGATTGTTGAGCGTAACTTATAATTATATATAATATATAATTTATTGGTGTGTGCCGCCTTTAAAAAATATATTTACAGAACTTATTTCTTGCTGTTTAAAGTATTTTTGATTTAAATTTAATTCTAAGATCCTTAGATCTTTAATAATATATAATAAAATAATAAAATATTCACTTTTTAAAACCTTTTATTAACAAGAAATAATTTATATCAAGTTTATGTTTGAGAAAGTTTGAAGAAAGAAGTAAAACAAAAAAAAATTTTTAAATTTATAGACTCAAAAATGGACCAAATAAAATATATGTTAAAAATTCCAAAAAAATTAAGTGACACAAAAAATCTATTGTACAAAATAAGTAACTAAATATCTCAGTATCCCTTTTCAGCAAAAATATTGTATGTTCGAAATATTTTTAAAATAAACTTACTAAAATAAAAATACTAAAGTGAAAAAAAAAATATTCTTAAAATGAAAAAAAAATAACAATAAAATTTTTTTAAAAAATATATTATCAAAAGAAATTCTTCGTATAAAATGTGGTAATAGGAGAGTTAAAACATTTAAAAAATTCTTTGCTTTAAAAACATAGATGTCAGCGTTTTTGCTATAATGATCTCACAAAATAACTGATGTATTTGTTCTACGACTTATAAATGACGTTATCGTATCTGGTTGAATGAACTTACCTTACTTCATAAACAATCTGATGACTTTGTTCGTCAAGTTATAATTCATTTTCTTTGTATAGTCTATATAAATCGTATCTTACTACATATATTATACAACACTATATAATTTTTGTTTAAATTATATATTTTCATACAGCCCCTATATTGATCAAACTCTTGATTCAACAGTGTTCAAGAACTCTAGTACAGGAATGACCGGAAGCTCTCCAATGTATGTAGCAATCCAAATATACAAAGTGTAAAATTGTGTGCCTAAAAATTAAAAATAAAACTTTAAAAAATTCTATAAATTTAACTAACTCCCTAACTCCCAGTTCAATAAAAAAAAGAAATTTGTGTTTTAAATTCGCGACTATTATTATTTTATAAATTAATAAATAGTATTGCTGGTGGACAAAAAGTCTTACTGTTTTATTATTTTAATGGCGGATATATGGCATCAGAAATAATTATTTTTCAGTCGAAACTATTAAAAACCTCAGCAATATTAAGTTAATTGTATAACATTATTATAATTATTTCTCAAATTGCCAATTTTGTGACTTATTAATAAATAATAAATTACTGTAATGCTTTTTGAATATAAATTTTAATTATCTAATATATTTATTTTAATTTACATTTGTTTTCTAAGAATGAATCAATTTAATTTTAATTATTTTTATCATTCATAAATAATATTGTATATTTATTCAATTATTCAGTTGAAATTAATTAATAATTTCCAAATTTTAAGATGCTAATTGATCCATCTCAATTTTCGGTGTAAATCACTGTTTTCCAATCTGTGGGGTACTCCAAGTTAAAATATTTTAATCATTATTTCCATTTATAATTTCTTTAGTGTTTAATGATTTTATAATAATTTTTTCTAATTTCAACGCTTTACTATCCAATGACATTGAAGTCTTAGTATAAAATATTTAATTAATTAATTAATTAATCAATTGATGTTAATACATGTTGTACGTAATCATCGAATTGTAATGTGAATTCTTTGTTTTAATTTAATTATTTAATATATTAAATTCTTTTAATAACTTATTTTATTGTGAGTTTATTTAATTATTTTTATTTTATAGTTTTAAATATTTATTGTGTTTTTTATTTCATTATTATATTTTTTTAATAAAGTATAATAAAGTATAAATAATGTATACAACTAATGGTTAATTCTTCGTAATCTCTTCCAACATCAGTGGTAAAAATAAAACTAAGTTTGCTGATATGATTTTTATTTAAATCAAATATCATCTGTCGTCTTATTTAATAAAACAAAGCGACGAAATTCTGAGTAATAATACTTACATCGAACACAATTATTTAGTTTAGAATAATTTAATTTAATTTAATTTAATTTATTTTATTTTATTTTAATATTTAATTATTTTTTGCGTTAAGTCTTTGGAAATTCCTAATAATTGTTTTACCTGATGGTCTCTCTAGATCTTTTTTCACTGCATATCATGTTCATCACACTGAATTCTCTTTCTGTATTTATTATTTTGGCTCTTTTACCATTTTGGGATTCAATATTCATATAAACAAAATATCTAAATTCATTTGTATCAACTTCATATTTAATAATTTTTGAAAGACTTTCCAGTTTAATTTTGCCTTCTTTCTATCGAGAAAATATATCTTCAAAGTTCCATGTATTCTGATCTATTACAATAAATATTTACATAAATTCAGCGGAAGATAAAGTATTTTTTTTCAAAATCGTTTTTAAAATTTATATGGTTGCTTTTTATAAATCTCCCTTCCATATATTTGACTATACTGTCAATTGATTTGTCTTTGGAAAGATTTTTAAAATTCACCTTCTCTTCAAATGCAATGTCGTTGAAATTCTCACTAATAATTAAATTCTCAACACTAGAAAAACAAAAATACTCATAGCGAACTATTTTAAAATTTAAAGTTTAAAAATTAAACTTATTAGTTATTATATTTTTAGACTATTAAATATTGATGCATAAAGTACTATTTAATGAAAAAAATATATTTGAATACATTTTAACAACCGCCTAGTCCGAGTCGGATTCAGCTCATCCTCTGCTAGTGCGGCATAGATTGTTAATTTGGAACTTTTGGATACATAATTTTGGTGAGAAAAAAAAGTTCATCCTATAAATTGTTTATTTAAAAATTATTTGAAAATAAAAAATAATTACAAACAAAAATTTAATTTCAAGTATATAAGTATCATAAAATTTAAAATATCTGACAGCCATCTATTAAAACAAAAGTTTAAAAGTTTTGAAATCATCAATTTAAACAAAATTGAAAATGTATATGGTGGGAAAGTATCACAGAAAAAGTAGTTTAACCTTAAATCGATTCATATGTCAAAGAATTTTATTTGTGCTGGATTCTAAGCATTTATCTACTTCTTTTAACAAATATAAATTTTGGAAATAATTTGAATCTAATTTCACCAAATTTTTGATTTTAAATTCAATTAACTTTGAATGAGCTAAGGCACTTTCTATTTCTTTATCAATGCCAGAGTTAGAATTATATTCTAATTTAATCATAATATAATTATATTTTTTTCTCAGTAATATTTTAAAATATCTATTTTTAATTTTTTATTAAATATTATTTAATAAAAATAAATTTACAATATTAATATGAATATAAAACATTTAAAGCATATAAAACCCAAAACATTGAAAATAATTAAAATAATACTTTTACCATCAATTACATCTATTTGAAAACTAAAATTCCTTTAGTAAAATAATAAGTATAGAATCATTAGTGATTTGAGCACAAAAATAAGAATGCTTTGCGAAGAGAACTCGGGAAATTCGTGTTAAATCACAATTACAGAAGCAAATGTGGAGTATCGACTTTATTTGGATAAAGAAATTATTTCCTACCAAAGAATTAAAACAAAAGTGAGTTATTTTAAGAGAAAGTTTTTAATTGTTAAATTCTCCAAATTAATTGTTGAGAATCTCATAAACTCAACAACGTTTTAAAACAACAAATAAAAATTCATTCCATAACAAGTTAACGGAAATTATTTAAAAATTATCCTTTTTAAAATGGTAAATGTTTAAGTCAAACATAATTTTAATTTTCTTTCAATAAAGATATTAATTGGGTAATTTTAAATCCGTTGTTTGATTTATTAATTTGAAATTAATGTTTGATTCTAAAAATAAAAAATAAATAAAAAATAAATAAATACACACATGCGTATGCAAACAAACAAATTAAAGAGAACAATTATTATTTTTAAATTTTTAAACAAATTAAATTTCATCAACCACTTTTTAATGCTAGATTTACAGACATTTTTGTAAACTTATTTTTGCTGAAACCGTCATTTTGACGGTTATGTTAAATTTCAACTTTTAAATAAATTTAAATTTAAAATCTACATACTTTTATTATGTAGAAGAAATTTATAATTCTATGCATTTTTTACATAAATTCTCTATTTTGAGCATACATTTTTGACAAACATACTTGTTACACTTGACAAAAATATTTTTTGACTTATTTATCTTACAAAATCCAATTTAAACAAAATTGTGACCTAGTTGTTGAGTTGAGATCTTCTTATATGGAATATCTCTCCTCTGCAACTAATTTGATTTCAACAAATTTTCATCAGATTCCCGGAGAACTAAAAGTTAAATGGAATCAGCGTAACTTGTTACTCTCATTAGGACCTGAATCAAATCATCCGATACATCTTTGAATACAGTAGAATTAGACGACTTTCTACTTTGCCCAGTTCATTCGGTCTCATCAATATACATTTCAATGCCATTTTTGAATTCAGAGTTGAAAATAATACACACTTTCGTCTTCATTCTCAGAAAGTTCAATTTCCTTTTTTCCGTATACACCTATCTATTATTTTGCGTTCTATTTCCGTTCCTTGAAAAGGATACGTACAACGAAACAACGTAACTTAAATGCATTTTATTCTGAGAAAACTTGTATACTAGATGGAGACAATTTCTTCATAAATATTACTTTGAAGTCTAAATATATCTTAATATGTTTTGATATTATTTAACTATTTTAATTTAATTTTAATTTTACACAAAATTAAATTCTGTATTTTTAGAAAAAATACTAGATCAGTCCAATCTCTAGGTAAAAGGAACATTATAAAAAATGTGTTTGCAGATAGAATTGACTTTCTCAACTACTTTTAATTTCGTCTAAAATAAGAAATATATGTTAAGTAAAATGTATTAAAATCATTTTATTTAAACAAAATTATACTATTAAAATAAGTTGTAAAAATAATATAAATAAAACTAAATTGAATAGCAACTTTGTTTGAGACACGGAATATTCATCCTAAAAGCAAAGGAAATTCATTTATCCCTTATTCAAATAAATAAATAATAATATAAAAATAATTTGTTAAAATTTGATAATAATATAAATATATCAAAATTATGATATCAAAATATTAATATAATTATTAATACTGTAATAATACTATAATAATTAATTTAATATCAAAAATACATTTTACATATATCTTTTATTTTTATCCCAAAAATAAGAAAATAAATCGAAGAAATATTTCATAATTTGAACGCGGCATAGTAATATTTTGGGTTTGATTGGTCAATTTTTGCTTTGCTCTTTGACTTCTTAAGTTTAAAGAAAAATTTACAGAAAGCTTTTTTCGAATATACCAAAATAAACACAATCGTCCAAATAATATCTCTTTATTTGCATATTTGGGATAAAGCTTAGTCCACCCACTGTGGATCACCATTTCTGGTTAGCACTTTAAATTTAAATTTGCTTACATTAGTTTTCAGATTCACCTCTGTAATTCAAATATAACGTACATTTCGACTATTTACTTAATTTTCCAACTCAATTTTTTCACTTAATTTTCTCTTCCTCGGCCAACTTCAACTTTTACACCTGATTCAATTCATTAAGAACTTCTAAGTATAAGTTTTAATGAACAACCAATTACAATTATGGTTGTTTATGAATTAGATATTTTTAAAATGGCTGACAGGTAATTTTTTTAATAAAGTAAATTTTAGGGTTTGGATTGTGATCTCGTATATATATGAGATCATTATTCAAGATCTTAAATAATACTTTTCATCATCATTTATTATAAATTTAGTTTTAATTAGTTTTTTTAGATTTTTTAAGAATTTATGCCAATTTATGCAAATTAATGGAATTATTTTCTTATAAATGTAAGTCAGATTAATTGAAAAATAAAATTTTTTATTAAAAAGTTTCTAGATTCGAATAAACTATTCTTCTGTTCCTTGGAAATTTGTTTTGGCTGCCATCTTTTTTACCTTTTGACAAATTCATATTTTTGATAATTATTGATTTTATGAGGCTTTGGAAATTTCTGTAAATTTCCCAAATTTTTAAAAATCTTCCTCATTTTCTATGGTATTAATGATTTGGATTTTTTATACTTTATAAAAAAAAAATTTTAAGTTATCGGAAAACTTATATTTTTCGTATTTTTTAAACTCCTCATTTGAAGGTTCTGGTTCCACTGCTCCTGGTAAATTGCAAATGAGGTAAAAACTCAAAAATCTAGAGTTTCGATGGATATTTTTGAAATATCTGAAAACTTGTAAAAATATTAAATTGATTGAATTTCATGAAAAATCTTACGAAATTATTTCTTAATTTTCTCTACAACTCAAAGTAGAGTTTTTGGTATTTTTTTCAAAAATTTTCGGCTTTAATTTAAAAAAAAATTGTCTAAAAAGTTACTAAAAATAGTTTTATATAGAGTTTTTAATGAATTGAACATTTCTACATTTTGAAAGTTTGCATGGATTATTTACTATGTATTATGTTTTTATGTTAAAAAAAATTTTCTTCTAATTCCTTCCTTCCTATATTATACGTTTTTATTCAATTGAACAAATTACATGCAGACACGGGTAAGTATGTATGTTCCTATATTATAACTTTATTGATTTTTCATTTTATTATAGGAGTTTTTAATGAATTAAATCAGGTGTATACCTGTTGTTAGTCAATTAACTAATCAAATTAAGTTTTAATCCAATAACCTCTCGCGATTTGTCATTTCTTTTTTATTTCAGTTTATTGATTTTATTAAACAGAGAGTTGATCAACTTTTTAAATATCTAATAAATTATTCAATAATTTTTAATTAATTTTTAATGTTTGAATATCTTTTTCTAGGGACCCCCAATTAATTTTTATAAATCGTATTTGTTTTCGTCTTCTTATTTGCTTTTCATACATACTTTCCGCAAATATGTTAAATTTAATTTTTAAACAATTTTTTAATTAATCTTTTCTTTATTTATTTGATTTAAATTTTAAACTTTTTATTATTGCCAAAAAATATATAAATCTCTAGATTGAATGTTATATAAGCATGCGTGCCTCAAATAACTAAATTGAAAATTGAAAAAAAGCGCATAAAAGTCATATTTCTATATCAAATATTAGTAACTTTTTTCAAAGAGAGAAAATATTAAAAAAATGAGAAGAAAATTATATCTAATCAATGCACAAAACATGAAGACAATACAAAACAAAAAGCCATCCATATTCAACATCAATACCAATGCCCAAGCACCAAATTAGAAAGAACTGGATCTCATTCTGGTCGAACCAAAAACATTATAAAGAAAATTCCCTTTGTTAACAATAACTACAAGATCCTCAATGAACCTAACATTATTATCAGAGTAATTTGTATGGAATATAAATCTCAATAACGCCTAGATCTGAAATTGCAAATATTCAGACACCAAAAGGATGTGCAAAGATGTTAATAACATTATCAAGAAAGCATACATTAAAATAACTATTAAGATTTCTTATTAAAAAAAAGAGCATTTAGATCCTCGTAAGAATTTATCAGTCAACAGGCATTTTCAACTGTGGCAGCTAAAAATGTAGGTAAACATTATAAACCTGTCCCTGAATGAATAAAATTTAAATAAAATTTTATATTTTTTATTTTCTTTTATTTAAGCCCTATTAATTTAATTTATAATCAAATAATAATAAAAGTCATTTCATTAAAACAAAATTAAAATGATCTAATAAAGTTTATCATCAAATATTTGAAATTATATTTTTGTCATTCAACTTTCTAATTTAACTGACAATTAATTATTTGATCTAAATCATTTTATTTATTAATAATCCAAAATCCTTGTCAGGGGTTTCTTAAAACCCTTAAAACGAAAGCTGATAATTCATGTTAAGTAAAAATCAAAACATTGACATATAGTTTTAAGGAAATTAAGTAAACTTGTAAAAAAACAAATAAAATTAATGAATATAACAAGTCTTTATATGAAAAGAATTTTATTATTAAGATATTTTGTTTATGTATATGTCAAAAATAATAGACAAATGATGAACCATAGAACACATAAAGAAAAAAATTGAAAAATAAATATTATTATTATTATTATTATTATTGTTTTTATTATTATTATTATTATTATTATTATTATTATTATTGTATTATTATTGTTATTATTATTATTATTATTATTATTATTATTATTGTTGTTGCTTTTATTATTATTATTATTATTATTATTGTTATTATTATTATAATTATTATTATTATATTTATTATTATTATTGTTTATTATTATTATTATTATGATTATTATTATTATTATATTCGATTGTTTATTATATATTGAAATTATCAAACTAAATTAAAGTTAGAAGGAAAATAAGAAAATTACTGTAATGATATTTGACATTCTCATTAGGCTAATAAAGGAAAATTTTGTTAGATCTTTCCTTAATAAATGATAGACTTGTTGAGTATTTATCAATGTTAAAATAGAAAAATATTTAATTTTCTTTAATAGATAATAAATAAGTATAGAAGTTATAAAAAGATAATTGACAAAATGAAATGTTATTTTATGGTTCACATAATTAGGTTTAATGATAATACACACACACACATGTATATATATATATATATATATATATATATATCATACATATAATTCACTGTAATATTTCCATCATTAAAACTAATTTATTAAAATGTTTTATGCTTATATTTATTTGATTAAAACATTTAATATACATTTGAAATTTAATATAATTTATTATAAATTTTCCTGACATTTATTATGTTAACTTTAGAAAACATTTGCTTATCATTATCAAATAAATATTAAATATTATTTTTACTTGAATTGAGAAATTTGTGAAAAAAACATAATTTGGTATATTCACATTCTAAATGTTTTATGCTTATATTTATATGATTAAAAAATTTAATGATATATTTGAAATTTGATTCAATTTATAATACTGTTATTTGAAATTTATTCTGTTCACATTAAAAATAACAAATAATTATTGAATATTATTATTAGTTTCATTTAGAAAATATTGTGAAAAACATATAATTTGGTATTTAATCACATTTTAATCCGTCATTATTTTCCAGATTAAATTTAAAATAAATCAGATGGAGTTGTTTAAATGACATCCAAGTCTAAATGGCAGCAGCGAGTTTCAATGAAACCGCAACTACTTATAAATTATATACCACTTATGCGGAATATAACAACATGGAACTGTCAAAGAATCTTCAGAAAAATTATTTAAATTAAATAATTATTATTTATAAAAATTCCAGAAAGCCAAATAAAAGAAATAAATTTCACCAGTCTTTGTTAAACGTTATATGCGGAATCAATAATGACGTAATGATTTCATTAAATAATCTCCATAAATTTGTTACTGATTCAACGTTAATGTTAGGGGTTTGAGATTTAATCACCAAAGTTTCACATAGAATTCTTTCCCACTTATTACTGAAATTTTTATGTTAAATTTTAAAATTTTTTGAATCAGTGATTCCTTTGCACATTTTTCTATGCTCAATAATATAACTAACGCCGCTCAATCGGCTATGTTCTTGAACTCGTGTGCGATGACGGAAAGTTTCTTCAATGTGTGTGGCATTGCACTCATTACATAAAAAATTTATATACTAGATCAGAAAGTAAACTTTTTAAATATATGAATTAGAACTAACTATGTCATATTTTACATTTTCTACAAAATCTCGTTAAAACAAATGTTTTATTTTCAATGTAGGACAAATTCGTAAAAAATTGCAAAAAGTAGGACAAAAATAGGTCAAATTTTTTTTGGTAGAACTTACGTGAAAATCATGTATTTGATACTTTTTAGATGCATAATTGTTAAAAATTAATCAACAAAAATGTAAGTTAAATTTTTAAAGTTTATTTAGTAGTTTATAAGTTCTTTTGAGATCGTCGTTGAATTTACACTTTCTTATACTCATTTAATCAAAGCGGAAAATTTTAAAAATAAATTTGAAATAAATAAAACAAATCTTTTTCTGAAATTGTTTTGATTTGTTTTCGAGGAGAAAATATTTTACTGGTTGCTCGAAACAAGTTCCAAAACTTCAATTTTAGTCGAGGGGTATTTAATTCAATTTTAATAAACTAAATTTTAATAGACTAAAAAATCCTTTTTTAAAATGTTTATTTATAGGAAATTATAATGAAAGTAGTACATTCTTGTGTTTAGTAGGACAATGGGACATTATATAAAATTGTAGGAATTAAATAAATAAAAGAATAATTTTAAAAAGAATAAATGTCAATTTGGCCGAACCAATTATGACAGCTACATTGCCATATTAATTTGAGTGGCATGACTGTCAAAATGTTAAAACATTTCCAAATAGCTACTGGACTTTTTTTATACTTTTTCGTTTGAGGTTTTTATCCTTTATTTTCTGGCTCTTATATTAGAACTACGAATAGGTTATAGTTAGGGAGTCCACATAAATAATTACTGCACTTGATTAGACATGGAGTTCTAAATTTATTGCAGTTATTTCATTATAACAACATGGTGAAACTAAACATTGATGGAGCTTTGAAAAAGTGAAAAATTAAATTGTTAAATTGTTATAGTCACAGTTCATATAGAAATGAGCCTATGCTCACATATCTTACATCATTTGGGAATAACCAAAATGGAAATATTTGCTCTGTTTTACAACTGATAATAGCATTTATTTGGCCTCTCAGCAGAACCGGAATATTTTAAATTCTCAATAAGATTAGGTCTATAAATTTGATATTTCACACATTTTGCTGTTTCCAATATTTGATGTTTCTTTTATATCATGGATTGACTTTTTCGAATGCTCGTGAGTTTTTTTCTCAAATTGGTTATAAGTCAACATTACAATGTATAATTTTTCAAACACATTTTTAGAACTTTCCAACATTAAATTAAATTTAATTAATCACACATATTTGTGAAATTATTTATTAAATGGAAATTTTAGGAAAATTAAAAGAAAAATCATTAATCATTAATGATTTTATAATATTTTTTTAATTTGCTATTTTTTTGAAAAAATGTGCCCGCGATGGCTTTTTAACTGACTAAATTGACCATTTGATAAAAAGGTTGGGCACCGCTGATTTAGTATTTCGTATTTGCCATGACATTATTGTTAGTTGCTATAAAATTGCATTCCGTTTCATAAACCATTTTAAATTGAAAACTAAATAAATCCAAGTATTAAAATATATATTTCGTCACCTAATATGTTCAAAATAACTTTCAAGACTTAAATTTGGTGTGATGAACTAAAAGTCTTTGAGAATTTGAAAATTAGTTTATACTTTTTCCATGTATTTATATTTTTAACTTCACTGACAAATATTTCTGAAAAGTATTCCTTGAGGTAAATTTCGAGTTATTAATTACTTTTTTAGTCACTCTTCCATTCCAATCATTCTTCAGTGAATGTTTTCTATGAGTTCCTTTGTTAACTCATATGCATTTAATTCATAAAGTTAGTTTAAAAACTGTCTTTTTTCAAACAGTTTTTCACATATTTAATTGAAATTTATTTTGAAAAAAGCAACATCTCAATATTATATTTTGAGGTGAATTTACTATTTCCCATTCTAGAAGTTCCAAATAGAGAAGGGTCTATAATAGTGAAGTTGACATCAAATAAAAAAAGTTCATAAAAATGTTTATAGTTTTTTAAATCTTTAGAATGAATTGATAAATCAAAATTAATTAATGTATTTTCAAATAATTTTTTAGTAATAAAATTTGCAGTGCCTGCAAAGTTAAAATTTTTAATTAATTTTTATATTAATTTAATTATATAATTTACAATCGCGTTATTAAAAATAACAAATATTTAATTTTGTTTGAATATTTTGACTTTTTAAAATGATCGCCACCTTTTTCAATTTAAATGCACACTAATAATTCTTGAAGATCATAAACTATTCATCGGTAATTTTCCACTTCAAAATTCAATCGTAGAAATTACTGTTTTGTTTATTGCTCGTTTTCATATATTTATGTCAGCTTGAAACTAAATCAACACATTTCAAAATCGAACGTGTTCGAACATATTCAGATAAAAAATTATTATAATTTCCTAAAAACGTCGGAAATGGATAAACGATTTACACACTTATACTTGAAAAATGCCCAATTAAAATAAGTTGGAAAGTATGTTTGCAGATCAAGCAAAAAACTAGAATCACGATTTATTGATGGAAAAAAGTCAGTCGTAACTAATCAGGAGCAAGTAATAGTTGAACCATAAAACATTCTTCACATTATCAGTTCTAAAATCTATTCTACTCAAAACACTATCAGGCTTGAAGAAACGCAAAATCAAATGCTCCGTGACCCACTGGTCAAGAAACGAATACAATGTTCCACTGATCAAATCAACTTATTGGATTAATTACAAATAAATTTTAAATATTATTGTTGTGTTCCTACAAACTTAATAAAAAACTATTATATAATATATTACAAATAAATATTAATTGCTACTATTTACTATTTGTGATATTTACTATTCTTTCCAACCATATTTAATATAAATCAAATTTTTTCCCAGAAAATAATATGTCATTTAAAACAACATAACACTGTGATTTATAATATATATAATAAAAATTTATTAACAAATTTCGTAGTAGCATGTATTAAATATTTTGTTATGACAATTAATAAATCTCAATTTTGATTTATTTTGTCTAATATTTCTTCAATTATCTAAAATGATAAAAATCAAAAATATCTAAAATTTTAGGGAAATTAAAAATGTAAAATTTTAATTATTATAAATCGTTGCCGAAATTGAAAAATTAATTTTTCGAATTAATATTTTAGATAATATGACTAAATTGTTATATTATTTAAAATCATATAATGTAAAAAATCACAAAAAAAAAATTCAATATGAGAGGAAAAAGAAAAGAACTAAAATATTTTGGGAATAAAGCCGTCCATTAAACAATTGATAAACCTTACAAAGATGACTTGTTCATTTATTTGAAATATATTTTTAAAAAACTATTTCACGCACCATTAGCAATTTAAAAGTTTTACATTTTTTATTGTTGCATTTACTATTATTTATCACTTTTTCTCTCAAATAAAATCAAATACTCTAAATTAAACTTTATTTAACACAAACAAAATTTTAGTTTAATCTTCATTTCTAAATAACAATCGAACACAACTTTTAATATATATTTCAACATATTCACTCACATTATCAGGTAGAAACAATGAACTATTTGAATATTACATTATTGTTTTGATCAAATTATCAACATATTTCAGATTATTTATAAATATAAATATTTTATAAAAATATTTTAATAAAACAAATGATTCTGTGAAACATTTTTTTATATTTAGTAAGCACATTTTTTATACTGAAATTTAAAAATTAAAATTAAATGCCATTATATTTGTCGAAATATATAGTAAAAGTTTTGTTTGATTGACTTTATTTATATAATTATATTTATATTATATCTATTTAGTTATATAAGTGATTTTAATAATAAGATATTTACTATTTTGTATTAATCTTTAACATTATGTCAAAGGTTTTGGCATCCTGTATAAAAGTAAAATTGAAAATTTAATTATTTCAAATTTTAAATTTTATTGAAGTAACTTAAACAAAACCTTCGACAACCAGAGAAATAACTGTTTTAAAAATTTTAAAAAATCTTTCTGAACACATTATTATAACGACATTATACATCACAACCTTTTTAAAAATATACATACAATTGCTATTAATATCAACTATTTCTCATATTACAGAAATGTCTCGATGTAAACATGTCAAATATAATAAGACTAACAAACTCTGTCTAAAATGTAAAAGGTATGTACGCAGCAAATGTGCAATTGAGAATCTCATATTTTGTAAAATTTTCTGTAATAAGGAATAAAATATGCATGATTTATTTTTAAATAAAAAGTTTTTTATTTTTTCATTATTTTCATTATAAATATTATCTTCAATATATATTAATAAATATGAGTAATTTCATAGATTGGTCATTTGACCGGTTGCGGTAGGAATATTCATAAATGAAATGTTGGTAGGCTTACTGTTAAGTAAATAAAAATCTAAATATTCATATTATAAATATAATTTAAGTAAAGAAAATAAAGAAATACTAATTGAAAAAAAATATTAAAAATTAATTTAAAAATTTTAGTAAATTAAATACTTATTTTATTACAATTTAAAAAATATTGGAAATTTATTTAATATCTCAGCGACAAAGGTGAATAATATGGAAATATTTTCGTTAAATGAAAATACAAATATTAATTGTGCAACAATTCAACCGTACAGTTTCGAAATGCAATCAAACAAAATTCATTTCATTTATTTTCTTTTAATTCATAGAACTGCTTGATTATCCATTAAATCGTATAATATTTATTTATTTCACAATTAATATATTAGTAAATGTTTCTTTGTAAATTTATAATAATAATGTTGAAGAACTCTTTCTAAATCCACTGATTGCATTAAGGGTATTGCTAACTTTACCCGTTTCAGTTGCTAAAGGTGAGAGAACTTTTCAAAATTAAAAATGATCAAAATTTTATATATATATATAATGAAAACATAAGCCCATCTATTTTAATATCATCAAGTTTTTTATATATATATTTTGAAATAAAAAAGACGAAAGAACAAAAATGTAACAAAATAAATCAATAAAGATTATATTTCTAAAAATGTGTAGAGAATTCAAAATGACATGAAAATAACAAAGAGTTCCTTTCGAGGAAACATGAAATAAGACAGAAAGCTTTTAAATTGATGAAATATTTTTCCAAAGGATAGCAATATATTTAATTAATTATTCGCTTGATTATTCTAGTTTAAAAAATGGATTTTTCGAAGTAAAAAGTAATAATATTAAATAAAAATACAAATAAAATATTTTGTAGATTATTACAAATAAATATCATTAAATTAGATGAATACAAGAATAAAAAGAAAAAAGGTTTTTGCATGTATAGGTAAGTGTTTACAAAAGTTTACATCATTGAAAAAAACCTCAAACGATTGTTTTGACGCTTGTTGACGAATAAAAATGAATTACAGTTTTTTTTCCTGAAATATTCATCAAAATCGTTTACAAAATAAGAAATATTTTTTGTGAATTTTAACTTCTAAATTTTAAATAATAAATATTTAATAAATATTTAATAAATAATTAATAAATAATTAAAAAATAAATCACTTAATTAAGGAAATCACTTGAAAAAGGCTGTGCCGAAAATTCGTGAATATCATAAACAAATCTGATTCATAGTCAAATTTTGTAGAAAATACAATGTATTTTATAAATAAAAATAAAAAGAAATCAGAGATGAAAAACAAAAAAAGTCCTTATAAAATTAATAAATAATTAATAAATAATAAATTATATAAATAAATTATAAATTATCAGAAATATCCTTAGAAAAAAACAATGCATTCAATATAAATACATTCAATCTTTAATAAAACCAGACAAAATAATTTTCTATTAGTGTAATTTTGATGTATATTCCATGATGCAATTTCCATCTCTACCTTGCAGATCCGAACGGCTTGGGCTATGTTGCAAATTATTGCAAAAATTTATTATTTCTTTTATGTTGAAAAGCAATATTTATAACAAATAAAAATGCAAATTCACTGAAGAAAAAATCACTTAGACTTATTGTTTTTATTTACCAATAAATAATGTCATTTATTTATCAGTTTTCATTCACATATTTAATTATATTCAATAAAAAATTCAGAAATTCATTAACATACAAGTATTTCTTCACATTTTGTTTATTAATAATGTGTTAATTTTCCTATATATATATATATATATATGTGTGTGAGTGTGTGCGTGTGTGTGTGTATTCATTGTAAATAATATAATGCTTTGCGAAATGAAGTAAGAAACGCATCAAGGAACGAGTTATTTTCATCAAAACTGATTTTCATCCTTTCTGAGCATGTAAAATCATATACAAGATCTTCTCCATCATTTTGTTTTCCAATTCTCTTTTAGTCAATTTTCGTTATACTGCCATTTCACGATAACTAAATAATCTAGAAAGGAAATAAAAAAATTTATATTTAAATGCAGTTACAATATTATTAATTATAATACATACCTTTATTTCTTTTCATGTTTATTATATGAGTAGTAAAATATGGCGTCTCATGTAAGCGCTACATGTAAGCATTTTATTTTTATTTATGCTTTTTTATATTTTTATACTTTTCCACGATCTTATTCTAATTCTTTTACTAATTTTATTTCTCTTTGCTACTAATCATATTTTGATCACATTTTCACATCGCTATTTCTTCTGGTTGCCAATTTTCACTTTATTTTAATTTTTGAACTTTAAAAGCTTTTTTTTGTCGGTAGAGGAATCATTTTTATAAATATAATTTAAATAAAACACAATTGTAGCCAATTTCCGCTATGTTTATTCATAAAAATATAAAATATGTCGATCTATAAACGGACCTGATCACTCATAACCAAAATTTAACTAGACTTTCGCTTTCTCCTCTTCTTCTCTGATACTTTCTTTCACTCAAATTAATTCAACAAACATATTTATTTATATAAATTATTGACTCAATTCTAAAAAAATGTTTTTTAATATTTTAAAATCGAATTTACATTTTCGAGAAAATTTAGATAAATATAAAAAATTTCTTATTCCTTTATTAAATTTTGGATTTCCGACATTTCACCTTGGCAGAGTTTTGTTTTGAAAAACTTTAAAATCTTTTTTTTGTCAGTAGCGGATTTATTTATATAAATAAAATTTAAATAAATAACAATGGTAGCTAATTTCCGCATGTTGGTTCATAAAATATGAAATACTTTGAACGATAAACGGCCCTGATCAATCATAACCAAAATTTTACTAGACTTTCGCTTTCTCCTCTTCTCTGATATTTTCTTTCAAATATTTGAATGAAAGAATATATCAGAAAGTCTAGTTAAAAATTTTATTTATATTTAATTTTTATCTGATATCTTTCAGAATTATTACATTTGAGTTTTTTGAGATTCTTTTAAGCATCATAACATTCATAAACCAAATATCAGCATAATAATTATCAAAAAAAATATTTTTTTAACATAAATTAAATTTTTCGTTTTTGGTTTGAGACATTTTTGCAATAAAGTTATTAAGGCTTTTTCTGATTAAAAATTTCTGATTAAAATCTGATTTAAAAATTCAAAAAAGAAGTTATTTGCATAACATGTTTTTAATATATAATATATTTTAGAGTTATTATTTTGGAGATAATTAATTTATAACCAGAAAAATGCGGTAAATTATAAGAATCAAAAGAACTGTAAAATTATTGCGAATACTAATGAATCCCATAATAAATAATTTAAAATTTTTGCGAAATTTTACTAACTAAATTAATCTGTAAATTTAATAGAAAAAAAATCAGTTCAGTGATAGTTTTATTATTTTTATTTTTATAAATAAAACCAAAGAAGAAAATTCAAGAAAAAAATACTGCTGGAGTATATTTGCAAAATTTAAATCTTTTCATCTTTTGTTTAACTAGACTAAAATTATGGTAATTAATTTATATAAACTTTTGAACTCGTCTTAGAAAAATATGAGAAAAAAATGTATTATTGATATATTTTCACAATTCGTGGTATTAAAATTTAGAAATGTAGTTAAAGTTAGATATTTTGAAGTCAAAATTAATATTAAATTTTAATTATTATTTTTAAATAAACATTTTTAGATAATTTATAAGAAAATGTTTTCTTATTATTGAAAATGAAAGTCTAAATTTTGTTTTTATTATTTTTAATAAATCAAAAAAGTATAAATATATTGTTAATATTATTTTTAAATTCTAGAATTTCTGATAGATGATATAAAAATATTTTTAAAATTGATATTAAATTAATTGTTATAAGTAGTGGGATGTGTCACATCCAGCACATGTCACATCCAGCACAGTACCCCCCCCCGGCTGAGAGAAAATTTTTCTAAGTCCAAAAGACAAAGACCATGACTCATTCAAGGTCATTTAAACAAAGACCATGACTCATTCAAGGTCATTGGATGACTCATCATATTTTTTCAAGGTCATTTAAACAAAGACCATGACTCATTCAAGGTCATTGGATGACTCATCATATTTTTCAAGGTCATTTAAACAAAGACCATGACTCATTCAAGGTCATGGGATGACTCATCATTTTTTTCAAGGTCATTTAAACAAAGACCATGACTCATTCAAGGTCATTGGATGACTCATCATATTTTTCAAGGTCATTTAAACAAAGACCATGACTCACTCAAGGTCATTGGATGACTCATCAAAAATTTCCAAGGTCATTTAAACAAAGACCATGACTCACTCAAGGTCATTGGATGACTCGTCATATTTTTTCAAGGTCATTCAAAAGTAGGTCAAGGTCATTCAAAAGTAGGTCAAGGTCATATTATTTTTAAACATTTTTAAATTTAAATTTACTACTTATAAAAATAAGTAGTATATATTTTGTAAATTTATTTTATTATTATTTTTATTATTATTACTATTATTATTATTATATATTGAAAACCGAGACAAATACAACAAATTTATTATAAAGAGACAATTCTACTATAGTAGTATTGTCTAAGAGCTTTATTCAAAGCCCATTCCACATACTTCCGATATCGGGCGGCGCAGCAATGACATCTATCACCACAAGGGTATTCGGGTTCCATATCTTTTGACAAATTGTTTTGTTCGATATCCCATAGGAACTCATCTATTACAGTAAATATCCATATTGATGTATGATTGAATATCAAGTCTGGAATTATTGATGCAGGCTTATCCATGATTCCATGTATTTCTGGATAATAGAATTCCAGACGTTCTTTAATAACTTTAAAATAATCATCTAAAAGCAAGTAATAATAATAATATTAATAATAAATTACCGTAATGTTTAATTTCATTCATAGCTTGAACTGCGCTCGGTACAACCATTTTAATGATAAAAAATGAAATAACAATTACTTTTATACTAATTTAGAGACACACACACACACACATCTTTAGCTATAAACAATAAATATTAATTTATATAGATTTAAAAATGATTAAAGAAATTTTATTATTATTATTAGTTTTTAATATGGCCAACTCAATTGTTGTAACCGTTCAAGGTAAAAATTCAACAAGATGTGTATGTCCAGATACCGCTGTATTGATGGATATTTTGTATATGATAGATAGGCCTAGATATTTGAAAACTCCAGTCAAAAGATTATCTGAAAGAATGAGTAATTTAGAATTCCGATTTGAACATACATATGAGACTTTAAAAAGAGCTAAAAACGAATTATATGATGATATTATATATTTAAATAAGACCATTGGTACTATCAAAAATGAATTAAGAAAATCAATATTAGAATTGAAAGAAAATCATAAACTTAATGAAAAAATGATGAATCAAGTTCAATATAGTATAAAATTTTATTCTAATAAAACAACTGATCAGTTCAATCGTATAATGAAATTACAACAACACCCAGTTAACAGTGGCGGCAACAGCTTGAAAGAAGTTAACAGTGCCAACAAATCATCATTGCCATTTCCATTATATATTTTTACATATTTTCTTAGTATTACATGATTCTGATTGGCCGAATATAGTATAAATAAGCTTACACTTTCATATATTTTTATAAAATGCCAGAAACTAAATTTTTTATAACTTTGTTGAATGAGCTGGTCTCTAATAATAGAGAAGAAGATGAAATCATTAAAAACATGAAATTTATGGTAAACCGTACCGAGAAAATCGTTGAAGACATCCCATTCGATTATGAAAAAATTCTCAATTTGCCACCATTGGAGAGAAAGAAGGCATTCCAATCAATATTTAGTTACATGTTCGATGAAAATAATAAATGGATGCGAATAATAGTAGGATTAATGTACATGAAACACATGATATTAAAATCTGGATCCGACTACGAAAATTATTTCCAATGGTCTATAGAGGTATATTACTTTATATTATTATTAATATTATTATTATTATTTAGGTGATAGAAACAAAAATTGATCCGTGGGTAGAATCAAACGGTGGATGGACAACGATTATTCAAGTTGCTGCAGAAGCCAAACGCTCTGATATTTATATCGAGAATTGCAAATTTTTATTAAAACTATTCACTGGAGTATCTGTTTTATATTTATGTAATAAGGTTTATCATAGATTTTAATAAATATTTCTTTGTTATTTTTATTAATAAAAAACTATATTTTAAGGATTTATTGATTATTACATGTACATTCTTCATCACCACAAGATTCTATCATAATATCTTCTATAACATGATCAATACAATTCTTAAATTCGGTAGGCTCATCTTTTTCGGTAGCTTCTTCAACATTAATAATTTCTTCAGAATCATTAATAATTTCAGTATCTCCATCATTAACAATTTCATCACTCTGACATCCAGAATCACTCTGACATTCAGATTCGCAATCCGATTCTTTACTCAATGCTTCAACTAGAGTCAACATATCTCTAATTTTTACACCGGTTATTTCTTCAAGTTTATCAAACAAAAAGTTTATTAAATATTCTAAACCAAAATTAATTAATTATTTATATTTTATATTTTACCTTTTTCAGACATCATTTTAACACTATTTTAAAACTACTTATAATTTTGTTTATAGAATAACAAAGAAACATTAATACATTTATTAAACACTATACATTAAAATAACTGTGAAAGTCTAGCAGTAACAATTTTCCAGATTGGAGAAAGCACATCGTTTTGATCTGCTTTATATCCTTGGATTGTTATTGTTATATACCAGTTTTCCTGTTCTTTGAATCCTATTTCTGTAAATGCATCATAATATCTGGTATATTGACTCGTGAAGAAAGCATTTTCATTGCATTTTAAATTGGAATTGATCTTTTTGAATGTATTATCAATATCCTTGATATCTAACATTGAGAGAGTACCAGCAAGAGATTAAAATTGCGTTTTATTGAGTTTGACTGGATTTGCCAATTGCATATTGATAGGCTCCTTTAAAAAATACATTTTATAATTGTGGAACATCTGAACTGGTTGGACACTTATTTTCTTGGTCATGTTTGATTTATGATCTTTATAATGTGGTGACGCACTTTTATACCCTGACAGATACTGATTAACCAATCAGAATCATGCATGATCACAAAGACAATGCATGATAAGTGCATGATAAGTGCAAGACAAGTGCGTGACTGGAAAACTGTATGTGAATTAACTCGTGGATTTTGTATATGATTTTACGCATTCATCTATATAAAATGTATTATTAACATCACGTGTTTTATTATTATTATTATTATTTTTATTATTATTATTATTATTATTATTAATATTATTATTATTACTATACAAATAAAATTACTATTATTACTATTATTATTACTATACAAATAAAATTACTATTATTATTATTATTATTAATATTATTACTATTATTATTACTATACAAATAAAATTACTATTATTACTATTATTATTACTATACAAATAAAATTACTATTATTATTATTATTATTAATATTATTACTATTATTATTACTATACAAATTAAATTACTATTATTACTATTATTACCAAAACTAACAAAAATAAAACTATTACTATTATTAATATTATTACCAAAACAATAAAACTATTACTATCAACACTAAAACAAAACAACAAAAATAAAATACAAAAACATTTATTACCAACAATAAAACTACCAAAACAATCAAAATAAAATACATTTATTGTCGTAAAAGCTGCATTTTTTGAAAATTTCGTATGGAATTTGTCAGATTCCATTCGACATAGCGCTGATATCGGAAATCACAGCAGCTACACCCCAGAATGCAGGGGTATTCAGTTTCCATCTCCTTGACCGTTCGGTTTATTTCATTGTCCCAAAGGGCTTGTTTAATCAGATTTGAAATATCGATTCGTGTTTCATTATATATCAACTGTTGATGCATTGAAGGTTCTTGATTCTTCAAAATCTCCTTTATTTGAGGATAGTAATAAATAATACGCTCGATTAGCATTGGAGCATATTTGTCTAAATAAAATATAAATAAAAATGAAATAAAAATGATAAATTTACCGTATTCAGCGATATTTTTCTTTGGCATAGCATACATAATATTTTCCATTTTAAAAATGAAATAAAATGAATAAGCAATTTGTTTTAATCAATCATTAGCCAATCAGATATCAACCAATCCGGTGATTTCATTTTGTATGTCACAAACAATATTTTTGTACTCTAGATTTGGCACCCCTAATATGACTATTTTGCCGCTAGCAAACACGTTAACACACATTGGGTTGTATTTTAAAAGCCTCAATGCAGGAAATAATTCCGGCTCGAACATACAAAGACATTTTGTTGACATGTTGTATAGATTGATAGATTGTCCCATATCCATGGTAACTGTAATTGACTGTATTTTAAAATCCTTTATTCTATATTGTAATTTATTGACATCTAAAGGTTTCTTGCATCCCATGATTCTGCATTTGCCGGATTTGAAAAATATTATAGGGTATTTTCCACTCCTATCTACAATTTGCTGGGGTTTACCATTTGGAAACGTCATTTTTGATACATCAAAAGTTCCTTTATAATTTATATTTGATAACATAATTAAACAATAATGAAATATTAATCTATATATATGATTTTTAGGAAGAGTTCATTAAATCGTATAATATAAACAAAAACCTATAATTATACAAATTAATAATGGACTTAAGAAATGATGCTGTATATCAAATCGTCGGCCCAAGTGGTAGTGGTAAAACTATGTTTGTGTGTAAATTACTGAAATCTAATTTATTTCAAACAAAATTCAACAAGATTTATTGGCATAGGGGTGCAGATGAAGAACATGGATTAACTCAGGATAATTTCTGTAAATTGAAAAACATGAAAATAGTAAAGGGTTTCGATAAAAACTGGTCAAGTCGTTTAAGGAAAGGTGATGTCATCATTATTGATGATTTGTATCAGGAAGCTAATAAAGAAAAGGATTTTAATAATTTATTCACAAAAATCAGTAGACATGTTGGTGTTACTGTGATCTTTATTACTCAAAATCTATTTCACCAGGGTGGTGCACATCGAACAAGGAATTTAAATGTTCAATATTTAGTTATTTTCAAGAATCCTAGAGATGCAACAGTTATTGATTTTCTTGCTCGATAAGCATACCCTAATAATCGTAATTTTCTCATCAGTGCATTTCAAGATGCTACAAAATCACCACATGGATATATATTTCTTGATTTCACACAACAATGTAACGATGATTTACGGGTAAAAACAGATATTTTCAATAAAGAAGGTGCCATGGTATATAAACAAAGTTGAAAACTTTAACATGTAAAAATGTTTATGAAATCCAGGCTTAAAAATATCCGAAAACTTAGACATAATATTAAAAAGACTATAAAGAAACGTGTTCCACCAAAAACTAGTTATACACCATCTAAAAAGCTAATAACCGAGAATTACCCTGCAATGAATCTAATTTCGAAAAACATTATTAAAAAGAGTAAGAAAACAGTTAAAATTGTAAAAAATCATAGGAGTTTCCCATATTTTAATGCATTGTTAAAGGCTTCGAGTATGAAAAGAATGTCTATTTTACAATCATTTCCAACTTTTGTTGTCGATGATTTACTCAAAATTCTATTAAAAGTAGTCAGAGGTAAAATTAAAATCAGTAATTCTAAAAAACTAGTACTGAATAAACATCGTAAGCCTTTGTTATCACTAGTAAATAATAAAAATCGTAAGCAAATGAGAAAAATCATATATAAACAACAAGGTGGTTTTATTGGAGCAATGTTACCATTAGCATTATCATTATTATCACAATAAACGATGGGGCAATCATTACCTAATGTTAAATTAAAATTTAAATCATCTTGTTGTAATGGAGAAGATTTGGACGAACCCAGAAGACGAAGCAGGTTTCGGTGGAGTGGCAAAGTTAAAGAAAAGAGTCCCAAAGTCGAAAAAGGAAACGCAAAAGTGGTTGTCAGATCAGCTTGCGTACAGTTTAAACAAACCAATGCGGAAAAGATTTCCAACGAGAGCTTATAAAACATTCGGTATTAATGATTTATGGCAAATGGATTTGATGGAGATGATACCGTATTCGAAAATTAACAAGGGTTATAAATATATTTTAACGTGTATTGATGTTTTCAGTCGTTTTGCTCGCGGTGTACCAACAAAGACAAAATCTGCAGAGGAAATATCTAAAGCAATTAACTCAATGTTTAAAAATGAGCATCCAGACAATTTGCAAACCGATTTAGGTATTATTATTATTATTATTATTATTATTATTATTATTATTATTATTATTATTATTATAATTATTACTATTATTATTATTATTATTATTATAGGCAAGGAGTTTTACAATAGTAAAGTTAAGCAAATCCTGGATCGTCTCAAAATAAATCATTATTCTGTACATTCTCAATACAAAGCCGCTCATGTTGAAAGATTTAACCGGACATTGAGGATAGATTGAAGAAATATTTCGTGCATCAAGGTAATAAAATATGGATAAATGTATTACCGAAAATACTTGTTAGTTATAATAATTCATCACATCGAGGTCTGAATGGTTTGAGACCCGTAGATATCAGCTCGAAAACATTAGCTAAATCAGTACGATCTAAAACAGTTGCTATTACAAAACCAAAATATAAAGTTGGTGATTACGTTAGAATTAGTAAAATATCTGCTTCACCTTTCATCGAAAATTTCGATAGTAATTGGAGTGATGAGGTATTTCAAATTACTAAAATTAATACTAAACAGAGTCCTGTAATGTATGTTATTAAAGATAGTGATAACAATTTAATACAAGGGAAATTCTATGAACAGGAATTACAAGTTATTTCCAAACCTACAGTGTTCAGAATTAAGAAAATATTGAAAACTAAAATGGTGGGTAAGGATAAACAATACTATGTCAAATGGCATGGATATCAAAAACCCTCATGGATATCATCAAAAGACCTAGTAAAATGAGTTTCTATACAATTTTACCGAGTAATAGTTGCCCACTAATCCATCCGGAAAATCAAGCAAGTAAATTTATGGTTGATCTTCAAAATCCCATTTATTTACATGGAAATTGGGAAGTTGCTTTGCAAGACTTTACATTTGTGTACAATACATTCCCATTTTATAGTCATTGTAAAATCGGTTACAAGAAACGTGTACCCAAAACCTGTAGTGGTATTTTCTCAATCAATAATTTTGAACGATATTGTCATATTCCGAATCAGATTTTAGATGAAAATTGTGGCATGTTTTTCAAAGATGGATTGAATGTTAGTTGTGATTATAGTCCATTTACAATAAAGTTTGAAAGTATTGAGGATGCCAAGCGAATGGGTTGTGATAAGCTTAGCATTGTTGTTCCTGGTACTGAATACCTAATACGTTTCAAAAAATTTGATGAAAAAAGTGTAACAATCGAAAACATCAAAATATCACTATCATATATTAATGAAGTTGAAGAGACATTTACATTTACTAATGATTTATATATTGAAACACTTGAAGAATTACATAAATATATTTCATTCAATTGTTTACATATATTTAAAACTATTGAATTTGTTAAAGATGGATTATGTAAATTCAGTCTGAATAATAACATTTGTGAAATTACATTTGATAAAAATTTGGCTAATACATTGGGATTAGATAAGCAAACATATAGGACAAGTGCTTTTGGTGTACGCAAACCAAAAATAATAAAACTTCATAGGCAAATGTTCATATATACTAACATCATCGATCCTATAATTGTTGGTGATTCTTTGGTTCCTCTTTTGAAATCTGTTTGGGTTGATAAACATGACCAGGATGAAGTTGTCAATATAAATATCGATAATCCCATGTACTTACCGGTATCAACATCATGTATAAACAATATAGAAATAAATATTCGTGATGATAGCGGTAAATTTATTGAATTTAGTAAAGATACAAAAACTCATTTGACATTACATTTTCGTAAATTAGATGGCCAATAACGATATTATTAGTATGTATAGTGGTAGCCAAAGTGGTGGCGAATTACCATATTTTATTGGTAAACAGTATGGATCAGGTTGGTTGAGAACAATTGGTAGATTTGCACTTCCTATTCTTAAACGCCTTGGTAGTTTTGGTATGAAAACTGCTAAAGATGTGATAATGAATGAGCAGAAAATATTGCCATCTCTGAAATCAAATGCATTATCCGAGTTAGGGAAAGTTCTACCTAGTGTTGCAGGTATGTTTCAAAAACAAGAACCTGCACCAGCTCAAAAACGTAAAAGACATCATAAACATATAAACAAACGAATGAAAGGACATGGAACTATATTTCAAAAATGATTTGTGGTAAATCTGAATTGTGCTTATTTGATAGACCGTCTCCCCAAGCAGTAATTGAAATGGGGGCCTTTGAAGAGGTATTCCCGATGAATTCTATTATGGATAGTAGAACCGATATTGAATTTTATATTAATGGTTCCCAAACTGAATATTTAGATTTGAATGATACATTGTTAACTGTTCAGATCAAAGTTGTAGATAAAGATAGAAAACCGTTGGGTGAACCTAGTGATGTAATACCAAACAATTTCTTGTTTCATACACTTTTTAAAGATGCAGTTCTCGGATTTAATAATATCAAGATTGAGGGTGGTAACAGTACATATATTCACAAAGCTCTAATAGAAACTATTATAAATTACAATAGCGATACTAAAAATACATGTTTAACTCCTATGGGTTATGGTAGTGATGATGATAGGAAAAAGTGGATTAAAGGATCGAAATTATTTACCATGTGCTCATCATTACAACTCGATTTTATGGATCAACCGAAATATTTACTCCCAGGTGTTAATGTACACATTAGATTGAAAAGATCTGATTCGGCATTATCACTAACAAGTGCCACCACAACACCAATTCTTCAATTAGTTGATGCAAAATTATTGGTAAGAAGAGTTCGTGTTGAGCCTTCTGTATTAGCAGGTCATCAATTGGGGCTTAATTCTAAGCATGCAATATATCCATTGAAAACAAAGGAAATTGTTCAATTTGCAATTGCTAAGGGATCAGCTTCTTTCTATAAAGAACAAATATTTGGAGATAGAAGAATGCCCAACTTTATATTGGTAACATTTCAAAGTGAATCTCAATATAATGGATCATACTTAACATCGAGCTCAATTTTCAAAAACTTTGGTGTAACATCGCTAACTTTATCGAAAAATAGTGATTATAGAGAAACATATACTCAAGATTTCGAAAATGATAATTATTGTGCTACATATATGCAGAGTATAGTTAGAAATATGGGTTATTTGGATAAAAACCTTAATTGTGGTATAACTCTTGAAGATTTTAAAAGCAAATATCCATTCTTCACATTTGTTTTGGCACCCGATTTCGATTTAAATCAGAGTCAATTACCTCAAAATGGTAATTTACGATTAGATATAAAGTTTGCTAAAGCTACAACTGAACCGGTACATGTTGTAATATATGGAGTGTTTGAAAATGAAGTTCAAATAACTGCAAACAGAACAGTGTTGGTTTGAACAGAGTTCAAACATTGTTGGTTTGAACTAACATTATTGGTTTGAACGAACATTGTTGGTTTGAAAATGTTGGTATAAATGTATAGATAATTTATGATAGTTTGTCATGGAGTAAGTTTTTAAATGTATTATTAATATTATTGATGTAGTTCTGTTCAGGTCTATCGAATTGGAAAACAAATACTAGGACATGAATTTTTAGGGGTTTTTCCTCTTGATAAAATTCCATATTTACGTAATAATCAAGCCATAATCGTCAATACTCAATCATCTCATCTCGGTGGAGAACATTGGTTAGCAATATATATGAAACCTAGCAAGATATTTGTATTTGATCCTATGGGTTTCTATTATCCGGCTTTAATGGTTTCGAAACTGCAAACAATGGGTAAACCTATTGTGTATAATAAAACTATGTATCAAAAACCATGGACCTTAACATGTGGTCAACATTGTTTAGCTTGGTTATTATCCAAGAGATTTGATGATTAATAAATGTATTAATGTTTATTGTTGTGTTTTACCTATTAATATTTTTATTTATTATTACTTTTTATAAATATTATTATTTTTATTATTCTATTATTACTTATTATTATTATTTTTATAAATATTATTATTATAATAATAATTATTATTATTATTATAATTATTATTATTTTTATTTTTATTATTATTATTAATATTTTAATATTATTATTATTAATATTATTTTTATTATTAATATTTTTATATTATTATTATTAATATTATTATTATTATTAATCTTTTTATATTATTATTATTAATATTATTATTATTATTAATATTTTTATATTATTATTATTAATATTATTTTTATTATTATTATTATAAATATTATTATGTGTTTAATTAAAGATAATGCATCATCACAAAGACAGTGCATGATAAGTGCATGATCACAAAGACAGTGCAAGATAAGTGCATGATCATCACATGATAAGTGCATGCATACACAAAATTGAATAAAGAAAACACATGCAAACTCAATGTATGTGATTTACAAAGAAAACACATACAAACTCAATGTATGTGATTTTACAAAGAACGCATGCAGTCACAGTGTAGACTGCATGTGTTTTACAAAGAAAACATGTCTAAAAATCTCTCACCTATATGTGTGTATTGCTTAAATGTGATTGGCTAAATCCTGAAAATATTATTCTCTTTATAAACATTGACAAATGTAGAATTTGTCACAATTATTTCAAAATTTTACTCGCGGGATTTCAAAAATTTTAAAATGGAGAACTCAAGAATTTTACGCCAATTGTTGGTCGATGAAAATGGTAAGGATTTTTAATTTATTTTTAATTTTATTATTATATTTTTCTAGATTGGTATACTTTAACAGAAATACAAGATCAGTTAGATCGTCAAAATGATGTTATAATTATCGAAGATGATGGTAAATTTTAATTTTATATATGTTTTATTTATAAATTATTTTAGAAGTTATTTTAATCGAAGATACAATTGTTATCAGCGATAGCGAAGAGGATATTATCGAAGATGGTAAATTTTAATTTAATTTTATTATATATTTAAAAAAAATTTTAGTTGATTTGGATGCAGATGACAATAATTATGCCACCGTTTTTGGAGATGCCCCCATTTCTGGGGATGACAATAATTATGCCACCGTTTTTGGAGATGCCCTCGTTACTGGGGAAGATATGGAGGACCTCTCTTCTATAGAGGATGATGATTCGTCGGAATCAGGAGATAAATGTTAGTTTTTTTTTTTATTTATTTTTATTTATCGAAATTAAGTTAATGATATTTGAAGTATTATTAAAATATTACATCAAATATCAATAATTTATAATAATTTATAATAAATTTATAATAAGGATCTATTTATTTCAAAAGTTTTATGATAAATATATTTTTAAATTGATGAAATTTAAAGTATTTAATAATACTTCAAATATCATTAATTTATAATATATTTTAAAAAAGTATTATTACTGAAACATATATTAACATAATAAATTATAAACAAATATAGTTGAACAAATAGTTTTTGAATTATATAAGCATTTTTATTATAGATCTTACGTAATTGAATTATATATATGAATTATATAGGAATTATTTTAATAGATATTTTATTTAATAGTTTGCAGTGAGCATGCAAATATTATTGTATTTAAGGTTTTATTTATTATAATTATTTAATAGTTTGCAGTGAGCATGCAAATATTATTGTATTTAAGGTTTTATATATTAGAATTATTAAATAGTTTGCAGTGAGCATGCAAATATTATTGTATATAGGTTTATTTGTTAGAATTATTAGATATTTTATATCATAGTTACTTTATATAGGTTTTTAATTTAATATTTTTATTAGGCACTTTTTATCCAAGATATTGCATCTCATCATTGCAACATAATGAAAGTTGCCATGAAGAAATGAAAAAATATTACCGCCATAGATTTAATGGCATCAAATTTTTTATCTGCGCCATATGCAAAACATCCCAGAACATTAAATATAAAGAATTTTATAGGGAACATGGGGTTCATTTAAATTCTTTCAAGTCGAGTAAAATAAATATGTTTAAGAAAATTAATAAAAATAACGTCGATATTGTGAATATACTACAAAATAAAAAAACATCAAATAAAAAGAATAAAAGACCTGCTGCACCTATTAAAATTAATATCCCAAATAAAATAATTAAAAAAGAAGTCATCGAAATCAGTGATGATGATGACTCTAATATTATAAATAATGAAAATATTATAAATAATATACCTATTATAAATAATGAAAATATTATAAATAATATACCTATTATAAATAATGAAAATACTATAAATAATGAAAATATTATAAATAATATACCTATTATAATTAATGAAAATACTATAAATAATGAAAATATTATAAATAATATACCTATTATAAATAATGAAAATACTATAAATAATGAAAATATTATAAATAATATACCTATTATAATTAATGAAAATACTATACCTACTATAAATAATGAAAATATTATACAATTCGGAGGTTCTGTATTAGAGAATGAGCCGAACATTTCAGTAAATTTAAATGGCGCTATCAAAACTTTACGTTTTGATATATCTAACGCGCAACTAATTACAGTAACTTTAACTGAGCGAATCAGTAATAAATTAATTTTTGAGATAAATAAAATGGGGAGCGTTAAAATTCAATTCGCGATATTAATTAAATTTGAAAAAGATGGCGAGATCCGTGACAATTATTTTTCAAATAATGCGGAGACATTTTCAGATAACTTTTTAAGTGAAGGGGTTAATAAGCTTAATGAAAAAATAGAACAATTCACCCATTTAGGCAGTGGATGGCGTGTTATTAATATTATGGAAATTCATTTTATTTTAACAAAATATGCTCCTATTAATCGTTTGTCTGGACATAAATATATTAAAACCCCTTCTGCATTGAAAAATAAAGGAGCTATAGTAAATATAAAAAACAATGACGACAAGTGCTTCCTTTACTCTATTCTTTATTTATTAAAGAAAGATATAATTGGTGAAAACCCCCAAAGAGTCTCTAAATATACCGAGTTTTTAGACGAATTAGAGTACGATGAGATCACGGATTGTCCCATGAAATTAATAAACATCCCAAAGTTCGAAAAGAAAAATTCGACTTTAAAATTAGCAATAAATGTGTTTTCGTACACACCAACTGTTATAATTGATGAGGTTCCAGATAATTATGTCTTTCACCATCCTCATTTAAGTTTGATCCATAGAAGCAAAGTCACTGACGGAAACCCTATTTATTTATTACTACTTGAAAATAATGATAGATATCATTATACCGCTGTGACCAATATCAACTGGTTAATGAATTGCCATCAAAACCCTGACTGTAACATTCAAATTAGATTTCGTTGGTGTCCACATTGCCTTAATGGGTTTAGATTAGATAATGCATTCAATACACATGTTGCATTATGCGCCAAAAATCAGACTGGCACAACCCTATACACGCTCCCCGAAAATAAAAATTTAGAATTCCTAAATTATTCTAAACATATCACCCCACCTTTTGTGATTTATGCCGATTTTGAATCGGTTTTACCTCCTGATGATAGACATCATCAAATTCATATGCCTATTGCAGCAGGCCTTTTATTAATTAATAATTATACTAACACAAAATCATATTATTACTTTTACGGACTTGATTGCATTCCTGATTTTCTTAAGAAAATTGAGGAAATTGCAACTGAAATTGTTATTCCGTACTATGATTCGGAAGGTGATAAATTGATAGGGCCTATGTCTTTCAGCGAGGTTCGACAGTTTAAATCTTTTCGAACCTGTTATTTATGTAAAAAACCGATTGTAAATCCGGTTAGAGATCATTGCCATTTTACTGGTAATTATCTAGGGGCAGCTTGCCGAAAATGTAATATAGCTCGTAGGATTTATCGGTTGCTACCTATAGTCTTTCATAATTTAAGAGGGTATGACCTTCACCATATTTTAAAATATGGTCTCGATCGCTTTCCTTCATGGAATTTAGATATCATACCGACCTCTACAGAAAAATTTATTTCATTAATTGTTCACATTAACATATTGGCTGTTCGCTTTATCGACAGTATGCAATTTGTTAATTGTTCGTTAGCTAAGGCTGTGAAAACGCTAACTTCTCTTCCATTGACTTCGTCTGTCTTTCAAGGTTCTATAGTTGACTGTAAAGGTATTTTTCCATATAATTTTGCTGTTTCGGAGGAAGTTCTTGAGACTACTTATGAGTTGCCTCCAATTTGGGAGGGCGTAAGTGAAGATGAGTACGATAGGGCACAACTAATCTGGACGCAGCAAAACTGTAGGACTTTGCGTGATTATATGTTAATTTACCTTAAACTTGATGTATTCCTCCTTGCGGACTATTTTCAACAATTCCGTGCCAAGGCTATTGTTTACAATGGTCTTGAACCTCTAAACTTTTATGGCATTCCGGGTATGTCATGGGCTTCAGCGCTTATGACATTAACGGAACCCATTGAACTTTTACAGGACATGGAAATGTTCAATTTTTACGAAGGTGGAATACGGGGTGGGTTAACATTTGTTAACAAACATTACATTGCTGCTTCGGAGGATACAGAATTATTGTACATAGATATAAATAATCTGTATGGTTGGGCTCTCAGCCAAAGTCTTCCTTACGCTGATTTTACTTGGGTGTATGATGGTTTGGATGAGGTTTTGAATGAATGTGCGAATGTTGTGGATATTGAAATCCTTCCATATGGATATACTATGGAAGTTGATATCGAGATTCCAGATAATTTACATGATTTTCTAAATGACTTTCCGATTGGACCGGAAAAGATGTGCCCACCAAATTCAAAAGTTGAGAAGTTAATGCTAACGCATTATCCTAAGAAGAACTATGTTCTTCATTGGAGGCTTCTCAGGCTTTATCTTTCTCTCGGGGCTAAGGTTACACATATACATAGAGCTATTAAATACAAGCAAGCTCCTATTTTTAAACATTATATCGATAAAAACACTAACTTGCGTGCAAATGCAGTTAGTGAATTATATAGAGATTTATTTAAATTGTATAACAACAGTCTGTATGGTAAATCTGTTGAGAACCTTAAAAAGAGGATGAATTTGCGATTATGTAATTCAGCTGAAAAGTTAATTACATATTCGTCAAAACCGGCATTTAGAAAAACAATAGAGATTACTGATGATCTTTTTACCGCTCATCTTAATAAGGACTCAATATGTTTGGATAGACCTAGTTATATTGGTCAATCAGTTCTAGATTTATCCAAACTACGGATGTACCAGTTACAGTATGTTGAGTTACAAAAATATCGTGATATTTATAATTGTGATATCAATCTAGTAGCGGGTGATACAGATAGCTTCTTTTTGGAGATAAAAAATTTAGAATTAGAAATTTTATTAAAAGCTATGATTTCGGATGATCTGTTAGATACATCAAATTATGATCCTTCTCATCCTTTATATTCTAGACGACTTGACTCGGTTATTGGCAAGTTCAAGGATGAGAGTAAAGGGTTAGGATATAGCGAGTGGGTTTTCTTGCGCCCTAAATGTTATAGCTTGCTAGGAAATAAATCAACAATGCGAGCTAAGGGTGTAAAATTACCGGGTACCGACATTAAACACCTATCATATTTGAATTGTTATAATAACAATAGTATTATGTCGGTACCTCAAACTAGGATAGGGACCCGAAATCATCAGCTGTTCACTTTTAAAAATTCTAAAATAGCATTAAATAATCATGACGACAAGAGAGCTTGGGTATGGAAAAACTCGAGTTTTGCATATGGTCATTATAGAGGGGTTGATGTCCTTGATGTTGGTGGTAATATAATCATGCCTGAAACCGATCCAACAGTTCGCAATCAGCAATTTGATGAGATATTTGAGAATGTTATTGATATTTATTAACAAATTTGTATATAAAAATAAAAATTGTGAAAATTTCTCTTTGGTATTTTCATTTGTTATAATTTATTATTATTATTTTTATTAGCAATATTTTCATAATCAAATGCCAAGCGTGAAGAAACGTGAAATAAAACTTGATATTTGTTTAATTGTATTATTAATAATTGATTTTCTTTTTATGAAGTTGTTGTTTTTTATATATAGTTGTTTTTATATAGATGTTTTTTATATAGTTGTTTTATGTATTTGTTTTATTATATATATATATATATATATATGTATTATTAATAAAAAGTAATAAAAATAATGATAATAATATTTATAATAATATTTATAATAATAAATAAAAATAATAATAAATAAAACTTGTAATAAAAATTAAAACCTGTAATAAAAATTAAAATATGTAATAATAATAATAATAAATATAATAATAATAAAAATAATAATATTAATAATAAATAAAGCTTGTAAAAAAAAAAAAAAAATTAAAAAATGTAATAATAATAAAAATTATAATCTTAATAAATAAAACTTGTAATAAAAATTAAAATATGTAATAATAATAATAAAAATTATAATCTTAATAAATAAAACTTGTAATAATAATAATAAAAATTATAATCTTAATAAATAAAACTTGTAATAATAATAATAAAAATTATAATCTTAATAAATAAAGCTTGTAATAATAATAAAAATATTAATAATAATAAAAATAATAATAAAAATAAAAAGAATAATATTAATAATAATAATAAAAATAATAATAAAAATAAAAAGAATAATATTAATAATAATAATAATATTTATAATAATAAAAATAAAAATAATAATAATAAAAATAATAATAATAAAAATAATAATAATAATAATAATAATAAAAATAATAAAAATAATAATAAAAATAATAATAATAATAAAAATAATAATAATAAAATAATTGACTTGATTAAAACAAACAATTTAATTTAATAATAATAAAATAAATGTACAAAATATATACTACTTATTTTTATAAGTAGTAAATTTAAATTTAAAAATGTTTAAAAATAATATGACCTTGACCTACTTTTGAATGACCTTGAAAATTTTTGATGAGTCATCCAATGACCTTGAGTGAGTCATGGTCTTTGTTTAAATGACCTTGAAAAAATATGATGAGTCATCCAATGACCTTGAATGAGTCATGGTCTTTGTTTAAATGACCTTGAAAAAATATGATGAGTCATCCAATGACCTTGAATGAGTCATGTTCTTTGTTTAAATGACCTTGAAAAATATGATGAGTCATCCAATGACCTTGAATGAGTCATGGTCTTTGTTTAAATGACCTTGAAAATTTTTGATGAGTCATCCAATGACCTTGAATGAGTCATGGTCTTTGTTTAAATGACCTTGAAAATTTTTGATGAGTCATCCAATGACCTTGAATGAGTCATGGTCTTTGTTTAAATGACCTTGAAAATTTTTGATGAGTCATCCAATGACCTTGAATGAGTCATGGTCTTTGTTTAAATGACCTTGAAAATTTTTGATGAGTCATCCAATGACCTTGAATGAGTCATGGTCTTTGTCTTTTGGACTTAGAAAAATTTTCTCTCAGCCGGGGGGGAGGGGGTACTGTGCTGGATGTGACATGTGCTGGATGTGACACATCCCACTACTGTTATATGAAAATATTTTATGTTAAATAAATTCAATTCAGAAAAACAATGGAAATTGAATAAAAAATAGGGTTGGTCAAACCTTACATTTGGTAGATCTAATGTTACTATTATACTTTCACATTTAACAGAAAAATTTATTTAATGAATGTATAATCACGGCCTGTCTGTCTGATACTGAGGCTTTGCAATTGTATTCGTAAACAATGCTAGGAATAGTGTTTTATTGTCAACGGTAAAATTTCTAATTGACTGGTTATACATAGTGATATTATATTTTTTTTAAATTCATTTATGTCAACATCAACGAAAATAATAACATTTTTAATTCAAAATTCAATCGACAATCATAAAGGTAACAAAACTCGTCTTTTCCTTCTTCAATTGAACCTACTTTTCAAAGTACTGCAGATTTATCTAGGTCTTCTTGTTTCATTTCAGCTGAAATTGTAAGACTCGTCAATCACCATGTTAGATAACGATAGAAAAAAATATGTTGGAAATAAATAAATATTATTAACTATTATAATGTGATATGAATAATAATAATTTACATTTAATTTATTGAAGTATAATAAAAATAATCTGTTAAAATGACTGACAAATAAAAACAAATTCATGTAGAGTTTTACCAATTCAACAAAATGCAATCAAATCTGGAAAAGTTTATCCTTACCGAATAATATAAATTTCTTCGTTTTCTCATTTAAAATAATAAAATAAAAACGAAAACATAGTTGCAGGCATCTGGAAGTGTAAAACTATACCATTAAATCCAATTAAGAGGGAAAAAATTATAATTGAAATCTCACTAAGTTGGAAAATAATAAAAAACATAATAATAATAATAATAATAATAATAATAATAATAATAATAATAATAATAATAATAATAATAATAATAATAATAATAATAATAATAATAATAAAAATAATATTAATTTATTCAAAGGAAAGGACGCACAAACAAATTACAAAAAAGAAAAAGTTATTTATAAAATTATAATTAGCATGATCAATAACCCTCGAATCAACAAAACATCAATAGGGAAAAGGTATAAATACCACAATATTTATAAGTTTGATCACACCTTTAAAATTTAAATCTAAGAAGAGCTTCAAGTTGGAAACTAACTTTTTAAAGCAAAATCTAGAGCATATAAATTACAAAGCCTAGCTCAAGCAAATAAATATAGTAATTTATCGCAAATGATACAAAACTCTATAAAACTAATTTATCAATTTGGTAAAAGTAAATATTTATTTGTGTACATTAATTTGTGATATTCAATAAACCTTGTCTTTTTATTTATATAGGACATCAAGTTGAGTTAGAACATCAAAATAGAAAACTCAACAATCATAATAAACTTTAATTTGTAACATACTTGCTTTAACTTAAAATAATATTTTGTTTTAATTAACTTATTTAATAATTTAAAGAACTTTTAAAACAGTGACAAAAATAATAACCGTTTGTTGTGTTATCATTATTATTATTATTATATTTTTTAATTAAAAATTATTAAGAAAAATATTTTACACATTTAAATTTTAATATTTAGAAATAATTTTCCGGTTTTTTGAAAGCTTCATTATGCAAATATTGAATATTCACATAACTATTTTGCTACACTTCAGGCAAATAAACACATCTTATTTTTCTCTATCTATAAGTTTTGCGCAGTTCATTTAAATATTTTAAATATTAAATGAAAATGTAAATATCAACAGAGAAAAAATATATTTCAATTCGAAACTTTTGTTTATTTAATCACGAATTTCTAAATTTTATTTATTTAAAATCTTTGAGATTTCATACATATTTTACCATTTCAAAAAAGACCCTAATTTATATTATTATATGACAATAGATCAATATGTTCATTATAATAACCACAAAATATAACTTTATTATTTATTAATTATTTATTTTTTAGAAATTAATTTTAGTTGATTAACAAGCCATTGAAAGATGTACTGTTGATCAGTTGTAAAATATGAGTTAAATATAAAACAAAATATTGATTGATATTATAATAAAAACGAAGATAAGGAAAACTCATCCAACACCAAATAAGAATAAAATATATTTTCTATTATAAAAATAAAGAATTATACTGCTATTTCCTATCACTATTAAACTTGATGTGGGATACACGAAATATACGAAATAAAAATGATAAACTACAAATTAACAAGAGGAATAAAAAAATTAATTAAAATTCAAAAAAAGCAAAGGTCAATATTTTTCGGGGGGAAAGGTGGTAGGTAACTGGTGACAAATGAAATTTTGAAGACAAATAAAATAATTTCAATTTGCTTAGCACTCCATAGAAGAGTCAGGAAATTAAAAACAAATTAATTGATTAATTAATTTATTGATTTTATGATAAACTCATAAATCTAAGAATTCAGCTGAACGTCAACTTAATGGACATATAAAGATTACCAAATTGCCCAGTAAATGGTTTAACTGGTCAATAAATTGTTCCTAAATCAGAATTAATAAAGGAATAAACGGGAAAATAGTAAATAATCGCAGTTGAACCAAACAAAGCGTTAGGTGGTAAACATAGAGAGAAGTTAAATTGATGATTATAAAAAGAGAAAAACCAATTATTCGTTGACCAAAGGCGGCTGCGTATCGATTTCAACGTAGTGATTATGATAAGGTTGCCAAACGTCCTACTTTGGTAGGACATGTCCTAAAATTTGATATACTGTATTAATGTCCTACCAAACACAAGAATGTACTACTTTCATTATAATTTCCTATAAATAAACATTTTGGCAATGGTTAGAACGGTTTTATTTAAAAAAGGATTTTTTAGTCTATTAAAATTTAGTTTATTAAAATTCAATTAAATACCCCTCGACTAAAATTGAAGTTTTGGAACTTGTTTCGAGCAACCAGTAAAATATTTTCCCCTCGAAAACAAATCAAAACAATTTCAGAAAAAGATTTGTTTTATTTATTTCAAATTTATTTTTAAAATTTTCCGCTTTGATTATATGAGTATAAGAAAGTGTAAATTCAACGACGATCTCAAAAGAACTTATAAACCACTAAATAAACTTTAAAAATTTAACTTACATTTTTATTCATTAGTTTTTAACAATTATGCATCTAAAAAGTATCAAATACATGATTTTCACGTAAGTTCTACCAAAACAAATTTGACCTATTTTTGTCCTACTTTTTGCAATTTTTTACGAATTTGTCCTACATTGAAAATAAAACATTTGGCAACCCTAGATTATGTAGTCTGGTCAAGGTGATATCCTAGAGCTGTCTAGCTTTTTGCACTTTAAAAGCGTACTAAACCAAGTGTATTCAATTAAGGTACAAATAAAAGTCTTTTTTTTATATATTTCGAGCATTTTTATAAATGGTGAGTTATTAAAGTTGATGCTATACAATAATATCCAATAAATTTGAAACAGGCATTACGAATGCTGTCCAAATAGTATTGTTGTTTAAGTCAATCAAGACTTTAAGTATTTAAACAATAACAACTACACTATAACGATTAAAATTGCAGGCCGTGTAATAAGCATTAGATGAAAGATTTCTTTCCTATAGCAGATTAAACATATATAATGTTTAGGTTAAATCCGAATATTGTCATCTTTAGTTGCAAACCTCACAGCCTGTTGTAACATAAACATATATTTTCTTGTAAGTAATTGTTAAAAGAAATTTAGTAAAATTATCAAATACTAAATATTGACAATAGAAATCCTTTTGATAAAAAAATGAAATTTAAAGAATAATTTGAATATCAAATATTTTACAATAAATTTTTCTATTTCTTATATTTATCTCTCAAAACTTTTTTCAATTGGATATGATGTCAATTTAGATTGAAATACTCCTTGAATAATTATTTCAAAAATTTTACAAATATAATACAAAAATATTACAATATCTAGACAAAAATTGCTAAATAATTGATTGAATTAAAAAAATAATACACTAAATTAAAACAAAACTATTTTCAGTAAACTAGTATGAGGTCGTTAATTTCGATTTGCTTATGGCTTTATTTAAAAAAAAATAATAATAAAATCTTAATCAAAAAATATTATTTATGAAATTACATCTTTGCATTATCGTAATTTAAAAATAGTTGGAATTACTTTAAATGTGTTTTTATTAAATAAATATTTATAATTATTAAAATCTGGTTTTTATTTATTTACAAAATTTATCAAAAATTTAAATTTGCAATATGAAAATATTATTTAGCGATTTTTTTTTAAATTAGTTTCTTCATTGAACAATCTTTTTATCATTTAATGATCTTTTTAAAAGTGTTGCACTTAAAAAAGTTCAAAACTAATAGGCAGTCACATTAAACAAACGGCATACATAAATGCTAAAAACGGCACTTAAATGGCAGCTTCGAAAATTTTCAATAAATTTTTCGTCGTGATTGTCATAGGAAAATGAAAAATAAATAATAATACATTTTATACTTTCATGATATTTTTATTTGTAAGTATACATTAAACTAATCAAATATGCGATCAATAGTAAGTACAATTTTTTTTATGAGCAGAGGTAAAAAGATATTAGGAAAATATAAGGAAATATAAAATATACAAACTTACAGTGCAGATGTACATAGAATTTGCGATGTCATTATTCATCCACTAAACACCCACACGTTTATGCTCTCAAGTTTAATTTCGATGAAGTGATAACAAGCAAAGGATACACATAATATCTCCCTTACTCGATTCAATGAAAAATAAGAAATCAAAACATTAATTTCCACGAAAATTGGTGCAAAGTATATAAAATGGTGCCATTCTTTTTTTGTAATTTCCTAAAAAAGCAATATATATTATTTGGAAAAATAATTTTTTATTATTATTTAACTAATATTATTATTCAACTAATTAGTATTTTTTAATTAATCTGAAATTCTTTTATTTTTTAGGCTTTTTAAAGATCTTGATACTTTTATTTGCTCACCCGAGTTGATATTGCATGTTTTTGTTACTTCTGCACCGCTATAAAGTCATAACAATATGACAATATGGTTTGGTAAAATCGTGTTAAATCTAGACAACCTCAAACTTATTTATAGTTTCTACATTGTAGATTCTACATACTCTCATGCATGTGAGTTGATTATATATATATATATATATATAAGTTCTTTTTATATATATGTAAGTTCTTTTCTTAAAAAATAATATATAGAGCTGCATGACAAAACATTTAAAACAAAAATTAACTCCTCTTTAGCAGATGAACATTTTGCAAGAATGAAATACATTACAAAATAGTTGAAAATATTTAAATAAATATAAAAAATATTTCATATTTCTAATAAAATTTATTTTACAATATGTAATTACCCTTCCTATCTTTAAGATCAGAAGTGTTGTTTGAGTTTTGCTCCTTGACTTTGTATAACATTTTTTCACAATATAACCATGATCTTAAAACAATCAATTTTCTTAATATTTAACATAGTAATTTAAAATTCAAGGAAAGCGGAATATAATTCTTTGTCATAAAAAAAATCTCATAACAGAATTTTGATTTGTTTAAATGCATTAAAAAAATTACAAAATTTAATTTTTAGACAATCTCTAAATACATTAAAAAATATTTGATATTAAAATTTGTAAACCATATTTTAAATTTAATTAATTACAACAAAGAAGTGGTACAGCTGGAAAATAAATGTACCATAAATTTGTTTTAACGATCGCTGAACGGTTAACCAATTCATTGACATTAATTATATTTATATTTTATTCATTAACCACAAAAAATAGCTGTTTTGTCGTAGTAAAAGCCGACAGACACTACAAAATAGAATTTAATTAAATTCTATAGAGTTGTCATAAACTTGTATGGGAGATTTCAGAGATAATATTCGGTAATTTTCAAATAAATGAAATTAGAAATCATTTTTTGTTTAGTTTATTATGGAAAATAAGTGTCAATTTCAATATTACATCAGTGAGATTGTTTTCATAATTCACAACGGAAAACACTAGAAATTTATTTAATTTAATCGTTATTGGTTTAATTTGTTTAAATTTAAAACAATGTAATTTGGCAGCTTGTTTCAATTATTTAATTAACTTACCGATTCAGTTGACAAAATAAAAGAGAATAAATTTTATCAAATTTCAATTAACTTTATTTCTAACATAAAATGCAAAATGTATTATTTTTATATATTAATAATATTTACTTATCTACTCTTCACTATTATAGAAATTTAAAATAATTATTTTAATAAAAATAATAATAATAATAATAATAATAACAATAACAATAATAATAATAATAATAATAGTAGTAATAATAATAATAATAATAATAATAATAATAATGATAATAATAATAATAATAATAATAATAATAATAATAATAATAATAATAATAATAATAATAATAATAATAATTATAATTATAATAATAATAATAATAAAAGTTTTAATTAAAAATATAAATGGATTTTACTTTATCATTAAATTATTATTGAATTTTTTAAATAATCTGCTAAATTTCTATTTCTATTTCATGAAAGAGATTTTTAGTTAAAATATTGATTTTACTCTAGAGAAGCTTAAATAAATTATTTCAATTTATACGATTTTTCTAATTGTTTTATCAAGTAAAAAGCAAAATAAAATTTGAATTATTTTTACATTAGAAAAATTATGTAATTAAAACATTATAACATTATGTAATGTAAAACATTATAACATTACATTTGTTTAGACAGGATTTGTATCTTTTTTTATAGCAATAATATCCGTAATGTCCATATAAATCAATATTAATTATTGAAAAACTTTGATAAATATTTTGTTTAAATGCATAATTTAATTATTATGGAGAATTTTAAATATTACAAAACCTGTGAAATTTGGTATACTTAACGTATGATGAAAAATTAAATATGATGGAGTTTGGAAATTATTTTTCAATTTTAAAAACTTAAAATATTTTTATTTTTTAGTGGAACAAATTTTTATTTTAATAAATATTAGAGTAACACTCGTTGAACAATCAGCGGATTATATTTGGTTGTGCAAATGTTCAAATATTCTAAAGCTTTAAGGTTTAGTTTCAGTAATCATTTTTATCATTGACTTTCGCAAACAATTTGTTGTTTTTTTAAATCCATTACCCTTGTTAATTTCACGTATCCCTTTGGTTTTTGGTCATAATATTGTCGAAGTTTTTTGTAATGGTATTTATACGAATTAAGGTATTACTTCGTGTTTTAAACGAGCACGTATAATTTGGTCAGTAAATATTATAAATGCCTATGTCCCACTAGAGAATGTGCAAAGTTGACAGTAAGAAATGTTTGCATATTAAGTTTTTAATAAAAAATAAAATATTATTTATGACAATAAGTCAGCTTACATATGACGTTTATCATTTCTATTAAATTATATTATATAAAAAAACCGTTAAAAAAATTGAGCGTCACATTCTACATTTTAATGTCAGAAATATTTACCAGATTTTGAATGATTGTTTTAATTTACATTGTTAATAAATTATTTTAATAAATTGACAAGTCTGCCTATTAAAACAATATTATTATTAATAATAATGCGGAATGAATTTATGATTTAAATTTATATATCCGTTGACTCATATAAACAAAGATCAATGTTAAACAAATAAAATATGTTTCAAATTGACGTGACTTCCGGTTTTGGACAATTAAATGACAGATGTGATTGAGTTCATTATGAATTCCTTTTGGGAATATTTTATGGTGTTTTCTATTCTTTATTCAATGTCGAATATTTGACAAGCATTATTTAAATACAAAATTAACTGTCACTTTTAACACTTTGAAGGACCAATTAAAATCATTTAATATTTTTGAAAACGATTTTGTTTTAATTATAGCTATTAATTATAATTATAATTAAATAAGGTGCGATAATATTTTGTGTTTTATTCCATTTATGTTTAATTTCATTTTCAATTTTACTATTTATTTTTATACTTTTTGTTTCAATTTTATCGAATTTATAATTAGTGCTTCTGAGAAAATATTTGCTTTTCCAAGTAATTTATTCAATAAATAGAGCAATTCCTAAATTTTATTTTGTAAATCTTCAAACTACTCTTTTTATGACTTATTTCCTATTCATATTTGGGAATCTCAAATAAATCATTAAATTGTTTTTTTTCTAAAAAACTCATTAAAACAAATATAATGGCACCATAATTTCCTCAATCTTTAATTTTTTCAGACTATAGATTTAATAAAAAAATAAATGAAAAATAGATTTTGATTTACTATCTACTTGACAAATTCATAATTTTTGAAAAAACAATTTAAATAACATTTTAACATATAGAGGTACAGCATAAATAAATTAAATTAATAAATAAATCGTAAATTATTTATTTTACAAATTATATACAACATTTTAAGTCGTTACCATATATATTACAAATTAATGAAAATTATTTTTAAAAAATACTTTAATCACTCTAGATCAGTGACTCTCAGTTGATATGTTGGCTTGCAGTGCCGGTGATTAAGTGCCCCAGGCAAAATTGATAAAAAGCGAAATGAATAAATTATTTAGAAAAATGACATTAAAAGAATTAACTGTAGTTTATAATACTCTCAATATCTCACTCTTACATTCATCAAAATCAGAAATATTCAATATGCGTGCTCAATGCTATGAAACATTACCCAAAAATCATCTAGTTAAGAAAATACTTTCAAAGGAAAACTTTAAAATTAAATTTTTATAATGGGTGACCATATTGAAAATTTTCAAAAAGGTTAATTATAGTTCCTTAAATCAATCTGAAGCTTTGAGACAATGAATCTATCTGCCAAATTTCAGCTCGATCTGATCAAGAAAAGTGGATTAACTCGCAGTTCCAAGATTTGCATAGCTTATTCAAACAAACAAGTGAAATTAATATAGAATTAAAATACCATTAAATACATTTTTATTAATTCATTAGTGTAATATAATAATACAATATTACTGTAATATAATATAACTAAAATTATATAAAATATTTCTTCCTGGCTTTCAGTATGCAAAGGTTTTGATTGATGTCTCGAGATTGAGGTTTACTAGAACTTCATTTTCAATTGAAACAATAGCCAAATTATTCAACTTATTTTCTGTCATACTCGATGTCGAATACGTTTTTATTAATTTTAATTTACTGAAACTTCTTTCACTTCGAATCGATCCAACAAGAAACAAATTTTAATAATATTTTCCAAATTCAATTTACCAATATTATAAAACTTTTATATTTCTAAAGAGTATAAAGCGAAAGTCTAGTTAAATTTTGGTTATGAGAGATCAGGATCAATTTTCGGTCGAAATATGTCATATTTGAATAAACATTGCGGAAATTGGCTAACATTGTTATTTCTTTAAATTGTATTTAAATTGTAGTTATATTATTATTATTATTATTATTATTATTATTATTATTATTATTATTATTATTATTATTATTATTATTATTATTATTATTATTATTATTATTATTATTATTATTATTATTATTATTATTATTATTATTATTATTATTATTATTATTATTATTATTATTATTATTATTATGAAAAATACAATTAATTTCTCCATTTTAGGTAATAAAAATGCTAATAACTGTCGTTGTTTTGTTTGCTGTCTTGTGGTTACCATATAGATCATGGATAGTTTACAATAGTTTTGCAGAAAAAAAATATCTAGATTTATGGTTTGTATTATTTGCACGAAGTATGGTCTACGTTAATTCAGCAATCAACCCGATCCTATACAATGCCATGTCAGCAAAATTTAGAAAAGCTTTCAAAAGTTCTTTGACTTGTAGACAAATATTTTGTAAGTAGTCTGTTAATTCTATTATTTTATATTAATTTACTAGATTTTCGACTTAAATGAATATTTTAAAGGTTATCAAAAGAAATAAAATAAATATTAAAAGATAGATTAAAATTCTTTTAAACAACAGAGTTCAATTAATGATCTTATGATAAAATACATAATTAAATTTCCAGAATTTAAAAGAATTAAATTTTAATAAAAATTTTTTTTTTATTTAATATATACTTATTATTTAATTTGTTTAAAATTTCAGGATTAGCGATAATTAATTAACTTACAATGAAAATCATAATCAAGAGGATTTTTTAAAACATTTTCTTTATACATATCAATTTTCATAATTTCCGATGAAAACTCTTCTGATTCCGAATCACTACTAAATAAATCATCATCAATCATATGAAAAATTTTTAAAAATATATGACAAATTCGTTTTATTGTTAGTAATTTAATTTATTAAAAATAATTCATAATACAAATCTTCAAAAACATTGACCACAATTCAAACCCATTTTTAAATTCACAATTCTGCAAAAAAAGTAAACAACACTACCTTGAATAAATAACATACAAAAAAGTATATTTTACATAAAAAAATAAAAATAAACCCAATTCAAGATTCAACACCTGCTGTCATCATATCACGGAGTTACTGATCGGTATTGCCCTTGTAAAACTTTTACAGGACTATGGTGTTGGTGACTTACTGTACAGTTATTCAAGATCATTCTGTATTAACTGACGTCTACGTTGAGAGTACAGTAACTAGCATCCGCAGTAATAGTATGGTGTTTGCCCATAGACAACTGAAAGATAAACCAATACGAGAGAACTATTGTGAGTTACTGCCTCTGTCTATAATATTCATTGGTGAAGTACCTCCTATGAAGTAAGTATTTTGGCACCATGCCAGATAGATGTCCAGAGTCTTATATACTTTGAACGTGAGGGTTTTCAGAATCAGTTCAATCGGTAAACAAGTGAAGATTACCACATTTGCTGTTCGTGCGTTCCTGAGGGCCTGTAATACTGTACTTTTAGCTATTTCAGCACCCGCCATTGATTTAAAACTTCCACTATTCACTCATTTACTTCAATATGGTACAACAAAGAAATTGTCTTCACATCTTAGGTAGCTATTACAAGAATTGGTGTGGCTAGCTTGTTTTGATGAAACACTTTCTTCATCCTTTGAAAGACTTATGATTGAAGCGATGAAGACAAGCATGTCAAAGAAACTATCATTCACACTTGATTAGTTTGTGACAGGATACTCTCCAAGTTCTTAATTATGCAGCAGGAGGTGTGATATTCATCAATCAATTTAACAGGTGACTCACAAAAGACAATGACGACTTATAATTTCTCTTTCAGGTTGTAGCTGACCATTGTCGGTCGTATCCTTCAACTAGAAATGACAAATTCCAGTAATCATTCGTGATAAATTGCTAATTTATCGTACAGATCTGCATTTTTGTATTCCATACCATTTGTTAAATTCTGCATTTGTATTTCAATAATCAGAAAGAAGAATCTTGTTTATCTAATTTTAAATAACCTTTATTTGTTTTAAATCAAATGTTTTGTAGTAATACAATTTCTGATGACGTCCAAATACATAAAATAAAATAAATTCTTTGAAATACAGTCAGACCTCATCTATCTAGAAACCTTTCAACCAACAGGTTTAGTCGGATAACTACATTCCTTTGATATAGTGTTCAACTTTCTTCACAAAACATTTATTTTGCTTGTCCTTTGTCCGTTTGCGCCCTACTCTTGAATATATCATTTGTAATCTATGAAACTGGAATTGTTATGATAATTAGTACAGATTTCTGGGTTTACATTGAGCTTCTTGGATTTTTACATAACAAGCTTTTCCATTCCAGTAGAGTTAGTACAGACACAGACCGCAATTCTTCTTTCTTCTAATAATCGTTTTCGAAAAAATAGTTTTGTATGTTCCAAGTTCAATGAAAAGACCAGTTTCGTTACGAGTATAAAATATCATTAGATATATTTCAAATTTGACAAGCATTAAGTGTGTTTTGATGTAAGAGCATTTGGAATCGGTTGCTCTTCAGATTTCCGCAAAGGCTTTGCTTTAGCTATAAGTGTTTTAGTCGGAATGGGTGATATTTTCATGTTAATTAAAAAGCGCAGATAACTTTCCGGCACAAAGATGTTTTCTTGCTTGAAGCGTCACTTGTATCATACTTATTCCTATTTTTCAAACTTTTCAACACATCCAAATTCAATTTCATCAATATTTACTTTTAAGATCCATTCTACGGTATCACCTGAAGTTGTCCTTCTTCCTTACTTCAAACGCGATTGCTGTTCTTTTTCTTTTCAATGATTGGAATTTTTGAAATTTAAATATAAGAGAAATTTTGGATAAATGAGAAGAATTATTTATTTAATATTAAATTAAAAAATATTTCAATTACAAAAATGATTGAAAAGCTGCTGAAGCTCCAAGAATACCGTTCGAATCAGTGAGGTATCCGAAAAATAGGTTATACTGTATATTTATGCTATCAATCATTTCCATGTACCATTGGAGGTTCTCTTTAATATTAAGTGTCGAGTAGTGTTAGAATTATTAAAATAAATTTGGATACTTATCGGTTATTCGGACTACTTTAAGTAATTGAATTATTTAATTCAATTGAATATTGTAAGTAATTGAATATTGCATTTTGTATATCGAATGCTTAGTATGTCGTTTTTTATCGAATATCTGGGATATTATTTAACAGTATATTTTTATCTATCATGAATTTGTTTAACTTGTCTCAAACTTAGAATGAAGCTATACTTATACAAAAAAGGCACACAGGATGAAATTGAGCATCACACCAAGGTAAAAATGCGAGTTCACTTCTTCTACTGTTAGGCTTGAAAGATGACTTCGATTAAGTTCTGTAATTATGAATTGGGGATAAGTGACGAGACAACAGATGCTTTGTCTATGTATTTGCGAGAGACATGAGCACATCATTAAAGGAACAAGTCTAAAGAAGCCATTGGAGGTTATATGATAGTTGAGACTTACAAATGTTTCTTGATCATACGAAAGGACAATGTCGGAAGAGTCCTGAAACAAGAATGGGAAGGATTCATCGATTGTCAGGTTGATTCGTTTGATTCTACCCTAGAACTGATTGCAAAGTGGTACCATTTAGTTGAATGAACCTGACTTTACCTATAGTATAGTATTATTTTTTCGCTTGTTGTCGATTTTATTTGTCAATGTCTGGAGAATAAAGAGTAATTTAGAGGTATCCCGGATAACCAATAACTAACAAAATCTGGTTTGATTTTTCTTTCAATTCCAAAAGTAAATACTTAAAGGAGTTAACAATATTTCAGTAAATGAGTTCAAACAAAATGAATCTAAACGTAAAGATTTTAAAACAAATAAAGTATTTCATATTCTTTTCTTATTTCCTAAAACGTTAAAAATAGCAAAATCAAAATTTAAAATTATTTATTTTCTGTTCGTTTTATTGTACTGATAGTTTCTAACACAAGTATTGAAATGTAACTCCAGTGTTGTTTAAATAAACCAATATTTATTGTGGTAAACCACAGGTAACACAATATTGTATTGATTTATGTGAAACTACAAATTTTATAAACATAAAATAATTTATTTAAAATAAATTCTGAGATTTGCTTTTAATTTATTTTTAATTTTATTAAATTATTCCTTTTAAATCAAAATTATAAAAATTTTATTTAATATAAAATTTTATTCTTCCATAAACTAGAGTCTAATTTATGGAAGAATGAAATGGGCCGCATGCGGCCCAATTGAAATTTTGAACTTTCTATATTATTTTACACATTTATACAATAGATGGTTGAAACTTAGACTTTTAGTTGTTAAATTTTTGCATCTGAAAAAAATAAAATTAATAACTAAAAATATATTATATCAAAAAATCAAAAATTCTGCTTTATAAATCTCGATTCTTAAAAATTGATTTAATAACATTTAAATGAGTATAAAAGTGACCATATAAACTTCTTCAAATATTCTACTGAAATCGGAAAATACTTAAAGAATTCAATAACAGATTCTCATACATGCGAAAGTTTGAGGAAATGTTCAAAGTTTTCTTAGCTCAATTTATTGTAGAGGTTCAATCAACATCTCAAAATTTACAAATAGAGCTTATAGAATTACAATCAAGCATCGAGCTAAAATACCTGTACTAAAGGAATAAGATTGAGTATTATCAAAAATATATCTTCAAAGATAATTTTCCAAATTTAAAACGATTGGCAATATGCATTATATCAGCATTTGTAACTACTTATAGCTGTGAATCATTTTTTTTCAAAATTAAACCTGGTTAAAACAAAGTGTCCTAGCAGGTTGCTCGATGAAAGCATTACCATTTAAAAAATCTCAACAAAATGCAAAAACAAGTGTCACGTTAATTGTAAAATAATAAAATATTTTGAATAATTTGTTGTTTTATTTTTTTATGTGCGGCCCACCTCAGCTCAGTAAATATTTTGTGGGCTCACCAATCGATTTAGGTTGGGCACCCCTGAACTAGACGATGAAAAAAACGATTACATTAAATTAAAATATTAATTATTAAATTCTAAATTAATTGTCAATTATTAATTAATTTAAATAAAATTTTCAGTAAATAAACTAAATTTTTCTTTTACTATATCTCAGTTTTTTATTAAATTATTTTAAATATAGGTTTTATCATTATAATGTCAGGTAAAAGTTGTAATAAAAGTAATATCTCGTTTAACTTTATCATACATAGCAAACTTAACTATAACTTTATTAAAATTAAAATTATTTTTAATTAAATGTTTTTTGAAAATATTTTTTGTTAAAGTGATACTCTTCTTAAAGTGAAGTTTTAATAACGTTTAACAAAATAAATATTCTTTCAGAAACATTTGCTAGATAAGAAAGAGAAAATGTATTTTCTACCTACTTATAAAATATACCACTACATGTATATAGTATGCTCAATTTTAATCTTTTACCTAGAAGCTTCTATCGCAAATGATTTAGGAGGATCTGAATGACATTCTGTTGGCATTAAAAATAATTTTTCGTTCTCTTAATGTCAACAGAGATCGGCATCTCAAACAATATTATTGTTGTTTATCATGCACTAATATATCTGCAAAAACCTTTTTAAATACATTAATATTACCACAAAAAATATTTACTTATACAAATAAGTATAAATTTAAAAAATTAAATATTAACTTAAAATATTAAATATGTAAAAATATCTTCAAAATTATATTTTCAAACACAAAATGTATAATGAAATGTAAAATATTTTATAAAGTTAAAATAATAAATTTACTATGTTAATGTGAATGGAAATGTATGAGGAATAAAATCTGTCCTTCTAAAAATATAAATATTTATAAATATCAATATTCTACTTGATTTCAAAATCTATTAATTTATTGTCAGAAATAATTTATTTCTATAATATTCCTCATCAATATTGTAAAAAATAATAATTCGAAAGAAAATTTTTTAATAATACAAACAAATGTAATATATTATATTGGTAAATATAATAATAGTTAGAATAAGGTCACCAATTGAAAGGCTTGACATTGAATGTCTACAATTTTATGTAAAAACAAAAAGAAGCTATTTTATAACTATAATTATTATTTTTAAAGTAAAAATAATAAACCTCTATTTTAAGAGAATTACGATATAAAGTCTTTACATGCACTATCATAAAATTATTTAGAGTATTTTTTGAATTAATTGGGAAATTTATAAATTTGACAGTTCCTCAATTATTATGTTAAACATTTTGCTTTCGAAACCAAATACCAAAAGTAAAAAGATTCCTGACATATAATAGCATGATGTATAATAAAAATAAATAAATAAAATAAATATCAATTATCATATTATGGCATATCAGAATGTTTGCAACTAAAACAAAAGTTATTTTTGTCTATAAAACATATACTAAGGAAGGGTAAACAATATAATTTTCTATTTGTTCTCCTAATATGCCTGTATCACGCAGGGAAAACAAAACTCTTTGTCAAATAGAATATGAAATAGATTAATATATTTTCCCCATAGGTTACGTATACAAATGCTTAATATTGTAAGCTATCAAGCAAAAGCCTAATTGAAAAGGCCTCTGTCAAAAATCTTAAAATCCTCTGCTGTTTAGGTCAAACTAATATCATCATGCCCCTTCAAATTATATATTATTTAATTTGTAATCTCTGTTATATAATACTTTATTAATCTTTTGTGTAATTAATAATTGTTCCATCTTTCTAAAACCTTTAAAATGATTATTTATTTATAAAAATTTGTAAAAATGTGAGTTGTGAACATAAATTCTAAAATGATATTCTCTTGCATAAAATCCTTATAGAATTTTCATTCATTAAATGATGTAATTTGACCGTTCTCACTCAAATAGAAATGTAAATTAAAGTTATTATTTTTTAATAAAAAATTGTCTAAAATGCTCACATATAAGTAAAAATATAAATAAAATAAAATAAATTCTAAAAAGTATGAATCGAAAGCTGTTATTGAGTAAAACAAAAAGTTAAAAACAAAACTCTTAACACTGCAGTTGGTACATTCTAAGGTTAGATAAATCCAGCACAGTTCGATCAATGTATTTATAATTTATTAAAACAAACTTGTTCCTAATTAAGGTAAACAGAAATAAGATCATTGTCTATTTTATATGATTTTTGTTATCATAGGCTTTTTTAACCGTATGAGTTTAAAAGTCAAATTAAATAATATTAGTCAGAGAATATAATTAAAAGGTTTGTAGTAATTTTAGACATTACTGGATTCAGCTCTAAGTCGAATATCTGCATCTATGTAAGAATTATAAACTATCTCTTGTTTATTTGTGATTGTTCTATGTACATGTGTTATTATAACTTTCATTTTTGGGATAATGGGTAAACATACACTTCATTTCAGCAGCTACTTCAAATGATTTCTAGTTTATCAAGAATCGAAGTGGAAATCTTCAAATCTATTTCAAACTTTATAGCAAATAAAGGTTTTCCAAGATATTTGTTAATCAAATTAATTAACTAATTTAATTTGTTATAATTGGTAATCAAATTTGAATTGGCCATATTCTAATCTTTAAGATAAAGTCGACAATTTATTTTTAAATCATAAATATTCAGTGTCGATTTTTGTTAGCAAACGTAAACCCACCAACGATTTCTTCTTTGAAACATCTTTACTATAAACATTACTACCTCTAAACTCAAATCGTATTAAATGAACATTGGTTTAAGCTTTGATCAAACTACTTAGATAGCTATCTGTTCGCACACTGTTTTAAGCAAATAATAATAATTAACTTTGGGGGTCTTATAAATAAAATTAACCCCCTTTAGACAGTGAAGTTGGCGGAAAGTTGCGGAAACTACTGATGCTACAGAAACAGGTGAAGCTGCTGAAGCTCAGGATGCTGTTGAATATTGTCATTGTTTCAGAATGTTTTAACTTCTCTTAAACCAGCTAACCACGAACAAAAATAATTCTTTTATTGATTTGTTAATTTAAAATGTAAAATTTTGGAATGTAAATTAGGGATTTTAATAAAAAAGTAAAATCGTATGTAAAGCAAAAATGTAAATTAGGAATTTTTGTTTCTTGTTTAAAAAAATTTAAAGCTTTAGAAATGTCTAAAGTGAAATTGTGTTTTAATAGGAAGATATGTAAAGTGGGTTTTGAAAGGAAAAATAAAATTTGAATATATTTAAGTTTATATTTATTTGGTATTTTATAAAAAGTTTAAAAATATTTTTGATTAAGCACAGAATGGAATTTAATGTCCTTAATTTGACGTTCAATAGTGAAGTTGAATTCAGTAAACTTGAATATTCTTTAGATTCAGTTATCAATTCACCGAGTTTAAAAGATAGATTTAATCAGTTGAATATGATCAATCATATATTATTTAGATCAAGATATAGTGGTAGCATTTGTAGTTAATTAAGGAAATACGGAATTGCATATTATTCAAGAATTCGTATTTCTGATGAAAATGAAATTTCGGCAAAAATGAGTGATGTTGGAAGTAATTCTATTTGTTCCCAACAAGCAAATTTATTGATTGTAACAAACAAAATATATGATAAAGAGAAATCAGTTCAAATACTTGAAACCCAAATGCTGATAACCAACTCTAGTCAAACTCCCAATCTTTAATTGTTGAATAAAGAATTGATTATTGAAAGTCAAACAGAAAATAATACTGAAACAATGTTTAATGTCAAACACTTTTAAATGAAATTTGATCAAATTGACACTGAATTAAAATTAAAACCACCTTATTGGTCCTGTTCTCAATGTAACAAAATCTATAAGTTTATAAAAGCCTTGGTAACTTATATTTATTCGTGTAATCGGAAAATTGCGTTTTGGAATGATTTTGTCCCGTATAAGGACAAAAAACCAATATTACACCTCACGTTTTGTGTGATCTTCACGTAACTAAATATTATTCGAATCAATATCTCTTCGTCTGTCAGATCTGTCATTTCAAATCTCGGGAATGTACAGTTTTGTTTGAGCATTTCTGGAATCCATACAAAGAATTTCCCAAAGTGTATCTCAATTCAATCACGGCATTCAATCGATCATTGATTAAAGCTTTGATCACAATACTTAGATATCTATCATTGAATTAAAAATCACCAGTTCTTGCGAACAAAAGAAGAACTTTTCACTATTTGTGGGAAAACGACTTAATTTTTAAAACCTAAAGTCATTCAAACTATACTTGAAGATTACAATAGAGAATTCAGACCTTGAAAGTTTTGTAAAATTTACCTTTGGAACAAGCTGTTTACAAAAGAATACCGGTAAAATGGTCAATGTTTTTAAGTGATTTGACTAAAGGCTTGTTACAAAGATAACCGGCAAAATATTTATTAAAAATAAAAATAAAAAACAAAAACATCCACAAAATCACAGGTATTTATTTCTTTGATTGGTCTTTAATCTTCTAATGTACCGTTTTCTCGGTGTAGAAAGCTATATGGTGTTCATAGGTTTTACTTGAACCCCGTATCACCTTTTCAATAATTATTCTTTGGTTGTGGAGTATTCCTTGAATTTGAAGCCAGGTTTTCTCAGTTTCCCATTTCTTTTGTCTCAAGTTCCCACAACAAAAATAAGAAAATCTTGGATTATTTAAAAAAAGTCATGATTGATTACTAATAAGAAACAACCAATTTCAAAAAATTAAGGTAAAAAGAACAATATAAACAAAATAATTCTCAAGTAAAAAATGAGAGGAAAGTCATCAAATATGTAGGGAAAAAATAAAGAATATGTATACGCAATCTAAATATTATTTAATTAAAATGGCATGTAATATATAAAATATATTATAAGGAAATTTTTTATTTTTTACCTCTGATTTCTTTATAAGTGACATAATATTTTCTACAAAATTTGACAATGAATCAAATTTATTTAAGGTATAAAATATATATAGAAACCTTTATGTTTGGGGCAATCAAAAACATCGCCAAAGATTGTTTAAATTCAAAACTTAAACATTTTTCACAGATCTAAACATTTTAAATTCAAACATCCTTTGATTCTCAATTGAGGTTTGGACGGGCCTAAGGGCGACTTTCGGTTAGAAGAAAAAAATCTAAAGATAAATAAATATTTGAATTTACAAAATGAGTTTTGGCTATGTTTTGAAATTACAAAAATTTTAAGTATGTTTTGAATTAACGCAGAAAATCTGGTTATTTATTGAAATTTCCCTTTATATTAATTAAAAACTTATTTAAAAAATTCTAAATACACTCAGGTACATAGTCAGATGTATTTTAATGACTAAAAGCTGTTGCACTAAATTAGTTTTGTATGAATATTAGAAATTTTACAGTAAGAAATAGCTTTGAATTTGCCTAATTCGGTTCTTAGGAAAATCAGAGAAAACTCAACAAAATAAAATGTATTTATTATAGCGATAAGAGCTCTAAATCAGTGGTGCAAACCAGAATCGGTTGGTGGGTCAAAAATAATTTTACTGAAATGATGTGGGCCCCACAACATTCAAAATATTTCATTATCTTACAATTAATGTGACCCTTGTTTTTGTATTTTAATTCAGATTTTTTAAATATCAACGGATAATTTAGTCGACGCGCATAGTAATTGATTAGTCATGTTTATATCGTAGTTTGGAAAAAATTATTCGTGGCGATAAGTAGTTCCAAATGCTGATATAATGAACATTAGCAATTGTTTTAAAGTTGGAAATTTATCTTCGAGAATATATTTTTGATAATACTTAATCTAATTCTCTTCGTACAATCATTTTAGTTTGATGCTTTATTCTAATTCTATTAATTCCATATGTAAATTTGGAGGCGCTGATTCAACCTCTACATTAAATGGAACTAAGAATATTTTGAACATTTCCTCAAGTATCACTCAAAATGTTTTCTATTCTTCTTTCTATTGTTTTAACGTGACAGACTAATTGGAGTAAAATGATTCAGCTTTTCTACAGAATTGTTGAACTGCGACAATTAGACAGTCTTTAATATAGTTACTGTCTGTAAAAGGCTGCATATTTTTAGCAATAATGTGAGATACTCGAGCGCTAGCACTAAAAATACTGTGTATTGTGAGTTTTACTTATGAAATAAATTTTGTTGAGATTTCAAATTGTTTTTCAAAAATTGTAACTTAGTTTTCCGTTCGCCAACACTAGGTTTATCGATTTCGCAATGTTTTTGTTGATATATTACAATTTTAAAATTGTAATTGAAAGACGACAAATCAAACATACAAACAGCATTGTCTTCTACGTGAATAAAAAAGTACAAATTTTCACATGCACTCTGAAACTTTCTATTTTCATCTTCAAATTTTCTTTTTAATATTTCTTCAAGTCATGAGGAATCAAAATAATATCTAATAGAAATAAATACATAATTATTGATATAATGAAAAAAAACAGTAAGTATCAATATTTTACCCCAAACACAGATTACAATTACAACAAAGTTGAAAGTCAAATACTTTAATTTGCGCGCTATATTTATCGAACAGCTCATTCAACATCATCAACCAACAGCCTATCCAATCGCACATCCAACAGCCTATCAAACAGCTCATCCAACAGTTCATCCAATAGCTCATCTGACTGTTCATTAAATAAATAAATGTATATCTATATGAGTTTTTTTCTTATTGTATATAATTTTCGTTTTTATCTAATATTTAGTTTGTGGGAGGGGGGTACCAAAAAGTGCGCCAGTTAGCACACATCTACCTACTTTAACCAATCATTCTCTCATCTCAGAGATTTTCTTTATGATCTATGAGCTTTTTTTGAATAATAAATGAAATTAAGTTATCAAAGGTCACTACAAAAAATAAATATAAATAATATTATATAAATAAATTATTAATATTACTGTTATTTGAATTTCTCCAAACTCCTTACTTCTCATTACCATAACTGCTGAATTGTAATAAATGTCGCATTTAATTTGAAAATAATTGAAAGAAATTCATAGCTGAATATATAAACAACAAATAATTTAAAAAAATAAATGCAGTTTAAAAATTTATCATAAACTATCAGTCAATTTTTCTTTTTTTAGAATGTTAATAAGAAAACTAAACTCAAAAATTAGCATTTTAAACTGTCTGCATTGGTGAATTGAAAAGCAGTTGCGCTCCAATGAACGAAAAATTGTTCCTAACATATTGGAAATGACATAAAGTATCTCTAGAAATACTTTTAGATTTCGTGATTCTGAGTATTTAGCAGTCGAGGAATGCTTGAGCAGTAATATATTATACTGTTTAAATTTTAAAACCAGTTAAAAACTTTTCTGCCTGATTAACTTTTGTTAGTAGAAATATATCAATTCAATCAAAAAATAAATTTTATTACATATCACAATGACTCAGGATCATGAGCAGTCAAGATTGTTATAGAAACAAATTAAAGGCAGGGTCGCTTTAAGGTTATTTTAGTGTTTAAAAAAATCATTTAAGAAACAACAATTAAAGGAACAAATAGATTTGTATACATCCAAGCGTTGAAAAAGCCAAATTAAGACCCAAACAATAAGAACAAACCTTATTTAGGGTTGTTTAAATGAAGAAAATCATTAAAAAGACTAGTTAAGGGTTATAATAAAAAGTTGTCGAAATGATGATATTTGTAATATTAATAAAAATAATATTTATAATAAAAATACTGTTATTAATAATTTTAATATAATAATGATAATAATGATAATAATAATAATAATAATAATATTAACATTAATAATAATAATAATACTAAAATAAAAATAATAATAATAATACCAATAATAATATACCAATAATAATATAACAATAATAATAATAACAATAATAATAATTATGATAATAATAACTTCAATAACTTAAATTTCTTTGAGAATGAAGTGAATTCAACAGATGTGAAGACATCCTATGCAAATATTTATATCATTTTGATAAAAAAACACTAATTAATTTTATTATAGATTCTCGTAATTATTAAAAATAATTTATAAAATTAACAAAATTCCTAGTTTACACTAACGCTTTTTTTATATTTTTCGTAAGCAGCAAAACTTCAGCAGTATGCTTAAAGTGATATTTGGCTATAAGAAATTAGAGACCCATGCTTTCAAAAAACATTTTTAAGAGGTTTAAAATTTTATTATTTTTGAAAAGTATTTTCAATTCACTAATCAGTTTAAAAATCTATTGATATTATTAAATTTCTAAAAATTTTTTTGAATGAATTACTTTTTTAGTTTTTCAATTAATTAAAAACATTTCGAATCTTTAAAACTTAAATAATACTCTTAGCAACTCTCATGGTTACCACCCGTAGTTACTTGCAAAACATTTAGCACAGTCGCTTCTGATTGGCTGAAAAAGGCATGACTCGTCCGAACGATGAATCATTCGATGCGTAATAATTTGTAATGTAATAATTCGAATTTAAATGCTGTCTTTGTATATTAAGTGTGATAAGTTTTGCGTTTTTAGAAAATATTTAAAGTTTGTTTTTAAAAAACTAAAAAGTTTTTATTTTGATAGAATTTTAAGATGATTATTATAAGTTAACTTGTTTAGAAATTTTTATTTTATTGTTGTTGTGATTTTTAGTCTGAAAAATATTGATAAACAGTGGAAATATATAGTGGAAATATATTTAGTTGACGTTTATTTTTATTATCAAAACTTTTCTATTTTTATTTAATAATAAACATAATATAATCAGAACTTCTTTTTGTTTTCACCACTTATTTCTTTTCATTTTCCAGTGAAATCTATATTTTATTTTGAGTAAAGATCTCAAAAAAGCATCGATATCCTTACTGATTCATAGTAAAACAGTTTTTTAATGTAATTGGAACCAAATTCAAGATTGGATATGCACCATATAAATTAAATTAAATTATGTTAAATTAAAATAAATTGTAGAGGATCTTACAATTAAATTCACTAAAATCAAATGTAAAACAATAATTTGGCCCCGGTTTCTAATAATGTATTTTTGTAAAAAAATATTTATTTTTTTTATGTGATCTAGAATTTGTTTGTAAATGAAATTGGTGTTTAAACATGGGTAATATAAAAAGTGGGTTTTTGAAAATGTTAGATTTGAAAAATAATAAAATTTTCGCACCTGGACTTAATTTTGATTTTGAAGAGCTGGTCTTCATTTTCCTGTTGGTAGAATTCACAAGAAGTTACGAAAGGTAAAATTTTCTGAATGGGTTGGAGATGGAGCAACAGTTTATTTAGCAGCAGTTTTGGAATACTTAGCTACTGATTTACTTGAATTGGCTGGTGATGCTGCAAGGGATAACAAGAAAAGTCGTATTATTCCTCGAAATTGGCAATCTGGTATAGACCATGATGAAGAACTGAATAAATTAATGGGTGCTGATTTGGACCAGACTGCTTCCAGATCAAACAATGATTATATAACAAATGATGAGATCATACAGAAGTTGTGTGACAGTTGTTCTTATAATGAATTGGGTTGAAATGTCCTAAAACAAAATTTAAGTAGAAAAAAATACATGCTGATGACAATATTATTATAAATGAAGTAAATCGTTTAAAATGATGAATGTGACAAATGATAACAATAGATGCAGAAAAAAATTGATAGAAATTTTGAAAGGATAGTGATAAAAAATGCAAATGAATGTAATCGTAATGAAAATCATGATAAAGTAGATAAATAGGATAAATTACATAACATCCGTGTGTTTAAAGAAACGATGAATTTTTCATTATTCAAAGATTTTATTGTTGATAATTAAATAAAACAATTTTGCTCATATATAAAATGATTACATACATCAACAAATCAAATTTGAGTAAATGGTAAGAGATTGTCAATAATCAATCAAAATACCGACAGATCAGCCAATGAAATTAAAGAAAAAAAAGTTAAATATTTGAATAATTAAAATTAATAATAATTTTAATAACTGAAATTCGGAATATCCGAATTATAAACATTAACAGAAATAAATATATTATTGTACACGACTAACACAGAGTGATTTAAAAATCCTGGAAACAAAACACATTTTTGGATGGATTTGAGGTTGAAACATGTTCACTAACAAATAGAAATCATGGGATTTATCATTTTTCAACATCATGAAGCATTGAGTGTTTCAAACAACAGAAATTTTTATTGTTTTTGGTTTCATAATAACTTTTTGATTTTCATTAACTTTTACCCTAATTAAATAGCAAATAAATATAAATTTACATAAAAAATAAAAAAATTCAATTAAATTCGTGTTTTTTTATCTTAATAAAATCAAAATATCATATCTAAATTCCTTTGGCTTTAAAATCTATAAATTAGTGACTCAACAATTTATTACAAATAAAATTCCTCTTCATGACTGCTATCAAAAAGTATTAAAACATGTTCTCTAAAAGATTTAAACTGGATGATCCTACCCTATTGAAGTAGCCTTACAAGATCTACTTAGAAAATGAACATAAATCTACATGAAACGGTCTTATTGGTAGAAATAGTCAAATTCTTCATAATTTAAAATGTCTTATTATATAGATGACTCAACAGTGCATTCCAGTTGCAATATCTGTGGGTGACTAATAAAGTAATAAAATAATTCTCAATAGTTCACATTTTTATATGATCTTTTAAACCGTTTCCCCTCACAATCGAACTTATAATAATATTCACGTAACTGTTGTTTGTTATTGTTTATTTGTAAAATAACTAATTTCGCAAATATGTGGTTTTCATTTAATTAATGCTCAGAAATAAATAGCAGTTTAATATAACAAATATATTGTCTTGACATGTCCTAATTTTTCAGATGTAACAATAAATAAATATTTACAAAAATTTCAAAATTGTTATTTCAAAGTAGGCCTCCTTTTGTATTTGACAGTTTAATTTCTCATTCATTAGATAATTAAAGATTCGAATCTCTATTTTTGTCAGATTTAGAGAGACTCTTTTACAAATATCGTAAAATTAAGTAAGAATAAAATATTGTAAATATGATATAGTTAAATGTCAAATAATCTGAATAATTGCATCCAGATGGGCAATGTAAAAGTAAGATCCCATGTTCTGATACAAATTGAAGAGCGCATCTATACAAGCAAAAAAATAAAAATTGTTATACAAATATGTCAATCAAAAATTTTATATTTTTAATAATGATTAAAAATTTATTTAAATTAAATTATTCAACAAATAGTTAATTTATTAGGTCTTGCAATACTTATTTAAGATTAAAACAACTGATTTTGGGATATAATTTTATAATTGAAGTCTTAGTATAGTTTTAAATTTAGCAATTATAAAATTTTATATTATAAAATATTATAATATATTATATCTTATAACATATTTTATAATATATTATATGGCATATAAAAAAATTGTATTTCTAATAATATAATAATAATAAAACTTTTTTTCGACATTATTAAATAAATTATATTCAATTTTGTTTTGTAAAATGTAAAATAAATATACTATTAATTTTTAAAATTTTAAATTCCTAATCTTCACATGAACCTATAATTATTTATTTCATATGTTAACATAAATTTGAAAATCTTTGAATAAATTCCCAAAATATTAAAAACAGAAAATGAAATGACAAAATATTCAAATTATATTTTTCCTAATATGATGTTTGACTCCCGCTATTTTTCTGTTATTTAATGAGATTTTCAAACTTTTTCAATAATATTTATATACAAAACCAACCATTATATTAATATTATAATATAGATATTGTGGATAACTATAGAAATAAAAAAGCATTTTATGTAACAATTATGGAGAAACGTCAAATTTGATTTTTCCAAATAACAAATTGGTTTTAAAAAAATAAATAGTTTTCTCATTTATTATTTCAGCGTGAAAAGTATATATGAGAAATTTAAACAAATATTCTTATACAGTATAATGAAATCCACTAGATTGTTTAAAGAGATCTTTTGAGTTCAGAAGTCTCTAAAAGAATTTATTTTTGAAGCAGATTGGGAGCATGAATACAAGAAAATATGAACAAGTTATTTTCAATAAAAATGCAACATGTAGTGCAGATATATTTTAAAATAATTAACAGAAAATTATCAAATCAGAAATAAACAGTCATATTTTTCCTTGGATAATATATAAAACAGGTTATATGTTTGTCTTGAAAATAGAGTTTTTTTATTAAAGTTACCCCTGGCCAAGTTCATCTGTAGTAACCTAAAAAATAAATAATATTAAAATATTTGTTTAGCGAACGAAATTAACGTTGTAATTTCTTTTATTAAACTGAGCCACATCATTGTTTTGGAAAATAATATATTCCCGCAAAAGTCAGTTATACTAAAATATGGTAATTTATAAATAAATTTTATAATTATAACCAGTTATAATTGAAATGTTGCACAAGTTATGAAAAAGTAAAATTAATATTGTAATTAAAACAAATTCTATTAAAAATATTTATTTATAAATCTGAAATGTATTTAAATAGAATTAGCTATTTCTTGTATGTCGTTGTACTTGTTTCGAAACTTCTTTTGTTCAATGGACTTCTCTGATAGCTTCTGTGCCTTCGTTATACATATTAAACTTTGATTCTTCAATTTAGGAGAAAAATCGAAAATTAAGAATTTACAAACAAATATATATATTTAATTTTTAATTTATTTTATTTAATATTTAATATAAATTATCAGATAATTGAGTAACAAAATAAGCTCTTGCTGCGAAGTAATAATTATATTTTTGAAAAAAGTTTCGATTATTAAATAATCCTCTTCAGTTTCTTTTTTAATGTAAATTGTAATTATGTATAAGTTCTGCTTTTGTTAATAAGTTTTATAAATAATGATAAAGGTGTGACCGGAACAAACATAAATGGTATATATATATATAATAATAATAATTTTAAATATAAAAAGAAACTTATTCTTAATATGTTGGATTGAACGATTATAGTATATAGAAAATTTCCTGAGGGCTTATAAAAATACAATAGCATAAACATGATACTTATTTAAATATTAGAAATACCACACAAACCTCACTTATATGGTCTCAATGTCACAGACACATGAAAAACCACTCGTAATCTCCGTTCTGTAGTTCTTGATAACTGTTAACTCGAGATATGGATACTTATTAGTCTAACACGATTTAAAGAGTTATAAAGTTTGTGTAAAAATATTGAGTAAACAGTTGTGTTTTCTACGTTTTAAAATTACCTCTGAGCCTAGTGGTTTGAATTTTATGTTTATTGGTGTATTTCAAATCCTACTTAGATAATGTTTGAATATTGTTTATATACACAAAGGAAAAATATATAATATTAGGGGACAAAATGAATGAAGTTTTCGTCCATTTTGATTTATGGAAAATGATCCGTAAAATTACTTCAGTATTTGCCTCAATTCTAGCTCCCTTATCTTTATTTATGTTATATTATAAATTATATTATTTATATTATGTCTATATTTATTCAATTAATTATTAATTTCTTTTACATTAACTGTCGTCACTACCTTTTCCAAAAACATTTTGGTAAAATTTCAAGTCAAATATAAAAAATTTATTGTTAATCACAACAAAATAAAAGAAAGGAAAATAAATAAAAATTTTAATTTGTTTTAAATATATTTTACAAAAAAAATATTTTCCATAAACTTACCCAAATGAAATATCTATGAAAATTGCCTAAGTCATTCTGTCTGCAATCATTAACATATTTTCACCGAATATTAGATAATGAAAAATAATTTGTCAGTTTCAGCATTTTTATGCATGAGTGATTGTCTAGATTCAATTAAATTAAATTTACTGTTTTCTTTTTCCACCGGGGTTTTTCACTAGATTTCATTCAATCTAATTTTATGGACGGGATTTGTATTTTCTGTTATCCGGGAATTACGTTTTTGACAATGTTAAATCAGTTAAGAAATTTTCTATGAAACTTGATTTATAAAGAGCATTTTAGAAAAGAATTAGAAGTTTATATGTAATTTTTATTCAGCATCGAAAGCACAAGAATACCTCGATTGCAGCGAAATGAAAGATCCACCTGGAAACCCCTATTTAGCAGTATGTCACGGAAAATGATATATTTTATTAATTTAAAACTATTAATAATCTGTGTTGATTTTCACATTATATTTCACATGTCATTTCATATTGTATAATTTGCTTTTATTATTTGTAATTGTCTTTTTGAAATTGAAATTATTAGTGCATTGATTATTATTATTATTATTAATGTGAATAATATGTATTAGTACTCAAAAAATTCCCAAAATTTATTTGTCTATTAAAATTTGAAAACGTTGTAAAAATAATTATTGAAATAAAAAAATAGTAATCTTTATTATTTATTATTTAAAATAAGATACCGTAATTTATTAAAATAAATAATATATCAATAACTCAAATTTCTATTTATGCTTAATTTCTTATTATACAAACAAATTATTTATTGCAATTTCAATAATTTAATGAATTAAAAATTTCAATAAATAAGGATTGCTGCAATTCAATTTAACGGAAATTGTGATATAAAATTGATATATAAGATAAATTTAAAACAGTGAAATAATTAAAATTAAAGAAAACATGTCTTATTAAGTTTAGCATGAATTTTTTTTGAAGAGATTTTTATCATTTATATCATTTACTGAGAATCCATCAATATTTACTACTTATATTTTTAGATACAAATTAGAAACAGTAAGATAGTGAAACTTAAATTTATATATTTTGAGCATAAAGACGAAATTTTTCAAATATATAATATTATTTGGAAGTAGAATAATACAAAAATTATTAGAATAATAATTGAGAAGAAATGAGAATAAGGAATTCAAAGAATCTACAGAAGAGAGGTTTCTAAGTTAAATATTAAAACTCCAGGTGATTATTGTGTCTAAGAATCAAACAAAAGGAAACACAGAAGAAATTCGAACAAATAATTACTGCAATTTATCCAAAAAATTAGTAAATTTTTCAACAAGGGTTTCACGACAGACTCAAATATCTTTCTTTTATGACTTTAATAAAACTTTTATTTTCACCTTTTTGATATTATTTAATATTGAAAAATTTATTTTAACATAATATAATCATAATATAATACTTTTTTCAATATAATATTATGAATATAATACTAAAATAATAAAAAATCCCATTCTATATATCTTATCTTTTGATTTAATTTACCTTAAAATTTAGTCTTTAATATTTTGTTTAAATATACGAAAATAAATAATATATATTTTAACAATACTTCTCACTGTATTTCATCAAACAACTCAATAATTTAATGTTATTTCATAAAAAATAATTTATATAATATTATCATTTTATAAATATTTTAAAGTTTTCTACAAGTTACCGACTTATGAAATTAATTCAGTTAAAGAGAATTTTTAAATAATTATTTCAGATGACTTGCTATGTAAATTGTATATTAGCTTCCATTGGAATCATGAATTTGAATTTCTGAAATTATTATGTTCATTTTTATTGCATGTCAAAGAAGCATTTATATTTAATAATGAGGGATATGAGGACTATGCCCCGTGGATATTTGGCTTGAAAATTGCCCCGTGGATATTTGGCTTGAAAAAATCCCGAGACCCCCCCCTTAAAAAAAAATTTAGGGGGAGGGGGGGTGTTAAATTTTATTTTAATTATTTGTTTTAATGAATGAAAAAAAATTTTTTTTTTAATTATTTGTTTTAATGAATGAAAAAAAAAATTTTTTTTTAATTATTTGTTTTAATGATCAAATTTAAAATTTTTAAAAAATTTTAATTCATGATAAAAAACAAGTAAGTATTTTTTATTGATTTAAAAGCCTAAAAAATAAAAATTGGCTTAAATCGCCTATGATTGATCGTACTGATGATTATTTTCGAATAAAATTGGTTCAAACCCGAGAACCTAAAAATTTTATATAAAAGCCTAAGTATTTTTTCATTATCCATCAAAAATGGCTCAATTCGCCTGTCGACTAAAAAGCCTAAATATATTTGCTCGAATAAAAATCATTATTATTTTTATTTACTTTAATTATTTGTTTAAGTCAATAATAATATTTATTTATATTTTAATTATATTAAATTTAATTATTTGTTTAAGTCAATAATATTATTAATTTATATTTTAATTATATTATTATTTAATTATTTGTTTAAGTCAATAATATTATTTATTTATATTTTAATTATATTATTATTAAATTTATTTGTTTGTTTTAATCAAGTCAATTATTTATTTTTTAAATAATATATTTTTAAATTAAATTGTTTGTTTTAATGAAGTGAATTAAATAATTATTTTTTATTTTCATTTAATTATATATTTTATATTATTATTATTATTATTTTATATCAATATTATTATTTTATTATTATTAACATTTTATTTGTTTTAATGAATGAAAAAAAAAAAACTTTTAATCCATACAAATATTTTTATTGACAAGATTAAAAAAGATTAATTTTTATTTCAAATCAAAAATATCCGAGTAATATGTTTTACGCATTTCGGCTAACAATATATGGATTGTTTGGTCACGTTTTAAATTTGATCATTAAAACAAATAATTAAAAAAAAAAAAAAATCTATATCCGTCATTAATGAAGATGATCATTGTCGATTAAAATTACCAAAGTTTACAGATGATGGTGTTATGGAACAATTCGGGATAATTATTAGTTATGAAGAAAAAACAATATTTGAAAAATATTTTGAAGATAATTTACTCATAAACACATTATCTGAATTACAAGGACATTTAATGTCATTTATTCCGTCTCCGTTTAAAGAACTAAAAATTGAAAACAATGAATTGGTTAAAATAAAACTTGCAGATAACATTTCAAAAATATATTTTGACAACAATTTAATCAAAACCTTAGGATTAAATAAACAAACTTTTAGTGATAAAGACATCGTTGGTAATAAAGTTCCAAGATTATTACATCATCATCAACAAATGTTCATTTATTCGAATATTATTGAACCAATAACTGTTGGAGATGTTAGAGTTCCTCTATTAAAATCTATTTGGGTTAAAAACTATGAACAAGGGGAAATTGTACAATTAGAAATGAAGAATCCAATGTATTTACCAATTTCAACTTCAACTATAAACAACATTGAAATTAATATTCGCGATGATAGTGGAAAATTAATTAAATTTAGTAAAGATACCAAAACACATTTATCAATACATTTTAGAAAAATAAATGAATAAAGAATTTTACATAAATCTACCGAGTAATAGTTGTCTTCTTACTCATCCAAATAATAAAGCTGATAAATTTAATGTTGAATTTCAAAATCCTACTTACTTGGAAGGTGAATGGCAAGTTGCTCTGACCGATTTCACTTTTGTATACAATAATTTTCCATTTTATAACAACTCAAATATTAAATATAGTAAGAGTACATTACATACAAGTTATGAATATTTTTACTATAACGATGCAAATAATGAATATACAATTAGTCACGACTCTATATTTTATCTAGTATACATTGATGGAAATACTTTAAATATTAATTGTAAATATTTTCCATTTAAAATTTCATTTGATAGTATTGCAGAAGCTCAAAAATTAGGATTTAATAAAAAAGAAATAAATTTTATTGAAAACTTGAATCAAATTAAAATTCCTTCAAATAATCGTAAAATAAAGTTTGACACAATTCGATTAACTATAAATTATTTTTACGATGTCGAGTATACAGATAAATTTGAAGAAAATTTAATCATTACTAATTTATCACAAATAAATGATCAATTAATGACTTTTTATCCGCATCCATTTAAATCTTGCGAAATTGAACAAGGAAGATTAGTCAAAATTGAATTGGAAGATGATGTCAGTAAAGTTAAATTTAGTAAATTTTTGGCTCAAAGTTTGGGATTAAGTGAAGAATCATATTCAGAAAAAGTTATTGTTGGATTACGTTTACCAGAAATTTTGCAAAGTAATCAACAAATGATGATCTATACAAATATCATTGAACCTATTCTTGTTGGTGATGTTTTGATACCTCTATTGAAATGTGTATGGGTTGAAAAACATAAAAAGGATGATCTAGTTCAAATTATAGAGAAAAACCCAATGTATTTGTCTGTATCATCAACATATATAAACAATATAGAAATCAATATTCGTGACGATAGTGGAAAATATATATATGGTAAAGAAGATAAAACTTTTCTTACATTACATTTTCGTAAAATAAATGAGTAATCCTGACATTGTAAATTTTTATAGTAGTACTCAATCTGGTGGAGAATTACCGTATTTTATAGGTAAACAATATGGAACCGGTTGGTTGAAAACAATAGGTAGATTTGCATTACCTATTCTTAGACGTATAGGCAATTTCGGTATGAAAACGGCAAATGACGTAATAAATAATAATTCTGATTTTTTACCTGCTTTAAAATCAAATGCAATATCTGAATTTAAAGAATCTTTACCTAGTGTTATGCAAACTTTACCTAGTGTTATTAATAAAGTAAGTGATGTATTTAATCATGAAAATGAACAAAAAGGAGGGACACTTAAGCGTAGAAAGATTATGAAGAAACATATAAACAAAAGAATGAGAGGATTCGTGCAAAAAAAAATGATTAGTGCAAAATCTGAATTATGTCTTTTTGATAGACCATCCCCTCAAGCCGTGATTGAACATGGTTCATTTGAAGATATTTTCCCAATGAATTCAATAACTGATGCTGGTACCTCTTCGATTCAATTTTACATTAACGGATCACAAACAGAATATTTAGATTTGAACGATACTTTGTTATATATTCAGTTGAAAGTTGTAAATAGCTTAGGTGAAAATATTACACAAGAAGCTGACGTAACAGCAAACAATTTCTTTTTTCAAACTCTTTTTAAAGACGCTGAATTAGTTTTTAATTCTACTAAAGTTGAAGGAGCAAATGATAGTTTTGCACACAAATCTCTAATTGAAACTATTATAAATTATAATCAAGATACTAAACATACATCTTTAGGGGGAATGGGTTACACTGAACATGATCTTATGCGAAAAACATGGATTGCAAAATCAAAAGCATTTTCATTATGTTCACCACTCCAATTTGATTTCTTTGATCAACCCAAATATTTGTTACCAGGTGTTAGTGTCCAAATTAAATTAACAAGAACAAATCCAGAAAAAAGTCTGACATGTACTAAATTTGTACCTAAAATAGTATTGCTAGATGCAAAATTAATGGTTAGAAGAGTTCGTGTTGAACCTTCTGTTTTAGCGGGTCATCAAATAGGTCTTGCTACAAGAAATGCAATTTATCCAATGCGAAGCAAAGAAGTTGTTGAATTTTCTTTACCTATTGGATCTTCTTCTTTTTATAAGGAACAAATATTTGGTGATAGGCGATTACCTAATTTTATCCTTGTAACTTTCCAGGGAAATAAAAGATTTAGTGGTTCGTTTTTAGATACATTTACTATGTTTGATCACTTTAACGTTAAGTCAATAACTTTAAGTAAAGGAAGTGATTATCGTGAAAAATATAGTCAAGATTTTGAAAATGATAATTATAGTACAAGTTATATGCAAAGTATTGTTAGGAATATGGGATATCTTAATAAAAATTTGAATTGTGGTATCAGTATGTCAGATTTTAGAAATAAGTATCCATTCTTTACATTCGTATTGGCTCCAGATTTCGATCTTAACCAAAGTCAGTTACCACAAAGTGGAAATTTAAGATTAGATATAAAGTTTGGATCACCCCTAACTGAATCTGTTACGGTAATTGTATATGGGGTTTTTGAAAAGGAGATTCAAATTACTTCCAATCGAACAGTATTAGTTTGAACTATAAACCAGATTGAGATTTTTTAATTGTCAAGTATGAAGTAAGAATTTTTATTAATTATATATTTTTAAATTATTATTAGTTCTATTCAGATTGATTCTATTGGTAGAAAATTATTGGGAAAAGATTTTCTTGGAGTTTTCCCTCTAGATAAAATTCCATATATCGATGTTAACAAAGCTTTGATTGTAAATACTCAATCATCTAATCTCAGTGGCGAACATTGGCTTGCAATTTATGTAAAACCAAATAAAATAAATGTATTTGATCCAATGGGTTTCTATTATCCCCCTATATTAATTAATAAACTAGAATCAATGTTAATGCCAATTGAATACAATCGAATTCGTTATCAAAATCCGATGACAAAAACATGTGGACAGCATTGTTTAGCTTGGTTAAAAACAATGAAAAAATAAATGAATTTATTGAATAAAGTTTCTTTTCAAAATGGTTTTTTAATTAAAAATGTAATGAAAGATGCATTATGTAATATTCCTTTTAAAGGATTAAGTTCAGAAGATTATATGTATTTAAATGTTTTTGATGTTATGTAATTAAGTGTGTTTTATAAACTAAATTTTAATTGGTCCATCATGTAATCACTTACATGTTTGTTAATATATAACTGAATGCATTTTTTAAAAAATTCACTTTTATCAAATACCAAACTTTAGTAAGTTTTTTATCATATTTTTAATTATTTTTATTTTTATTTTTAGAAAATGGAATCTATCAATAATATAATTCAAGAATTAAAATCGTTAATAAAAATTACCAACAAAAATGTTAAAACTCAGAGTCGCAAAAGTAAAAGAGTTAAATGTAAGTACTATTAAATTTTTACTATTATAAAATGATAATTTTTGAATTAAATTTAATATTAACATTTTATTAATTTAAACACAAAAATTAAAAATAATATGATAAAAAACTATGACGAATAAAGTTAAATAAATTTTATTTAAATACATTTGGCTTCAATAATTTTCCAAATTGGTCTAATAGTCTGGTTTCCTTCTTTATATCCTTGAATTCTTATTTTAATCATAAAATGTTCATTTTCTTTTTTATTTTCATAATTACATTCTTTTTCACAATTCATAAAAGTGAATTGTTCATTAAAACTAATATCTTTGTTGATGGCTCGTAATAACTCTGTTATATTTTTTCGATCAATTTCACCAATTTCACCAACTTTCATATTATATAGGCTTTGTTTCAATGTTGTTGGTTCCTATTAAAATTTATTAATAATATTACTTTTAATAAAAATACTTACTCTAAATGAATAGATGATTGGAAATTTTAAATATTCCATTGAATAATAAATACATTACTGGTAAATTTCTGCTTAAACTGATAGCATTTATGGAATTTTCCTCAAGAATTAACTTGATAGCTTCTTTTCTAACCGAGGTTTCTATAAAAAACAATTAATGAATAATTACATAATATAAAAACCATTTACTTTTATTCATTTTATGATTTTAAACTATTTTAAACTACTTATATAAGATTTTCAAAATAAAATTAACCAATCAAATTCATTCATTCATTGTGTGTAAAATTAATTTAATGTTTAGTGATTTATTTTAACGATTTTTAATGATTTATTTTAATGATTTTATACTTATATATTTAAATTTTTCTTTTATTATAACAGGTAACCTTTACCCAAATTTTTGCAATTCTCCACAACATGATGGAAATTGTGATACGATTATGGAGAATTATTATTCTCATACCTATAATCATATCACCTATTTTATTTGCCCCACGTGTAAAACAACCCATAAAATGAATTATACCGACTTTTATTTAAAGCATAAGGAACATTTAACACAGTTTAACTGTAAGCGAAAATATATTTTTAAATTACCATTGAATGATAATAATAATAATAATAATAATAATAATAATAATGATAATAATAATAATAATAATAATAATAATAATATTACAAAAAATAAAAGAAAAACAAATAATAATATTAATAATCCACGCTCTTCGAAAGTTCCTAAAGTTATAGAAACTATCATACTTTCAGACTCTGACGAATCAAAGACGGATGATGATGTAATAATCATTTCTGATTCAGATGATGTTTTTCCTGTTGATATTCCTTCTGTTAATCAATATGGTGGCTCGATAGCACCTATTGTTAATTTTGATTTAAATCAATCACATGCCATTGTTAGAATGGATGTTTCGAATTTAAATTTAAAGTTAATTACAGTACCCACACAGTTAATTAATAAATTAAATAATGTTATCAATCAAATGGGATCTGTTAAGATTCAATTTTGTATTGATGTAGAGTTTGAAAAAGATGGAGAATTTCAATCTTTCATCATTTCAAACTCTGCCAGAATAATGAATGATTCATTTTTAGATGAAGGTGCTACTCTTCTTGACGAAAAAATAACATTAATTAATGATAAAGGTAGTAACTGGGTTATAAATAAAATAAAAGAAATTCATTTTGTTCTTACCAAGTTTTCACAAATAAATCGGCTGAGTGGTCATGGATTTATTCCAACACCATTATCATTATTAAATAAACATTGTACTGTAAATGTTGCTAATTCCGATAATTTATGCTTCATTTACAGTATTTTAGCTATTTTAAATCATCAAAATAAATGTAACCATCATATAAATGAAACCTTTAGCTACAACACATCTGAGCTTGACTTTTCACCTTCGGATTTACCTATGAAACTTTGTGACATTCCAAAATTTGAAGCTAAAAATCAAAATCTTTCAATTAATGTTCTTACGTATGATGAAAATAATTTAATTAATGATTTTTCTAACCCTGAAGTTTTCAAACACCCTTATGTCGAAATAATTCATCGTTCTAAAGTTGTTGGGGGACAACCCATTAATTTAATTTTATTAGAAAGCCTTGATTCCTATCATTATATCGCTGTTACTAAATTAGATAGGCTTTTAAATTATAGGAATCATTCTTTTACTGATACTAGAGTTCAAAGTATATGGTGCCATCGATGTCTAAATGGTTTTCGCAATATAATTTCATTAAATAAACATAAAGGGTTGTGTGATAAAAATCAATTAGGCACAACTCTTTATACTTTACTTTTAAATAAAAACTTGGAATTTAAGAATTGGGCTAAAACTGTTACTCCTCCTTTCGTCCTTTACGCTGATTTTGAGGCTATCTTACCTTCAGATGATATACATTTTCAAATACATATGCCGATTTCAGCCGGTTTACTTTTAATTAACAATTTTACAGGTGAAAAATCATACAAGAGTTTCCTGGGTGATGATTGTGTAGTTAATTTTCTACAAGAAATAAATAATATTTCAATTAATACTGTTTTACCCTTTTATCAAAATAATTATAAAAATAAAATAATATTAACTGACTCAGACATTCTTTCGTTTTCTTCGGCAACTTGTTGTTATTTGTGTAATAAGATTTTATCAGTACCGGTTAAGGACCATGATCACTTTACTGGAAAATATTTGGGAGCAGCTTGTTCAAAATGTAATATTTCTCGACAAATAAGGTTTGAATTTCCAGTTGTTTTTCATAATTTGAGAGGGTATGATCTTCACCATATCCTCAAGTATGGTATGAGTGATTTTAAAATGTGGGAAATAAGTTGTATTCCTGTAACAAGTGAAAAGTTTCTTTCTTTGTCAGCAAGAATCAGTGGATTAACTGTAAAATTCATTGATTCTTGTCAATTTATTAATAGTTCATTAAGTAATGCAGTTAAAACATTGACAACTCTTCCTTTAACTCGTTCGGAATTTGTAGGTAGTATTATCGATACTAAAGGCATTTTCCCTTATAACTTTGCAACTTCTCAAGAAGTGTTAGAAACTACATATGAACTTCCACCGATTTGGGAAGATGTAACTGAAGCCGAATATAGTAAGGCTCAATCTATTTGGGAAGAAACCAATTGTAACTCTTTACTAGATTATATGATGGTTTACCTCAAACTTGATGTTTTTCTTTTGGCTGACTTTTTTCAGCAATTTCGTTCAAAGTCCTTAACTCATAACCGATTGGAACCACTTAACTTTTATGGAATTCCCGGTATGTCTTGGGCATCGGCTCTTATGACTCTTGACGAACCAATTGAACTTCTCACTGATATGGAGATGTATAATTTTTTTGAAGGGGGAATCCGTGGTGGATTAACCTTTGTTAATAAACATCACGTAGTATCTGATGACAACACCGAACTGCTTTACATTGACATCAATAATCTCTATGGTTGGGCTTTAAGTCAACCATTACTATATGGAAATTTTGAATGGGTCACTGATACTAATCAATTAAATAATTTAATTAGTTTTTTGAATAAGGATCTTGAATCACTGTCATTTGCTGTCACATTTGAAGTAGATTTAGAAATCCCAACATTTCTTCATGATAAACTTAATGATTTTCCAGTAGCTGCTGAAAAGATGTGCGCTCCGGGTTCTAAGGTTGAGAAGTTAATGCTAACGCATTATCCAAAGAATAATTATGTTCTTCATTGGAGACTTTTGCAGCTTTTTGTTTCTTTACAAATTAAAATTACACATGTACATAGAGCTATTAAATATAATCAAAAATCAATATTTAAAAAGTATATAGACACTAACACACAACTTAGAGCGCAATCAACCAATGACTTAGATAAAAACTATTATAAACTTTTAAATAATAGCCTCTACGGAAAAACAGTTGAAAATCTTAAAAAACGAATTAATTTAAGATTATGTAATTCTGCAAACAAATTAATTAATTATTGCTCAAAACCAACTTTTCGAAAATCATTTAAAATCGACAATGATTTGGTCTCTGTGTTATTAAATAAGGAATCGGTGTGTTTAGATCGACCGAGTTACATTGGACAAACTGTACTCGATTTATCTAAACTTAGGATGTATCAATTACAATATATAGAGTTAGAAAAATATCGAAACGAATTCACTTGTGAAATTAATATAGTTGCTGGCGACACCGATTCCTTAGACATTCTTTTATCTGCTATGGTTCGTGATAATCTCCTCGATACTTCTAATTATGACCCAAAACATCCCTTGTATAGTAGGAATCTTGATTCTGTCATTGGAAAGTTCAAAGACGAGAATAAAGGACTTAAATACAAGGAGTGGGTGTTTCTTCGTCCAAAATGTTATAGCCTCTTGTCTGAAGTTGAAAGTATCAAAGCTAAGGGTATAACATTGAAGGGTACTGACTTAAAACATAAGTCATACCTAGATTGCTATAACAAAAACTTAATTTTTTCTGTACCACAAACTCGTATTACTAGTAAAAAACATCAATTATTTACAATTAAAAACAGTAAAACTGCATTAACAAATAAGGATGATAAAAGGGTTTGGGTGGGGAAAAATATAAGTGTGGCATATGGTCATTATAGAGGAGGTGATGTGGTTTTAGGTAACAGTCCAGAAGAATTTTCAGAGTTTAATGAAGAATATGACGATTATGAAGAATTTTGAATGAATAAATTATTTGAAAATATTCTTTGTTTTTGTATATTTTTGTTGATGTTTATAATTTTTATGTTTTTAAGTTAGTATAATTTTTTATTAAGTATTAAAAAATGTCAAAAGGTAAATCCATATATTGTTGGCCGAAATGCGTAAAACATATTACTCGGATATTTTTGATTTGAAATAAAAATTAATCTTTTTTAATCTTGTCAATAAAAATATTTGTATGGATTAAAAGTTTTTTTTTTTTTCATTCATTAAAACAAATAAAATGTTAATAATAATAAAATAATAATATTGATATAAAATAATAATAATAATAATAATAATAATAATATAAAATATATAATTAAATGAAAATAAAAAATAATTATTTTATTCACTTCATTAAAACAAACAATTTAATTTAAAAATATATTATTTAAAAAATAAATAATTGACTTGATTAAAACAAACAAATAAATTTAATAATAATATAATTAAAATATAAATAAATAATATTATTGACTTAAACAAATAATTAAATAATAATATAATTAAAATATAAATTAATAATATTATTGACTTAAACAAATAATTAAATTTAATATAATTAAAATATAAATAAATATTATTATTGACTTAAACAAATAATTAAAGTAAATAAAAATAATAATGATTTTTATTCGAGCAAATATATTTAGGCTTTTTAGTCGACAGGCGAATTGAGCCATTTTTGATGGATAATGAAAAAATACTTAGGCTTTTATATAATATTTTTAGGTTCTCGGGTTTGAACCAATTTTATTCGAAAATAATCATCAGTACGATCAATCATAGGCGATTTAAGCAAATTTTAATTTTTTTAGGCTTTTAAATCGATAAAAAATACTTAAAGTTTTTTATCATGAATTAAAATTTTTTAAAAATTTTAAATTTGATCATTAAAACAAATAATTAAAATAAAATTTAACCCCCCCCCCCTCCCCTAAATTTTTTTTAGGGGGGGGTCTCGGGATTTTTTCAAGCCAAATATCCACGGGGCATAGTCCTCATATCCCTCTACTGTCGAGTAGTGATTATAAAGTTTTTCAAATGTATAAAAGGATATATACAAGGATATAAAACCAGAACTGCTATTATGGTCGAAGATTAGAAATCGAAACAAAGTATTATTAAAAATCAGATGAGACAAGGTTATACATTAAATTATTACTATTGACACTCGGAAAAGATAATTTCCATTGAATTATCTGCATTACATACAATATATTCGTGAACGAAAAAAAGACTACAAATAATGTACCAATTGTAATTCTGTGTTGAGAATAAATAAATATATTCTATGTTGGGTTTTGACTTATTGATTTACGGTGAACAAACACGAGTAGTCAGTGATAAACTGACTTGTTAAATAATAACTCAAAAGCAAAGAAATAATAAAAATGTTTGTTTTCAAAAAAACATTTTTATCAATGACTTTGCTTTTTATTTAAAAAATTCTAGAAATTTTAGTATTAGATCATTTAATTTTAAATAAATATGATCAAACAAAATGAAAAAAGAAAGACAAACGAATTTTTTATATTTTAAAAGATCTGCAATTGGAATATATGAAATTTATATTGTATTGTATTTTCCTATTTAGGTGCATATTATTATTATTCTATTATTTTAATAAATGTGTTAGTGTACTTAAAATAAATTTTGTACATACTTCCACAGCAAACACCCCAGAGCCCCCAGATACCTTTTACAGAGGATACAGCTCTTCGCTATTCTAAAACAACACAAGCAAATAAATACAAATCAAGCTCATTGCAAAAACTAAACATAACAAGCTATATGTCAAAATCTGGAACCCGGTTAAAAGACCTTGGCTTTTTAGTAGAAAAGCATATTTTTATCAAAATTCTTTTGCGGATTTTTTTATTTACGAATTTACTTTTTTATGTAATAAATGAAAATAACAATATTTTTTAAAGACGTAATTTTATTGTTTTAAATTTTAAATTGTTAATGATAAATTTTATATTAATGAATTTTTAATAGAACATTATTAATTTTTTAGCTTGGATTATTAAAAATAATGATTTACTGTAATTTTGTTTCAACAAAATTAAATTCATCAGTCAAACTTTCAAATATCTTTCGTTCTGTTTCATATATTAAGTACATGGAAATTCCATGATAGAATATTTCTTAGTGAAAATATAACTCACCAAGACGTCGAAGAAATGAGACTTATTTTTTAGTCGAATCAAAGTTTTTATAGTTTTTAGCATATGCAAATTAAAACAATCTGACACATTTAGAGCACAAGTATTTCAATTTTGATAAATCTGTCTAAAAATGTCTAGATGATCATATCTCCGTTATTTTAGGAATAATCCTAATCCTTTAAGTCGTAGACTCTAAAGTCTAGAGATTGCAATAAAATTTCTCTGTCTGTTCCAAAGCTTTTCATAAAATGACTCCTGCTTTTTTTTGAGTTCAACTTAGAATAATGAGACATTTTTTAAAATCAGCACAGACAAAAACGATTTGAGCTCTTAGGCTTTTGATAATAGGACTGATATAAAAATTGTTTAATTTTCTATATAATGTATAATATATCTCCAAAAACCAAAGTTATTTATTATAAATAAATAATTAAATAAATTTGGCAACGATTTAATTAAAAGTAAACTCCAAAAAACACTCACACTTACCAAAAATCAACTCAATATTATGGATTATTAATATTTATTTAAAAAATTATTTTTTTAATTATTAAATATTCTAATTAAACTAAATATTTTAATTAAAATAAATATTTAAAAAATTTTAATAAAAAACATTTTAATATATATTTAAATAAAACATTAAAATAATGTAACAATTTAAAAGAATTTAATTTTGTAAATTTTAATTTAACAAACTACAAATAATATTACAAATGTTTATGCAATAAAGAAACATTAATTTGTCACATACTCAAACTATTTTAAAACATTAATCAAAAACTCCGGTTGAATTGTGTTCTGATCTCGTTTATAAATTTACATGTAATGGATATAATGCCACATACATTAAAGAGACATCCCGTCATCTCTGTACTTGAGTTCTATAGCATTGTCGATCAAAGGGTTTGACTAATATTAGTAAGCACAATAGAGGTTGTAAAAAAGAAATAGGAATGTCTGACTTTAAAGTTTTGTTGAAAAGTTTTAATAATTATTGGGAACGTGTGATATGTGAGGCATTGTTGATAAGGTTATCGGATCCAAAGATTAATGTGCAAGGTGGTATGACTACAAATGTTTTGAATATTTTTAAATAGTTTGAGTATGTTAAATTGTAAAAAAAATTGATGTTTCAGTATTTTTAAATTTTTTTAAAAATTTAATATTATTTGTATTATGTCAAATTAAAATGATTTAATTTTTAAATATTTCATTATTTTATTATTTTGTTATAATAAATATAACAATTTTAATATTTATAAAATAACTTTATAAAAGAATTAGTGTAAAATTATTTAAATATTTATTTAAATATTTTTTTATTAAAATATTTAATTGAAAAATAATAATAATAATTATTATTTAAATGACAACTCAGATATTCTAATTTTCATATTTCAGAGACTATCATAGCTTACCATTAACATTTGAACCAAGCTTAACTCTTTTAAACGGCAAAACAGTCATTAAACTTGATTATGTCTTTAAGTTTTGACCATTAAAAACCACCACATTTAGAAAAGCATTAAAATGACTTAATTTAATTGAACATATATATTTTAATATGACTTTTAAAGTGTGATTTACTGGACATTTAAATTCATTTTTACATTTCATTTAAATAAATATTGTTAATTTATTTATTGAAAATAATTATTATCTAAAAAATATTTTATTCTTTAATGCACATTAATTTGTAAATTAAAACTATTTCATTAAAACCTAGTTTAATTTTTATCTCAAATATCCTAATGGATATAAACATTTCAATCAGTCGATTGAAACAAAATCACAATGAAGAATTCCAATTTATTATTAATTTGATAACAAGAAAAATAATCTGTAAATCTAAAAATATGTATCTATGCCGAACATGTCTGATGGAGAGCGCAAGGTATTTTAGGATTAAAAATGGTTTAGTTTTTGACTTTTAAATGTTATTTTATTGCTGATATGTTTACATCTACTTTAATCAAATGTTTATCCTAATCTGAGAAAAAGCCAAAGCAATAATGAACTTTTTATTAAAATTGCTAGTTGAAAAATATTTTTATAGATTTAATCATTTTCATTCGGTGTAATATCAACTACTAAAAGTTTTTTTGTTTAAATTTAAAAATCTTTATATAATTTTTTCAAGTTGTATATCCTCTATTTTTTAGTTTTATTATAATATTTAGTTATTTAACTAATTTTAATAGATTTGCGATTTCTTAATCAAATTAGTATTATATTAATAATGTAAAGTTTAATTCGATTATTTGACTTTCAATATTTTTGATAAATAATAATAATTCCTCAGCAAATGTGTCAACTAAAAAGAAAACTAAATAAAGATTTGCCATGCAATTCAATTGGTGTATATAGTGGTTTTTATATTTCTAATAAAAAAAATCTTTGATTATTTTTTTTTTACTTATTTTTCTTCATGATTATAATTGTAAATATTATGAAAATATAATTAAATGAATAAAAATTTTAAAAAATGATTAAACAAATGCAGTTGTGGATTGATGTAGTATGTAAATTCATCATGCTAGCATTATTTTATATTGAATAAAAATCCTCGTACAGTTAAAATATTAAAAACAATTTGTGTTGGTTTGAATTTAATAAATAATTTTCTATTTTAAATATATATGTTAATAATACTAAAAGTATTTCTACTAATAAATATAATTATTATAAGAACTTCTTTTGGTTTTCACCTCTGATTGCTTTTCATTTTGTAATGACATTAAGATTTTTTTCATTATTTGACTATGAGTCAGTAATAATATCATTACTGATTCATAGTCAAAAATAATAATAAAAAATTCTTAATGTCATTGCAAAATTTAATTATAAATATATTATTATAATTATAAATATTATTTATTATTATTAATTATTATTTTTGTTATTATTACTTTATATCATTTCGAAATTGAATTATGACTAATAAATTTAAACATAAATTGAAATTAAGAATAATTTAAGATGTCGTGAGGGTGACTTTAAATTAAAATTTCGATGAATCTAAATCAGGAAATTGAATAAAAGATCAGGGAAAAATGTTGAATTTCCAATAAAAAATTAATGCTAAATTTACTTGTCAAATAAATCAAATTAATGCACTACTTCTAATTTGTAACTCAATCAATTAATTTTCCATTTCACTATTACATCGAGTTTCTGATTAAAACAAAACTATTTGTCACTGAATTAAAATAATTATTAAAACCCAAGTGAAATAAAATTTGGTTTTTTTTGAGAAAATAAATTTATTTAATCCAGTGAATTTGAAGTACTTGATCTGCTTAGGTTCTTTTTTGCCGGTAATTTTAAATTCTTTTTATATTTACTTATTTGATTATATTTTTCTTAATGCCTCATTTTGAAGTTTTGTTAGAAATAAAGCATTAGTTTTAAGTTAGATCTCGGTTTGCATTAGAATCTTTTTCAAGAAATATATTAAAAAAATCGCTTTTTAATTACTTAGTATGCATATTTTTAAATTGGTAACGTGCAATTTAAAATAAAATTTGGTAAAATCATCGTAAATGGACTATTGTAACGATTTTGGTAACTGGATTACTTAAAAGCTATTTGTACGCGATTAAAATATTTGTGATTTTAGCACATGTTTTAAACCATAAATGTTCAAATTTGATATTTTAAATTTGTTTAAGATACTTATATTATAAAAAATAAATTATTAAAATAAATATATTGTGTTGCAAAATCTATAAGTACAAAATAAAAAAAGTTGTAAAATGAGAAATTAATAAACGAGTCAATCAATTTAAATAATAAATTAAGAGAGGTTTGCTATTAATTAATAATTGAAAGATAAAAATGACAGTTTATTTTATTTGATATTTTTAAAATTTTATATTAAAATATATATAATAAAAAATTACATAATTCGGAAAGCTTAGATTTATAATTTAATTTAACTTTAATTTAGATTTTAATTTAGGATTTAGATTTTATATTTAAAATTAAATTTTAAGAATTAAGTTAAGAATTATAGTTTAATTTTTCTTGAAATAAAGTAAACTTTTAAAAAGAAAAATTTTAAATTACTTTAACTTTTAACTTTAGATTAATAATTATAAATTACTTTTATATTCTAATTTTAATGGTAATTTGTGTAATATGTTAATTTTATACAGAAAAACCATCCCACATTAGGTCATGATTGAAAAGCACTGCCATTGTAACAATGTTTCCAGTGTGAAGGAAAACGTTTTAGAAGATATTTTTAAGAGATTCATAATAAATATATGATTTAAATTTAAATAAAAGTATTATTTTCCAATGACATTAAAAAAATCATTTTGAATATAATATATATATATATATATATATATATATATATATATATATTTCAGTCATCATTTTTAAATTTACATATATTCTTTTAAAATTGAAATCTGATATTAAATATAGCAAATAAATAATATTTAACTTAATAAAGATATATTCAGATAATGCTCATTAACGAATTCATTTGCGACATAAGTGACTTCAGAAAAAGAATTCATGTTTATGACATTTAACATTTTATAACTTGTTCAAATCCCTTATGTTATGTTAAACTAAATTTATGTTTAATATTTAAATAAATTATAAAATTTTGAATTTTAAAATATATATAATGTTTTAAGTATTTTTAATGTTTAAAAATAGCTTATAAACAAATAAAAATATATTAAAACTAATTTTTTAAAAAATGAATTAAATGCTGGTAAAAACATGTTTTCCAAAGGTTTTGATATTATTTTTATTATTTTTATTAAAAGAAATTCTATGTTTAAATGAATCATTAAAGGACTTTTGAAATTGTGACACTTATTATAAAGAAAAATTTCTTTATTAATAACTTTAATTTATTTACAAAGTTTGGTTTTAATGGTAAAAAATTACTAAAATCTATGATAATAATAAAAATGTATGGAGAAATTTATGAAATAATTATTAAAAAAATTTAATCGGGAGAAATAATAGGAGAAATATAAGACTTTCAAATATTAAAAGTCCTCTTACTTACTGAGATTAAAATTGCAATAAATATTTATTTTTTAAAAATCTATTTAAAATTACTCAGAAGGTTTCGAGAATCCTAAAAGAACATATAATAGTTGATACTGATTTTTGAGATCAGAGTCGACTACCTTTTACAAAATCAAAGGGGTCTTAAGGTTATTAAATAAAAGCATTGGACAATTTGACGCATCAAGGAACATCTTTTTAGTTTTTGGATATCAATAATGTAATTTAAATTAATTAAATGTTAAATAATTACAAAATAATATATAGTTGATGGTGGAACATTCATAGGTAAATCATATACAAACGTCATAGTAAAATCCCTACCAAAGTTTTATTGTCATTTTCGCGCGATATCTAAATATAAGCTCTTCCACTGTAAGAATACCTTTATTTGATCACTGTTTTTGATTCTTTAAAAATTTTCAGTAATCTCAAAATACCAAAAGAAGTTACACCAATGCTAATAAACCTCGGATATTCGGAAGATTTGCGTGTTGCAAAAAAATATGGTTTAGATGATTGTTCAATGGAAAATATATAATTCCAGTGGATAAAAAGGATATTTATTCTCAAATGACCATAAAGTTATCAATTCAATAACAGCATCGTCTACAGAATATGAAAGGCTTAGTGAAGATTTTGAAATTGACATCTTCCAAGAAAATATCGACTTGACCAACATTGATTGCTTTGATTCAGATGATGAATTTTATTTTCCTTACAATTTCATTCAATAAATTCACACAGAATATAAAACATACAAAATATAAAACCTTATGAATAATAAAGAAATACAATAATAATCATCATATAATTAATAAAAAAGCAATACTTAATGTACAAGAAGCAGCGCTATATCAAACAAATATTTAACACACAGCGGAATTGTATGACTCTAATGATTTCATTCTTTAATATCCCATGTTGGAAGAAGAAGAATCCGGGTTTGGCAATTAATTCATTGGCATATAATAGTAACGAATTATGTAAAAATGAATTATCTTTATTGCAATATAATTCATAAAACAAAATAACTGGAGTAAATTAGATTTATTTAGTATTAAAAGAACTGGAACTCCTTTCCAGACGTGTTTGATCATGCATATCGCACGTTAACTGGCCATCTGTTTGGATGGAGCCTCAATATAAATTTATTGAATTAAACAATTATAATTATTTATGCTTTAATAATACTCTCTTACAGTTAATTAAATGTATTTTTTCATGAACCATTTATTATCAGTGTTTATTGTTATAATCGGTTAGTCACTTAATATAATAAATAAATAAATAAATAATTTTCTAAATAATTAAATTCTATTTTCTCAATTGCTCTTCGCATTTATGCTTCAAATTGTCTATTAAGATTTCACTGGTTCCGAACCTCTCGGTTTCCTACTTAGAGTTGTGCAAAATCTTTGGAATTTCGGTATTGTTTTTCTTCATCCATTCCAGCAATCGATTTAGAGAGCTTATACTGTCCACCTTTTTGTAAGTCCAAGAATTACAATATCTAAAGCTCTATTTGAAAGGATCTATTCAAATAAATTTTATCTTTTTTTCTATGTATTCAATTTCATTGTCATTGCTTCAAAATTTAAGATTAATTTGATATTAAAAAAAAAACAAAGACCACGACTCATTCAAGGTCAATGGATGACTCATCATAATTTTTCAAGGTTATTTAAACAAAGATCATGACTCATTCAAGGACATTTAAAAATTTTCAAGATCATTAGATGACTCATCCTAATTTTCAATGTCATTTAAACAAAGTCCATGACTCATTCGATGAGTCATCATATTTTCCTCATGTCATTCAAAAATTTTCAAGTTCATTCGATGAGTCAAGGTCATAGTATATATGAACAATTTTTAAATTAAAATTTACAACTTTTAAAGATATGTAGTATTTTAATATTTTTTCAAAAATTTTTATTCTATTATTATTTTTATTATTATTACAAGTTATTATTACTATTATTCGAAATCATTATTAAAATTATTAATATTTTTATAAATGTTAGTATTACTCTTTTTTTAACAATGTTAATACAAATAATACCATAAAAAGTCGATAATACACAAATGTACAAGTTTTTTCAAGTATTTTCACTAAAATAAATTCAACAAAATACATTTATATTATTATTATCATCATTATTATTATTACAAGTTAATATCTTCAATTTTATTTAATGTCAGTTGAACAATTTTTTAGATCCACGGTGGTATCTTGTTATTTGGTTGCTTATCTTCCTTAACTCTTTTCCTCAATGATGGAAAGCATAAAAAAGAAATAAAATTAATCAAGGTTAATAATAATGATAATAAATAACACAAAAAGAAATAAATAAAATTAATCAAAGTTAATATTAACGATAATAAATAAAGTTATGTGACAAGATTTAAATTTCTCAGAGCTCGGAATAGTACTGCCACTTTCGATATTATTATTACAAGTTATTATTACTATTATTCAAAATCTTTATTATAATTATTAATATTTTTATAAATGTTATTACAAATAATACCATAAAAAGTTGATAAAACATAAATGTACAAGTATTTTCAAGTATTTTCACCAAAAGAAATTCAACAAAATAGATTATTATTATTACAAGTTATTAATACTATTATTCAAAATCTTTATTACAATTATTAATATTACAAGTTATTATTACTTTTATTATTTTAAACAATGTTATTATCATTAATACAATAAAAAGTTAATAAAACATAAACGTACAAGTATTTTCAAGTATTTTCACCAAAATAAATTCAACAAAATCCTTTATTATTATTACATGTTATTATTACTATTATTCGAAATCTTTATTACAATTATTAATATTTCAAATTATTATTACTTTTAACAATGTTATTATCATTAATACTATATTAATTTTTATTATACTAATAAAAAGTTGATAAAACGCAAATAACTAATTCAAATAAAAAAAACTCAGCATAATATACATTTTATTGAAATAAATCACAAGGTTTTGTACAAAACATCAGTCTGATAATAGTACGTCATCAATATCAACATATGAGCTGTCATAGCTTGGGCTGTGTGTGCTTTGGTAGCTGGGGCTGTGCGATACTTGATCATCATCAATGGCATCGATTCCAATATATTGGCCAAATGCGAGACTGGAATTTCTACCAACTCAATTACGCTTATCATCTTTGTGTCATTATTAAAACAATCTAAATATAACTGGTGCTCAATCTCTGTCCCCAACAACTTCACTCCCTTAGCCCTCATCGTATCTTTAGTACCTAAAAGACTATAGCACTTGGGTCTTAAGAAAACACATTCCTCATACCCTAGACCCTTACTCTCATCTTTAAATTTTCCTATTACAGAGTCAATTTTTCTTGAGCACAAGGGATGTGCCGGGTCGTAATTAGACGTATCTAAAAGGTTGTCTCTTATCATGGCCAGCAAAAGAGTGTCTAGCCTACAGTGCTTAACCTCAAGGAAAACTGAATCCGTGTCGACGGCAACGATATTTATTTCGCAATTAAATTCAATACGGTATTTAGCTAGTTCCTTATATTGTAGTTCGTACATTCTAAGTTTAGACAGGTCTAGAACTGATTGTTAGATGTAACTAGACCTGTCTAAACATATCGAACTGATTGTTAGATGTAACTAGGTCTGTCTAAACAAATCGAATCCTTATTCAGATGAGCAGCAATCAGATTATCATCAATTACGATAAATTTTCTGAAAGTCGGCTTTGAGGCATATATAATCATCTTTTCATCAGAATTGCATAGCTTCAAATTCATCCGTTTTTAAGGTTTTCGACGGACTTTATATAAAAAACTATTATTATAAAGTTTAAACAAGTTCCTATATAGCTCGCTAGTACTTTGAGCTCTTAATTTTGTGTTTTTGTCAATGTATGCATGAAATATAGGTGCTTGCTTAAATTTAATTGCGCGATAAATTTTAACAACCTTCACACCGAGAGAAAGATAAAACTTGAGAAGCCGCCAATGAAGGACATGGTTCTTCTTAGGCCAATGCGTAAGCATCTACTTCTCAACTTTAGAATTCGGTGGACACATCTTTTCCGGACCAATCGGAAAATCATTCAAAAATTCATGCACACAATGAGGAATCTCGATATCAACCTCCATTGTATAACACCCAAACAAAATCTGCATACGGTAGATGTTGGCTAAAATCCCAACCATACAAATTATTTATATCTATATACAATAGTTCTATATCCTCAGAACTTGCAACATAATGCTTGTTAACAAATGTTAATCCACCCCGTATTCCTCCTTCGTAGAAATTAAACATTTCCATGTCTTGCAGAAGTTCTATAGGTTCCTGCAATGTCATGAGAGCTGACGCCCATGACATACCAGGAATTCAATAAAAATTAAGAGGTTCTAGACTATTATAAGCAATTGCTTTTGCGCGAAATTGCTGAAAATAATCTGCAAGTAGAAATAGTAGACCTGCTGCTATCAGAATGTGTATTTGATGACGCATTATATCCAGTGGTAAAATTGACTAAAAATCCGAATAAATTACGAATGGTGGGATAAAAGTTTTCGCATAAATAGAAAATTTTAAATATTTATTTTTAGGCAACGTATAAAGGGTAGTGCCTGTTTGATTTTTAATGCACAAGAAAACATGGGTGTCAAATTTCGGTTTTAATTTAAAGCCATTAAGACAATGGGGACAACAATGTACAGAAATTTGGATATTGCAAGATGTAGACGCATGGCAGTTCATTAATTTACCCAAATCAAAAACAGCCGTATAGTGATAATTATCGCCGTCCTCCAAAAGAAGTAAATAAATAGGTGTACAGTCAGTAACCTTGGAGCGGTGAATTGTATCTAAATTTGGATGATGGGGGATATAATTTATATCATCATTTTGAGGAATTTTAGACGATTCTACTTTATAGGCCAAAACATTTATAGCAAGGTTTAAGTCCTTGTTCTTTCTCTCGAACTTCGGAATATTACAGAGTATCAGAGGACAATCGTCAATTCGGTAAAAATTCAATTCGTCCAAATAATTCTCGTAAGAAGTAACTCTGTTTCTATCGGTGCAAACTACACTACGTTTTAAAAGGGGTAATATACTATATATATAAAACAATGATTTTCATTGTTCTGAACAATAACTATAGCCTTTTTGCCAGCTAAAGATCTTGGTGTGGGATATAACTATGGCCAGCTAGTCTATTTATGGGATAATATTTAGTTAACATAAAATCAATTTCTTTGATTTTAACAACCCGCCATCCACTCCCTAAATATGCGAAACGTTCTATTTTACTATTTAATTTAGTTATCCCATCAAACAGAAAATTATCAGAAAAAAGTTCTGCCTTATTACTAAAAAAGTTATCTTTAATTTCACCATCTTTTTCGAATTGTATAAGAATGGTGAATTGTATTTTAACTGAACGCATTTTGTTTATTTCAGATTTTAATTTATTAATTATTTTATTTGTTAGGAATATTTGAATTAGATTTTCGTGTTCAACATCGAATCTAATACTTTTATGGGTTCCATTTAAATCTAACCTTATTTCAGGTTCATTATCAACATTAATTGAACTCCCTATCTGATTATTAATATTATCATCATCATCGCTAAGAATGATTTCAACCCTTTTAATTTTAGAAGGAACGCACTGAATATTTGCAGCAGGTCGTTTATTATTATTATTATTATTATTATTATTATTATTATTATTATTATTATTATTATTATTATTATTATGTCTCGATGTTTTATTTCGTTTATTATTATTATTATGTGATCTGTTGTTATTGTTATTATTATTGTTATTATTATTGTTTTTATTGTTATTATTGTTATTATTATTATTGTTATTATTATTATTGTTATTATTATTATTATTGTTATTATTATTATTTCGTTTATTTATTTTTCGAAAAAGAGATTTTTTATTTACAGTAAATTCATTTAAGTGAGTAGAGTGCCCCTTATAAAACTCTAAATAATTTATATCTTGAGCAGTCTCGCATTTGGGGCATATGAAAAAATTGATGCCAAAGAATTTATGGCCGTAGTATTGCTTCATTTCACCAAGACATTTTACCGAATGACATGTTGAAGCGATGCAATATTTCGGATATAATTGGCCTGATAAAATATATATTTATTATAAAAATTTAATTATTTTAAATATCGAAAAATATAAGTTTTCAATCAATATAAATTTCCAATAAATTTTCAATAAATATCACAAATTTAGGTTTTCAAAAATTTTTCATCAATTATAACTTTTTCATGGATTAAATAATAAATGTTAATAATAATATATTATAAAAATAATAAAAAACTAAAATTTATCATCATCCACAAAAAAATCAACATTCCCCGAAATTTGGGCATTATTGTCATTCCATGAAAAATCATCATTCACATCAATGTGGGCATCTCCAGAAAAAGTTGCAACATTAGAAGCGGTTATATATTTAGGGATTTCTTCATCTAAAAATGCATAATAAATTTAAAAATAAATAAATCTACCATCGTCGATAACTATAACTTCCATCGGCGTATCATTTGTTATAATAACGTCATTTTCTAAAAGATTCATAGCAATAATTTAATTATTTAAAATTAATTTACCGCTTTCATCTTCGATTAAAATAACTTCGCAATCTCGATCATCGTTTTCGGTCACATTAAATGTACCTTAATTAATGAATAATAAATATTAATAATAATAAAATATAAATTTACTGTTTCCATCGGCCAATAACTGCCTCAAGATACTATAATTTTCCATTTTGTAAATTTTTGAATTAATTGTGACAAATTTGGAAATTGTCAATTTTTATAAATTTACAGGATTTAGCCAATCACATTTTAGCAATACACACATATAGATGAGAGATTTTGATGAATGCAGTAGGGCATGTGTTCTTTGTAAATCACATACAAACAAAAGTATGCATGTGTTTTCTGTGTAAATTACATACAGTTTTGAATGTGCATGAATATTACTAATTACGCACTTATCATGCACTGACTTTGTGAATCATTTCATGATCATGCATTGTCTTTGTAATCACGCATTAGCACTGGCTTTGTTAAAATTAATTAATTAATAATAATAATAATAATAATAATAATAATAATAATAATAATAATAATTATAATAATAATAATAATAATTATAATAATAATAATAATAATAATATTAATAATAATAATTATAATAATAATAATAATTATAATAATAATAATAATAATAATAATATTAATAATAATAATAATAATAATAATTATAATAATAATAATAATAATAATAATATTAATAATAATAATTATAATAATAATAATAATTATAATAATAATAATAATAATAATAATATTAATAATAATAATAATAATAATAATTATAATAATAATAATAATAATAATAATATTAATAATAATAATTATAATAATAATAATAATTATAATAATAATAATAATAATAATAATATTAATAATAATAATAATAATAACAAGACATTAAAACAATTATTATACATCAAATCGCTTGGATAATAACCAAGCTAAACAATGTTGACCACATATTAAGGTTCATGGTTTTTGATACATAGTTTTATTATACACAATAGGTTTACCCATTGTTTGCAGTTTCGAAACCATTAAAGCCGGATAATAGAAACCCATAGGATCAAATACAAATATCTTGCTAGGTTTCATATATATTGCTAACCAATGTTCTCCACCCAGATGAAATGAGTATTGACGATTATGGCTTGATTATTAACTAAATATGGAATTTTTCAAGAGGAAAAACCCCTAAAAATTCATGTCCTAGTATTTGTTTTCCAATTCGATAGACCTGCACAGAACTACATCAATAATATTATTAATACATGAAAAAATTACTCCATTACAAATTATCATAAATTATCTATACATTTATACCAACATTTTCAAACTAGTACGGATCTGTTTGCAGTTTTTGAACCTCATTTTCAAATACTCCATATGTTACAACATGCACCGTTCAGTTGTAGATTTAGCAAGCGTTATATCTAATCGTAAATTTTCATTTTGAGGTAATTGACTCTGATTTAAATCAAAATCGGGTGCCAAAACAAATGTGAAGAATGAATATTTGCTTTTAAAATCATCAAGAGTGATACCACAATTAAGATTTTTATCCAAATAACCCATATTTCTCACTATATTCTGCTCATATGTAGCACAATAATTATCATTATCGAAATCTTGAGTATATATTTCTCTATTATCCCTATTTTTCGATAAAGTTAGTGATGTTACACCAAAGTTTTTGAAAATTGAGCTCGATGTTAAGTATGATCCATTATATTGAGATTCATTTTGAAATGTTACCAATATAAAGTTTGGGCATTCTTCTATCTCCAAATATTTGTTCCTTATAGAAAGAAGCTGAACCCTTAGCAATTGCAAATTGAACAATTTCCTTTGTTTTCAATGGATATACTGCATGCTTAGAATTAAGCCCCAGTTGATGACCGGCTAATACAGAGGGCTCAACACGAACTCTTCTCACCAATAATGTTGCATCAACTAATTGAAGAATTGGTGCTCTGGTAGCACTTGTTAGTGATAATGCCGACTCAGATCTTTTCAATCTAATGTGTACATTAACACCTGGGAGTAAATATTTCGGCTGATCCACAAAATCGTTGCAATGATGAGCACATGATAAATAATATCGAACTCTTAATACACTTTTTTCTTTTGTCATCACTACCATAACCCATAGGAGTTAAAAATGTATTTTTAGTATCGCTATTGTAATTTATAATAGTTTCTATTAGAGCTTTGTGAATATAAGTACTGTTACCACCCTCAATCTTGATATTATTAAATTCGAGAACTGCATCTTTAAAAAGCGTATGAAACAAGAAATTGTTTGGTATTACATCACATGGTTAACCCAACGGTTTTTTATCTGAAAAGTTAACAATGTATCGTTCAAATCTAGAGATTCAGTTTGGGAACCATTAATATAAAATTCAAAATCAGTTCTATTGTCCATAATAGAATTCATAAACACAATTCAGATTGCCCGCAAATCATTTTTGAAATATAGTTCCATGTCCTTTCATTCGTTTGTTTATATGTTTATGATGTCTTTTACATTTTTTGATCTGGGGCTGGTGCTGGTGTTGGTGCCTGTTTTTGAAAAATGCCTGCAACACCTGGTAGAACTTTTCCTAACTCGGATAATGCATTTGATTTCAGAGATGGTAATATTTCCTGCTCATTCATTATCACATTTTTAGTAGTTTTCATACCAAAATTACCAAGGCGTTTAAGAATAGGAAGTGCAAGTCTACCAATAGTTCTCAACCATCCTGATCCATACTGTTTACCAATAAAATATGGTAATTTGCCACCACTTTGGCTACCACTATACATACTAATAATATCGTTATTGGCCATCTAATTTACGAAAATGTAATGTCAAATGAGTTTTTGTATCTTTACTAAATTCAATAAATTTACCGCTACCATCACGAATATTTATTTCTATATTGTTTATACATGATGTTGATACCGGTAAGCACATGGGATTATCGATATTTATATTAGCAACTTCATCCTGGTCATGTTTATCAACCCAAACAGATTTCAATAGAGGAAACAAAGAATCACCAACAATTATATGATCGATGATGTTAGTATATATGAACATTTGTCTATGAAGTTTTATTATTTTTGGTTTGCGTACACCAAAAGCACTTCTCGATATGTTTGCTTATCTAATCCCAATGTATTAGCCAAATTTTTATCAAATGTAACTTCACAAATGTTATTATTCGGACTGAATTTACATAATCCATCTTTAACAAATTCAATAGTTTTAAGTAAATGTAAACAATTGATGAAATATATTTATATAACTCTTCAAGTGTTTCGATATATAAATCTTTAGTAAATGTAAATGTATCTTCCACCTCATTAATATATGATACAATTATTTTGATGTGTTCATTCACAGGGCCGACATCAATAAAGGTTTTGAAACGTAATAGGTATTCAGTACCAGGAACAACAATGTTAAGCTTATTACTACCCATTTGCTTGGCATCATCAATACTTTCAAACTTTATTGTAAATGAACTAAAATCAAAACTAACATTCAAACTATCTTTGAAAAACATGCCACTATTTTTATCTAAAATTTGATTCGCAATATGACAATATCGATCAATATTATTGATTGAGAAAATACAACTACATGTTTTGGGAACACGCTTCTTGTAATTATTTTACAATGACTATAAAATGGGAATGTATTGTACACAAATGTAAAGTCTTGCAAAGCAACATCCCAATTTCCATGTAAATAAATGGGATTTCGAAGATCAACCATAAATTTACTTGCTTGACTTTCCGGATGGATTAGTAAACAACTATTGCTCGGTAAAATAGTATAGAAACTCAATTTACTAGATCTTTTGATGATATCCATGAGGGCTTTTGATATCCTTGCCATTTGACATAGTATTGTTTATCCTTACCCACCATTTTAGTTTTCAATATTTTCTGAATTCTGAACATTGTAGGTTTGGAAATAACTTGTAATTCCTGTTCATATAATTTCCTTTGTATTACATTGTTGTCACTGTCTTTAATAACATACATTACAGTACTCTGTTTAGTAATAATTTTTGTAATTCGAAATACTTCATCACTCCTATTGCTATCGAAATTTTTGATGAAAGGTGAAGCAGATATTTTACTAATTCTAACGTAATCACCAACCAAGCCTGGATCTCATAAATATTTTTACATGTTAATGTTTTCAATTTTGTTTATAAGCCATGGCACCTTCTTTACTGAAAATATCTGTTTTTACCCGTAAATCATTATTGCATTGTTGTGTGAAATCAATAAATATATATCCATGTGATGATTTTGTAGCATCTAGAAATGCAGTGATAAGAAAATTACGATTATTAGGGTATGCTTGTGGCGCAAGAAAATCAATAACTGTTGCATCTCTAGGATTCTTGAAAATAACTAAATATTAAACATTTAAATTCCTTGTTCGATGTGCGCCACCCAGATGAAATAGATTTTAAGTAATAAAGATCACCGTAACAACAACATGTCGACTGATTTTTGTGAATAAATTATTAAAATCCTTTTCTTTATTAGTTTCCTGATACAAATCATCGATAATGATGACATCACCTTTCCTTAATCGACTTGGCCAGTTTTTATCAAAACCCTTTACTATTTTCATGTTTTTCAATTTACAGAAATTATCTTGAGTTAATCTATGTTCTTCATCTGCACCCCTATGCCAATAAATCTTGTTAAACTTTGTTTGGAATAAATTAGATTTCAGTAATTTACACACAAACATAGTTTACCAGTACCACTTGGACTGACGATTTGATATACCGCATCATTTCTTAATTCCATTATTAATTTGTATAATTATATGTTTTTGTTTATATTATATAATTTAATGAACTCTTTCTAAAAATCATATATATATTTCAGACTGTTAAACCACAGAAAATTGTTTATAGGAGTTGAAAATACCCTATAATATTTTTCAAATCCAGCAAATGCAGAATCATGGAATGCAAGAAACCTTTAGATGTCAATAAATTACAATATAGAATAAAGGATATTAAAATACAGTCAATTACGATTACCATGGATATGGGACAATATATCAATCTATACAACATGTCAACAAAATTTCTTTGTATGTTCGAGCAAGAATTATTTCCTGCGCTGAGGCTTTTAAAATACAACCCAATGTTTGTTAACGTGTTTGTTAGTGGGAAAATAGTCATATTAGGGTTGCGAAATCTAGAGTACAAAATATACACAGTGAAATCACGGGATTGGTCGATATCTGATTGGCTAATGAGTGATTAAAACAACTTGGTTATTCATTTTATTTCATTTTTAAAATGGAAAATTTTGATATGCCAAAGAAAAATATGTACGGAATTACCGTGGAAGAATAACAGTCAATATGGTAAATTTATTATTTTTTTTCTTTCATTATTATTTTATTAAGACGAATATGAACCAATGGTAATAAAAGAATAATATTCTATTATCCACAAATGAAGAAGATTTTGAAGAACCAAAAGACTGCAATGTTTCAACAGCTCATATTCGATGAAACCTGAATCCAAATTTCAGAGCTGATAAATCAGGCTCTATTGGATAATAAGCTCAATAGAATGGTAACAGAAATGGCAACAGAATACCCGTGTATTCTAGATTGTAGTTGCTGTAATTTCCGTTACCAACGATACGTCGAACGGAGCCTGGTCAACTCCATAAGTAATTTTTTGAAATTCAAACTTTTACGAAAATAAATGTTTAGTGTTTGATTTGTTTTTGTTTTTAGTAATAATTTTATTAGTAATAATTTATACTATATTGTTTTATATAACAAACGAAATAATAATAATAATAATAATAATAATAATAATGTAATACTTAATAACAATAATAATGTAACACTTAATAATAATATAACGCATGATAATAATAATAATAATAATAAGTATAGAAATACATACATGCAACAACGATTCTGATTGGTTAATCAGTATCTATCAAGGGTATAAAAGATCGTCACCACCTTAAAAAGATCATAAATCAAACATGACCAAGAAAATAGTGAACTCTGCTATCAATGTCCAACCAGTTCAGATGTTCCACAATTATAAATGTATTTTTTAACGGAGCCTATCAATATGCAATTGTCAAATCCAGTCAAACTCCATCGACATCAATTTCAATCTCTCGCTGGGACTCTCTCAATGATAGATATCAAGGATATTGATATTTAAAAAGATCAATTCGAATTTAAAATGCAATGAAAATGCATTCTTCACCAGTCAATATACCAGATATTATGATGCATTTACAGAAATTGGTTTCAAAAAACAGGAAAACTGGTATTTAACAATAGTAATACAAGGATATAAAGCTGATCAAAATGATGTGCTTTCTTCAATATGGAAAATTGTTACTGCTAGACTTTCACAATTATTTTAATGTTTATTTTAGTGTTTAATGTTAATAAATGTATTTAAACAGATTTTGTTTTCTTTACAACATATTCTATAAACAAAATTATAATTAGTTTTAAAATAGTTTAAAAATGATGCCTGAAAAAGGTAAAATGTAAAATATCAAATAATTAATTAATTTTCGTTTAGAATATTTAATAAACTTTTTGTGTGATAAACTCGAAGAAGTAACCCGTGTAAAAATTAGAGATATGTTGACTCTAGTTGAAGCATTGGGTAAAGAAAATTTATGTTGTGATTCAGAATGTCAGAGTGATGATGATGAAGAAATTGTTAATGATGAAGAAATTATTAATAATGAAGATACTGAAATTATTATTATCGAAGATACTGAAATTATTAATGATGAAGAAATTATTAATGAAGATACTGAAATTATTACTGGTGAAGAAACTCCAATTTTAGTTGAGTCTAATAAATTTAAGACTTGTGTTGACCATGTTATAGAAAATATAATCATAGAATATTGTGGTGATGAAGCATGTACATGTAATAATCAATAAATCTTTAAAAATGTAGTTTTTTATTAATAATTCAGTAAATGACAAAGAATAATAGATTTATTTAAATTTATGGTAAACTTTATTACAGATATACATGACCGATGCTCCATTTAATAGTTTTAATAAAAATTTGCAATTTGAAATATAAATATCTGAACGTCTGGCTTCTGCTGTAACTTGAATAATTGTTACCCATCCACCGTTTGCTTCTACCCATGGATCAATTTTTGTTTTTATTACCTAAATAATGATAAAAATAAAATAATAATATAAAGTAATATACCTCTATAGACCATTGGAAATAATTTTCATAGTCGGATCTGGATTTTAATATCATGTGTTTCATATAAATTAATCCTACTATTATTCGCATCCATTTATTATTTTCATCAAACATATAACTAAATATCCAATGTTGGCAAATTGAGAATAAGCTCAAATGGGATGTCATCTAAGATTTTATCGGAACGGTTGACCATGAATTTTATGTTTTTAATGATATCATCATCATCTCCATTATTAGAAACCAGCTCATTCAACAAATTTATAAAAAATTTAGTATCTGGAATTTTATAAAAATGTTAGGAGGTGTAAACTTATTTATACTATATTCAACCAATCAGAATCATGCATGGATATTGAGAAGTTGCAATGTCTTTATTTAAGAATATATGTAAAAATACATAAGGGAAATGACAATCATGATTTGTTGCCACTGTTAACACGTTGCATTGGCTGTTGAACTTCTTACGATTTAACTGATCAGTTGTTTTTTTAGAATAAAAATTTATACTATATTGAACTTGATTTATCATTTTTTCATTAAGTTTACGATTTTAATTCAATTCAAATATTGATTTTCTTAATTCATTTTCGATAATACCTATGGTCCGATTTAGATATAGAATATCGTCATATATTGCGTTCCGAGCTCTTTTTAAAGTTTCATATGCGAGTTCAAATCGGACTTCTAAATTACTCATTCTTTCAGATATACTTTTAAATGGAGTTTTCAAATATCTAAGTCATCATATACAAAATATACATTAACACGGCTGTATCAGGATATACGCATCTTGTTGAATTTTTACCTTGAACGGTTACAAAAATTGATTTAGTCATTTTAAAAACACTAACAACTAATATTATTATTAAAATTTCTTTAATCATTTTCAAATCTATACAAATTAAAGTATGTGAAATGGGCCTTGAATAAAGTTCTTCGAAAATATACATACAATGCTTTCCTAAGTGCCACTGTTTACCCGTTGCTAGGCAACGTTGGTACTGTAACCAATTGTTCTGTGACCGTCAAAGGTAAGCGTTATTACTAAAACTGCTAAGACCGGGTCTACAGCTGGTTCAGCGAGCTACCAATAGAAGGTGTGTGCTCGTCTTGCTCTTTTAGGTTCCCTACTTTCTTTATATCTTTCATTTTTCAACTTGTAGTTTATTTCTTAAATGAAATTTATTGTTGATAACACGATAACAGAATCAAATAATAACCAAATTAAACATAAACATTTATTATTATATCAAAGAAACAAATTTTTATTTACATACGAAAAAAAATCATAACATTCATCACAAAGTATTTACAATCTTGTCTAGTCGGTTCTTTGTTGGAGCTTTCTATGTTCTCGCTCAGCTCTTCCCGGCCTCGTGTGGGTTTTAGGCTTACCGCTTGTTTTCTTAGGACGATTCTGGTCTTGGTAAGCCACTTCGCTGGTGCGAATACCAAGGGGTAAGTGACGGCACTCCCCTCTTGGCTGGCCACTACGGCAACTTCTAATCAGCGGATTTGGACTTTTTGGGCCTGATTTAATTTCTTTTCCTCTTGCCATCCGCGTTGGACCGCCGTGAGTGTTTTATAAATCTTCTTTATCCGAGAGGGCTCGATCCATATGGCCTTAGTTCGTTGCAGTTCCCGGCTGAGCTGCACACATTGTTAGTGAAGGCTAATGTTTTCCTTTCGTAGTTTTCTCAGCTCTTGACAATTTCTTTGATGGCGTCCATTGTTTAATTATAATCCGTATTAATGTTTTGTATATTATTCAAAGTAGTCGTATTACAATAATCAACAAAATATACACTTACCAAACTCGAGTAATTCTCCAATGATAGACAAAATTATTATTCTCATTAATTAATAATAGCGAATAGTACTTTTACCTTCTTGTTTATTTTAATTATAGTTTTATCTTTTAATTTAAAGTCACGGTTACCCATTTAAAATCCAACTTGCAGTTTTATTTAATTTTTTAAGTAATTTTTAATTAAAGATCATATTTATTGTTCAATTTGTAGTTTTATTTAACTTTTAAGCAATTTTTAATTAACGATCATGTTTATTCAGCAAACGTTTTACTCCTATTACTGTTACACTTCTAAAACTTCGATAAGTTCGGCCATCAGTTTCGCGCCTCAGAGGGCGACGTGCATACTATTAATTATTGGCGACGATTTGCTTACGGGATCCTAGTTATTTCTTTAATTATTATTATCGTTCGACCATGGTTAGTTTATTATTTTGATAGGGTTTTCTGTTTTATTTGAGATTTTCGTTAGTTATTTACGGTTAAACCTAATTTACTATTTCGTTAATGTGATTGAATATGTTGATTTTACTTTGCGATTTCGATAATGTAACGAAATATATTCGATTCAATTAATTACTGTTAAATTTAATTTGTTATTGACACCTACTGAACGGAAAATATTTGGGTCTTGGCTACTCTCATAATCATCACTATCGTTTGCTCCGAATGAATTCAATTAGTTTATTAATTTAGTTTATTATAACTTATCTTCCGTACGAAGTTCCTACCAGGGGTTTTTTAGCAGGCATATCTTTATTACCATCTTGTGTCAAGCTTATCGGGAGGTACTTTAACTCACTCGTCGTGTGTGATTTTATGAATAAATTCGAGGCCTTTACTTGATTTATTTAACTGTTTTATGATTTTTGGGTTGATTCTATCTGCTTTTAATGGACGGGCTGCCTCTTATCCTTACGTAACTCGAATATATTACGGTTACTTTCTGAGATTATTGACACCGTGTTTATACGGGGTGGTTTTAGGTTCACACCTTCGGCTCGTCTATTATTTTAACTTTTGATTCTAATAAACTTTGCCTGGGGTGGATATTTCTGTTTAAATGTAACGCTATTAACTTATCTTTCCTACAATATAATTCGGTTGAGCCTCATTGTTGGGTCCTTCGCAATTTATTTTATTGAGTTAATTTCCTACTTTCAATCTATATTCATTAATTTAATTCTACTCACGAGTAGAATTTTACCTTTTGCTTTTACATTTTTATCACGTTTTGACTATTGCATCGATTTCTGCAAATTCCCTTCCCTTTAACCAAAGGTTGCCCTTAAGGAGTATGTACGTTCATGTTAGATTTTATGAGTGCCCACTGGACTACTCAGTGAGATAATTTTAGCCGATGTGTTTCCAAATTTAGGTCGAATTTTCAGGAGTTGAGTGAAAGGGAGCCAGCCAAAAGACTGGTTCCCGATCTACCCACTACCCCTATAAGCGAAAATGATTTGACGTTCGAGGCCGTCGTTACACACGGCGAGGTCTATCACGGGCACGAGCTATTGGCGGATGAACCACACTTACACCACTCGATAGTTATAAATGATTTTAATGACTTGCGATTTGTGTGTCTGTGGGCCGGAAAAATTTCGACATAAGGAAATTCATGTTTCTCAAACTCATATAATTGCTCATAACATGTTGTCATTACATAGGTACATCACTTCCATAACGCATTGATAACATCCACTCATGCTCACTTCGAAAGTTTTTCCGATAGTGCTTGATAATAGTTCGAGTTCGTTCCGGACGCTTTGTGATACAATACTGTTTTTTCTGATAAAAAACGTCAGAGTTTTTTACGAGAAAAAGTGATCCATTACAAGTGAATGAATTCTGCGAAAATGAATTGGTATTTATACCTGTTTTGTGACCCTAACCTTGCGTGTTAATTTTAGTGCGATAAAACAAAATTTTACCTTGAAATTATTTGTCCTATCTAACTTTAATTTTTATTATTTTCTTAATTTAATTTGACAATTTATTTCTTAAATTTTTAAGTGAATTTTTCCAACCAAAAATATTTTATTTTAATTCAATTTTTCATTAACTCTTTGCTTTTACATAAATTGTAGTTTTTCGGTGAAATCTTTATGTTATTTTGTTATTTTTATATTAGTTTCATGCTAATTTTGATACACTTTCTTATTATTTTAATTAATTTTTATGTTTTTGATTTAATATTTTAATTATATCTTTCTCACATTTTAAGGTGGTTTATTTGATTTTTTTTGGTAATGATTTTAAATATACATGTTGTATTTGCGTGCTATTTTAAATTCATTTAAACCAAATCCAGTCCTATCCCAAAAATATTAAGTAATAGAATAAAAATTATAAAATATTAATAATTTAAATACTACTTAAAAAAATAAGTAGTAAAATTAAATTAAAAGGTTTTTAAAAATACTATGACTTTGAGAAATTTTGAATGACCTTGAGAAAAATATGATGAGTCATCCAATGACCTTGAAAGTTTTGTGTGGCCTTGAGAAAAGTTTTGATGAGTCATGGTTTTTGTTAAAACGACCTTGAAAATTATGGTAAGTCATCCAATGACCTTGATTGAGTCATGGTCATTGTTTAAATGACGTTGAGGGAATTTTGTATGAGTCATGGTCTTTGTTTAAATGACCTTGAATGATTCATTGTCTTTGTCTCAGAAAAAAATGTGTACTTTTAGACTTAGAAAATTTTTTTACTCCGGGAGGGGGTATGTGGTCCAGCGATGACATAACCATCTACTAATCGGACAATTTAATATTTGTTTAATATTAAAATATTTCATTTTCATATCATCTTATCAAACTATTCTTGCATAAATAAGATTATATATATGTAAAAATGTAATATTTTAATGTTGATCCCATTCTTAATATCTATACCTTTAACTTGTCACTTCCAATCAGTTCGTACTTTTTTCTCTTAAAAATATTGAATTTCCAATTTTTAAAATTTTTAATTATTTTTTCTAATTTTAAAACTTTTTAATTTTAATTAATTATAAACTAAAATTTTATTCATTTAAATTTTAACTAAATTCCTTTTATATAACCCAACAAATGTGTCCACCAATTAATGAAAACAAATATGACTGAAATATTTTAATAATATATGCCACATGCAATGTCAATATATAATTAACTGGTCAAGTTATCAAAATATTTGCCGCTTCTTGACCGATAATATCATTTATAATAATATATAAATAAATTTTTGTTCAAAGATTTATTCAATTTCGGTTAATTGAGTAAACATTTGATTATCATTGTGATTATCTGATACGGAAATGAAACCGGAAATTGATATTATTATTTATCAAAATATTTCGAATGGATCTTCTTTTACTTTATAATGGTCAAGAAAAAAGTTAATTAAGCTATTTTGTGAATTTTATTTTATTTTATCTAAATATAAATTAAACAACTGAACAAATATTTAATTTTTCAGTAAATTAAAGACATAATGCTAAATAAAATAAATACACTACTTTAAATTAAAATCTCAAATTAATATTAAAAATCAAAATCAAAATTCATTTTACTTAAAACAAAATAATAAAAATAATATTAAAAATTTAAATGTCTGATTGTAATTTGACTAATGAGTGTATATCGATTGTTTATGTAAATAATAATTCATATGAGAATGATAATATGCATACGATATTGCCGTAATCGGAAGGTTTTTCAAATTAAAGGAGGAAGTAGTCATTTAAGAAATTTAGATTATAAGATCCTTTCTAATTTATGTAAAGTACGCAATATGTTCATCAATAAATCAAAAACTTAAATTGGATTGTGTTTGGGTTTTATTTATTGTTTTACGTTTAATGGGTGTAATGTCACATGCACTGGAGAGATTTACCGTCATCTCTATACTCGAGTTCTTGAGTATTGTCGATTGAAATGATTAACCAATTTTAATGAGCACAATACAATAGGAATATCTGATTTTTAACTATTATGAAAATGTTTTAATAATTATTGAGATACTGTTGTTTGTGAAATATTGTTGATAAGGTCATTGGATCCAAATGCTATGAGTATGAATGTTAAGAATATTTTTAAATAGTTAGAATATGTATAATTGTAATAAAATTATGTTTTTTTGTGTTAGAAATTGTTTTAATTTTTAAGTTATTTTTATTATATATTTATTTTAAAGGATTTCAATTTCAATTTTTGTATAATAATTTTAATTATTTTTCAATATTTTTGTATAAAGTCATAAGGTCAGAAGGGTGAATGTGTAAAATTACTTTTTTGCTATACTTATAAATTTATATTTATCCAAAAACTACTAATATATTACAATAATTGTTATAAATTGTTTATATTTATTTATACTTTTATCTTTATTGCAAAATGGGGCTCAGTTAAAAACAATGCAAAATATGAATACATCATTTCCAAATTCAATCTGCAATAAGCCAAAGATGTATGCGCAGCTTGACTCAAACACACATACATACTTATTTGAACATGTAGTTACACCTGTTTTAGTTCATTAAAAACTCCTATAATAAAATTAAAAAATCAATAAATTTATAATATAGGAACAAACATACTTACCCGTGTCTGCATGTAATTTGTTCAACTAAATAAAAACTTATATTATAAGGAAGAAATTAGAAGAAATTTTTTTTTAACGTAAAAACATAATACACAGTAAATTGTGCATGCAAACTTTCAAAATGTAGAAATGTTCAATTCAATAAAAACTCTATATAGAACTATTTTAGTAACTTTTTAGACAAGTTTTCTTTTAAATTAAAGCCGAAAATATTTGAAAAAAATACCAATAACTCTACTTTGAGTTGTAGAGAAAACTAAGAATTAATTTCGTAAGATTTTTCATGAAATTCAATCAATTCAATATTTTTACAACTTTTCAGACATTTCAAAAATATCCGTCGAAACTCTAGGTTTTTGAGTTTGTACATCATTTGCAATTTACCAGGAGCAGTGGAACTAGTCATTTCAAATGAGGAGTTTAAAAAATACGAAAAACATAAGTTTTCCGATAACTTAAGTTTAAAAAAATATTTTTATAAAGTATAAAAAATCCAAATCATTAATACCATAGAAAATGAGGAAGGTTTTTATAAATTTGGGAAATTAACAGAAATTTCCAAAGCCTCATAAAATCAATAATTATAAAATCAATAAATATCAAAAATTTGGATTTGTCAAAAGGTAAAAAAGATGGCAGCTAAAAAAAATTTCCAAGGAACAGCGGAATAGTTTATTCGAATATAGAAACATTTTAACAATAAATTTTATTTTAATAAATTTTAGTTTTCAATTAATCGGACTTACATTTATAGTATAATAATTTCATTAATTTACATAAATTGGCATAAATTCCTAAAAAAACCTAAAAAAATTAATTAAAACTAAATATTTAATAAATGATGATTAAAAGTATTATTTAGGAGCTTGAATAATGATCTCATAAATATACGAGATCACAATCCAAGCCCTAAAATATACTTTATTAAAAAATTTACCTGTCAGCCATTTTAAAAATGGCTAATTCATAAATTTAACCATAATTGTAATTGGTTGTTAATTAAAACTTTTATTACAGAAGTTTTAATGAACTGAATCTGGTGTAGAATGTGATTAATATTATATACACCCGAGTAGGTAATTGGGTGCCTTTCCGAACACTATGAGCTATCGCGCATATGATGAGTTATTAAGTTAACCTAAATTATAGAATTTGAAATGATAAATTTAATAAAAATGAGGCAATAATATAAAAACAAAATTAAACAAAATAAAAAGTTTAATAATGTCGTTTTAGAAAATAATTATCAAAACTTCAAAGAAAAGCAATTTAATGAAGTTGATTAAGAAAAGAGGGATAGAAAATAAAATTTCTTCAAAATCTAGTTACACAGAACCAAGAAAGTTTCTATTATTAACGAAAAACACTAAAAAATACAAAATATCTAGATAAATCAAAGTTCCATGGAGTTTACCATAATTTGCTTCATTGCTAAAAATTCCAAAATAATCAAGAATGACAATTTTATAAACATTCCTTAAATTTCTTTTTGATGATATACCGGTTTATTATAATGAAAGTTTTATATGGTAAAGAAAGTATTAGTAATCCAAAGAAATAAATTTTGGAAAAGCAAAAAATCTCTTTTATCACCTGGAAAAACTAGAATTAAGTAGCAAATGAGAAATATTATATATAAATAACATAATGGATTTATAGTTGCATTATCTTCTTCAATAATGAAATTCAAACTTGAAGTTTTTTACACATTCTAAAGATTCAGCATCTTTCGGCGAAGTCGACAGACTAAAGAAAGTAGTAAAAAATTTAAAGAAATCGACATAAATTTAATTTTCGAGCCAATTCACTACAAAACAATGTTAAAAAAAATTTCAACCACGGCCTATAGAACATTTGGCTTTAAAGAATCATGGCTGTTAGAAGCTATAACATTCAATTCTTCAGTCATCAAAATAAATTACTAAGACTATTAAATCCAAATTATATTTCATAAAATCTGATTATATAAACAAATATTCTTGGGACATTTTCTAAATTTTAATTTCAACCAAATATCAACATACCATTGCATTCATACTTGAATTTCAATTTTATTAAAAATTATTTTATTTTAAAATTTCAATTATCATTTCAATTTTAATATCTTAAAATAATTTAAGTTTCAATTAAAACTTTACAAATTTTAATCGTGAACTAATTTAATTTAGTATTTTAATTTTAATTCCTCACATCCCCCTTTTTTAAAATGTTTGATCTTCTCAACATTTCTGACTACCATCTTCCCATTTTGATCCTTAAGTAAGTAGCTCCGTTCATGTATTTTCTTTATCACTTTGTACGGCCCTTCCCACCTTGCATCGTCTTTATTTCGAATTTCTTGTTTGATCAAGACCACATCTTCCATTTCAAAATTTCTCACTGTTTTGCTTATTTTTGGTTTTAGTGTTTTATCCTCTATTCTCTTTTCCATATCTTCTCTATTTATTTCTTTATTCGAGTACCATTTCATTCTGTCGATCTTCCTCCCAAATATAATCTCTGCTGGGCTTACTCCCGTTGTTTTTTGAACTGTTGCATTTAACGTATATTCTATTTCTGGCACTATATCAGCCCAGTTTTTCCTTCCTCCTTCATTCAATGACGCGTTAATATACTCTCTGATTGTTCTGAATTGTCTTTCAATAATACCATTCGTGTTATGGTGATATGGGCTTGAGAAAATTAATTCAATGCCAGCTGTCTTTGCTAGTTCTTTTATGCTTCTTGCTTCAAAGTTCTTCCCACAATCTACATGAAGTTCTTTTGGCGCTCCAAACTTTAATATCCATTTATTTAATAACGTCTCACTAATTGTTCTTTCGTCTTGCTTGTTTATGGCCGTTAATGAGATGTATTTACTATAGTGGTCAATGATTCTTTTTGTTGAACGTTTCTTTCAATGGCCCACATATATCCATATATATCTTCTCGAATGGTTCTGTACTCTTTATTGTTTGAGTTTCCTCCTTTGTCTTGGTTGTTATCGTTTTCATTTTCTGACATCTTTCGCAGTTCTCAATTACCTTTTTTACTTCCGTTGCTAGATTTTCCATGTCGCAGTTGTTCTGGATATATTTTGTTACTTTCTGTGCACCTGCATGGCACAGCAATACGTGTACTTCTTTTATCATCCTCTGTCTATTATCTGACGGTATCCATATTTTACCTTGTTTAGTTAGTACCGTGTTGTTTTCCATTATGAACTTACAATCTTTATTTTCTAACTTATTCTTTATTTCTTGGACCTCCATATTGTCATTTTGCCACTTGTTATATCCGCCTTCTGCTGTTACTGTTAATATTCTGGTTTTAATTTTGCCGGTTTTTGCGTCTTCGTGTTCCATCATACACTGTACACATGTTCCGCATGTTTTCCTGGATAGCATATCCGCGTTTGTATGGCTTGTTCCTTTCCTGTATTCCATTTTAATATCCAGACTGCTTAAATAGTTGATCCATGTCTGGAATTGAGCCGTTATTGGTTTCTTCGTTGTTACCATAAACGTAATAGCTTTATGGTCCGTTCTCAGTACGAATCTCTTACCATATAAGTAGTGGTTGAAATGTTTACAAAAATAGTATATTGCCAATAATTCTTTTCTGGTAATGCAGTATCCTTTTTCGTGGCTGCTCATCGCATGTGAACCATATGCAATGACATGTTCATGTCCTTTTTCATCCTTTTGCGAAAGAACTGCTCCAATAGTATCGAAGCTCGCGTCTGTGTCTAATATAAATTCTTTTCTGAAATCTGGAAATACCAATACTGGGGCGGTTATCAATGCTTCTTTCATTTCCCCGAAAGCCTTTTCACACATCTCTGTCCATCTTATTTTCTCATTGTTTTTTCCGCATATACTTTCTAGTGCTCTTGCCTTCTTTGCATAGTCTTTTATGAACCGTCGATAATAGTTACAGATACCCAGAAAGCTCCTCAGATTCTTCACACATTTTGGTTTTTTAAATGATTGTATTGCTTCTATTTTAGTATTATCTGTTTGTATGCCGTCTTTATTTATTATGTGTCCCAGAAACTTCACTTCTTTTCTAAATATTTGACATTTTTCGGGGTTCAATCTTAGTCCTGCTGTTGCGATCTTCCCTAGGACTTTTCCAAATATGTTATAATGGTCTTCTTCTGTCTTTGTGAATATTAGGATGTCGTCTAAATATACCATCACTCCATCTTTCCACAAGTCTTTCAATACTTTCGTCATTAATTCTTGAAATGTTCCTGGTGCCGCTGCAATACCGAACGGCATCCTGTTAAAACAGAACTGTCCTTCTTTTGTTGAGAATGCTGTTTTCTCTTGAGATTCTTTATCTAACTTCACTTGGTAATAAGCATTTCCCAAGTCGATTGAGCTAAAATATCTGGATCCGTGTAGGATGTCTAAAATTTCATCTACATTTGGCATTGGAAATGCTTGTCTTTCTGTTATCTTGTTTAATTGTCTGAAGTCTAGACAAAGCCTGATGTCTTTTTTCTCTTTCTTCCATACACAAACTAAAGGTGTGTTCCACGGTGAATTGCACTTCCTAATTATTCCGTTGTTTTCTAGATTTTTTATTGCTCCCTCAATCTTGTCTTCCAAATTTATTGGCTGACGTCTCGGTTTAATCATTATTGGCTCTCCTTTCGTGATGATCTTATGTTTTATCAGATTGGTACACCCAATGTCCCATTTATCTGCCATAAAAACATTCTTGTTTGCCTGAAATATTTCTAGCAGTCTCTTATTTCCTGTAACTTTTAAAACGTCGATGGCATGACGTAATCTTTCTTCATCTGTTATAATCCGCCCAAATCTAGCTTCTATTTCGCAAATGAAATCACTACGTTTTTCATGTTCTTCTAGTATACATTTCAATTCTATACCAAATAACCTTTGTAGTTCTACTCCTCCAATAATTTCTGGTATTAAATTCTTTACTATAAGGAATGTTACATTTCTTTCCATACTGCCCATTTTAACATTGATGTTTAGTTTACCCATAGTTTCTAATCTACTGTTGTTTGCACATCTTAGCGATTCCCTTGTTTCTAATATTTCGATATTTTCTAATCGATCAATTACAGATTTAGCCATCACATTAATTCGCGCTCCTGTATCCAATAAACAATCTACTTTCCGCCCTTGGATATCCAGTGTTGTACTCGGTCTACCTTGCATTATATTATATGTTATTACTGGACTTTTTTGTTCTTCTACTGACAAAATATTCTGCTCTCTAGTATCTTCTACAATTTCATTAATACACACGTCTCCATTTTTCTTTAGGAATTTGTAAATTTTCTCTATCGTTCTTTCCTCGTGTTTTACTACTTCATTTACTTTACACTCCTCTTTAAATTTTTTCTGACTTTCCTTATCATTCGACTTTTTAATTTCTACACTACTATTATTATTAATATCACGTTCAAAAACACTACAATCTTTATCAATCATACAATCATCATCCATACTTAAATTACACATACCGTTAGCATTCATTCTTTGGTTGAAATCAATCTTACTTAGTAAATTGCTCCGATCAATGTCCCGTTTGACGGAGCGTGCTCGTTTGGGTCATTCTCCCTGTTATACTCGTCTGGCTGGCTTGACTGTTTTGTATTCATCATCTCATCATCAGACTCGATAGCTGCAATATCTTTTCTGTTATATTGTTGGTTTCCCCATTGTCTTTGATGTACGTTCCTTGGTTGATACATATCTTCCCTTTGTTGATAGGTATTTCTTTGAATTCTTCCTCCTGACATCTTCCTTTGGTCTCGATCTCTTCCTTGATTTCGTCTTTCCATATTTGTGTAGCACTCTCTTTCTTTGTGTCCTCGTGCATTGCATCTATGACATTTGATTGTTGGGCATTCTCTTCGTATGTGACCTTCAACACCACATGCATAACATTGAAATCTTCTTTTTATATTACATTCTCTGCTACTGTGTCCCGGTTTTTGACACGTCCAGCATTCTATCACTTTAACTCTTGTCTCTGGTTTCCATTCGTTGATTTCTCTCTTCGTGGCTCCAACTTGTACTACATCTCTATAAGTTCTTCCCCCAGTTGTAGGTCGTATTGATCTCACCGTGTTTACTTGTTCAATAACCTTGTTAACTTTTTCTATCTTCTTTATAGTTTCTTTAATTTGTTCCGCCGTTTTGAGATCTTTCATTTCGATTTCTTTCCTGACTTCTTTATCTCTTACACAATGTGTCAATAAACATTTCTGAATTTCTTCCTCATTCCAAGTGTGTGAGGCCAACTTTTTAGTCATTTTTGATATTTTCTCTATAAATATTTCCGCTGAATCGTTACCTTGCTCGTAGTTCAAGGCTTCTCTTAAGTCATCAATCAATGACGTTGGTCGATGAAAAGCTGCTCTTAATTTCTGTTCAACGGTTTTACCTTCTGCGGCTTCATATTCTTCAATCAAAGTCCTGTCCAGAAGTGTAATAACTAGTACCATTTGTGTCTTCACTGGTGTCTTCGTTATTTCAAAGAACCTCTGACATTCTTTGATAAATAATTCGAGGTCATCTCCTCTGTGGAATTTCTCTGGAAGTAATCTTCCAATAAGCAGATCCGTTGGAATGGTCGCCATGTTAGAAGCTATAACATTCAATTCTTCAGTCATCAAAATAAATTACTAAGACTATTAAATCCAAATTATATTTCATAAAATCTGATTATATAAACAAATATTCTTGGGACATTTTCTAAATTTTAATTTCAACCAAATATCAACATACCATTGCATTCATACTTGAATTTCAATTTTATTAAAAATTATTTTATTTTAAAATTTCAATTATCATTTCAATTTTAATATCTTAAAATAATTTAAGTTTCAATTAAAACTTTACAAATTTTAATCGTGAACTAATTTAATTTAGTATTTTAATTTTAATTCCTCACAATGGCAATTAGCTTTAATGGAATTGATTTCATATTCAAGTATCAACAATAGTTACAAGCATAATTTGATTTGTGTTAATTTATTTAATCTATTTCCAAGAGCTATACTTGTTACAGTGAAATTGCTCAAATAATCAAGACTTTATTGTTTATGGTCATCCTGATAATTTGCAAACTGATTTTATTAAGGAATTTTACAACAGTAATGTGTAAGAAAAGCAAATTACCTGCATTCAGAGTATAGCACATATCGAACGATTTAATCGAACATTGAGATAAGCAAATGATAATCAAATAAAGTTTAGATTATCTCAGCAAATCCAAAAACCAAATAAGGTAAAAAATCTGTGACTATGTGAATATATATATAAAGATCAGTGCTTCTTCATTAAATAAAACCTTTGATAGCAATTGGAACGATGAAAATTTTCAAATTTCAAAGATTTATACAAAATAATGTCCTGTAATGTATGCCATTTAAGATTATGATAACAATGAAGTTATCGGGAAATTATAAAAACAAAAATTATAAGTTATTAAAAGACAATCAGTTAATAGAATACAAATAAAATAAGTTGTGGAATCGACACTATAGATCTTTAGGAGAAATATCCAATTCTTTATATTAATTTTGACTCCAAACTTTTTTTGAAATTAAAGTTTCTGCAAATCCCACAATTTTAGTTTAAACAAAATTTATGTTGATAAAACCGAACGTAAGTAATAGAGTGGAGTAATTTTTTTTTATTATGTGATTTACTAAATTAGTTTTATTTAGCTTAATAAAAGTGAAACAAATCTATTTGAATATTGCGAATCTCATATTAGTCAATTTTCAAGTTTTGATGGTGAACACTGGTTAGCAGTGTATGTGAAACCTGAAAATATTTGTGTATTTGATCCAATAAGTTACCATTATCCATCTCTATTAGTGTAAAAACTATCGAAATTATCAAAAACAATTTTCTACAATAGAAATAGATATCAAGAACCATTAACAGTTAAATATGGAATATATTGTGTTGATTGGTAATGTTTAATAATTGTTAGTATATGTGGTTGAGTTCTACGAAAATAACTAAATTCATACATTTACAATCTTTTTAAGTATTAATAATCTTAATGAGCTTATATATATATATATATATATATATATATATATATAATTTTTTCATATCCTTTTTACTTATCCTTTTTACTTTTATAATGATTTCTATATTTAAATTTAAATTAATTATTTTTTGAAAACAATTAGTCGTTGTTACGAGACAATTATCATCAGTAAGTAACTAAAGAAATATGCATAGTGGTCAACTAAATCTTTTCCAAGTTTAATTCAGAAATTATCAATTATTTTATTAAATAAATTCATGTGTTACTATGTTATAGATGTTATATGTTATATACAGCTGAGATTTTAATTGATAATTTCTGAATTACAATTCATACTTTCTGAATTACAATCGATAGTTTCTGAATTTCGGAAAGATAGTTTCGGAAAAGGTGTAGTCTTTTAAAATTATATTAAGAGTCGAGTTAATATTATAAATTGTGCTTAAATAATAATTCTTACATATAAAAGTTTTTTATTCTTTATTTTTTGTAAATGTTATTAATAATTTTACCTATTTTATAATAAAAAACGATTTGTTGAAATGCAAAACTAAAAACAATGATATAAAGCAAAAAACCTTTTAACGACAAAATTCTAAACATTTGGAAATTTATATGCAAAATTTAAAATTATAATTTATTTAAAGAAGAAATAAAAAAACTCAAAAATATAAAAATGTCGAGGAAAAAACTAAATGGAGAGCAAGATATTCCGATTAAGTTTTTTTAAGTTTAAGTTTGTATTTTTAGAATTAATGAGGTATTTATCAGTGCATTTTTTAACATAAATTCTCGTATTTGCTGTTGCAAGAAGTGCTTATCATCCCTAAAAGGTAGGAGCAACGTTAGAAAAAACTCTTTTCAAAAGAAAAGAGATGTTGTTTGATTTTAATATTAACCGTTTTTTCGGAATATTTGTCTTAGTTAATATAACCTTTTTTTTAATTTTGTTTTTTAATTTGATGCAATTATTAAACAATATATATATATATATATTCACATTTTTTTGAATATGCAAGTTAAAATCCTTTTTTTGCTTTTTTACCTGATGACAGTGAAAATGCCAAAATTTATCGTAACACTTGTGCTTGAATTGCAATGTTTTGTAAATAAGGATTGACCTTTTTATTAAATTAATTATTATTATTGTTATTATCATAAAAGCTGTAAAAGCTTTGTACATTTAAATGAATTTTAAATATGATAAATAATTTTTTAATATGATTGATATATCAAGTTAAGATTCAACATCATTTCTAACTTTTATCATTTTTAATATTTAGCTTCGGCAAAATATTTAATTATATATATTTTAGAATAATTTCACAAATTTAGTTAACAGATTTTTATAATAAATTATTTCAAATTTATTTGATTTACAATTTATTATTATGAAATGAACGTTTTTGCAAAACACAAACAAAAATTGTTGATCTTGATTATAAATGATACAAAATGATAATAATCAAAGAAATTGTGACATTAAAGACAAAATGTGTAAAGTACAATTTTCATATTGAAAACCATTTTTCTCTGCTTTTCTGAATTCAGTGTCTTATTGGACTTGAGTGATAACTTCAGTGATTTTGTAAGTCATGTTTATTTTTGATTTTAAAAGAAAAAGTAAATTATATAAATAAATATTTTTCTTCAATTTTAAATTGTAAATATTTTAATATGCTATAACAATAAGGGCGTGACCAGCAAAAAAGAGTCTTTGAATTTGTTGCCTCTTGAAAAGTAAAAATAGTAATTTGTGAGTTTTTGAAAAAGATCAACTATTTATTTGATATCCTACTTGTGAGGCATTGTCCGCATCTTGAAATATAACTGTCATTTCATTCCAGTTAAACAATATTCTAGTTCATAACATTTATATATAAAATAATTTTGATTTCTAATTTTATTTATTATATACTTTTTATGAATTCAAATTGAAAAGCTTTAGACTAGTTTTTGTTTCGTTTATTTGTTTTTGCTTTTTTCGTCGCTCTTCTGTCGAGGTTCCATTTATACCAAAGATTTAATCTAAAATTCTTACGGTTCTTTACATATGATCTCCATTCTGTTATGGAAAACATTTGTGTTATTCAAAAATGTTTCTACATCAAATGTAATTGAAATACAGTAATGGTTTCTTCTGTAAATTTGGTAATTTCCATATAAATTTTAAAATAAATTGAAGATTTCAAGGCCTACGTGGGAATTTTCTTCTGTTATATGTAGCATATATGCAATCGAATAGTTTTGTTATTGCCACTTCTTCTACAATATTTTATGTTTTTATATTATTTTTCTCATTATTATTTCTTATTATTTGCAAAATGCCGTCTCAATAACTAATTTCATAATTACCATTTTTGGAATAATTAGGTAATTGCAATGCTTTTCAACAAAAAATGCACTACGAAAATTTGCATTATAATGCATTCTACATATTTCTCACGTGAAAAAGGACGAAAATGTAGACTAATCCAAAGGTTTCGAAGTTTTTACAAGTCTTAGGAAAGTTTAGTCAATTATCGGATTAACGAAATTGAGCACAGAATGGGTGATTTCTATTCTCAAAATCCTAATAAATAAAATTAATTATAATTTTGATTTTATTTGTTGAACTTTCATGCTAAAGATTTTTATATTTTTGATTTCATTTCCTTACGACTAAAGAATAAATATTTGTTATATTGTGAAAGAAATTTGATCTATATTCGTAATGAAAATAAATGTAGCATTTAAACAAAACAGATCATCAGTGAAAAAAGAAGTTTAGGAGTTTTGTAACATTAGAATTTTTTACAAAATTTTTTCAGCAAATTTTTCAAATAAATTTCAAAAAGAATTTTTATTATGAGAAAAATTACATTAATAAAACAATATCAATCAAATTATTTATTCTGATTTGATTGAACAGAGCCCATTTACGCTTCATTTCATGTTTTCGAACCATAAATTATAATTTTCTTTGATGTGATTATAATTGCTTCAATGTTGGCTTCCATTATATTAAAACTGACGTCTTATATTAAAATATTAAAACAATTTTATCACGTTATAATTTTTATGAAGTAGTTTTCTAATATTTCAGTTTAATTTTTCACAGAGAAACTTCAATTAAAAATATGAATATATTTTCAATTTTTAATATAATTACTTAAATTTATAATCAAATAAGTAATGAAAAATTAATTAAATATTTTAAAATTATTTTCTATTGAATTCAAAATGTGTTTGACTTTTTTGATGTTATGAAAAAGGACATGGCAAAAGTACATTGCAATACAAACAGAGTCAAATCAAAATTCAAGAAAAATTTTCTTTTTTCAACATCAACTATCAAGTAAGACGATATCTTTGTCCTTCCAAGGTAAATCACGCACAATATACTAAAGGTTAGAAACAATTTCTTTTTATATTACTTTTGGTTCCTGACTTTCGCTAGTTTCTCAAATCACAAATTTCTTTTCGTAGTTTTCTTCGACTCACTGGAAATTCATCTTATTATTAGTGCTCTTTTTATACTTCCTCTTTGAAAACATTTTAATTATTGGTACATAATCATTCTTGAAATTTGGTTAATTGTTTTAAAAAATCCGATTTCCTATGTCAGCTGTTGTGGTAATTTATCTGAATCACATTAATTGTTTTATTTACTTCCCAGACTCTGGTCTCCTGATGTCTTGGCCTCTTCTCGTCGCTAGAGTTGGCCATTGGCTCGGGCTTCCTTTTAGCTCGGGTTTTTTATTAAGGGATTAATAAATTTTAATTAGCTTGTTTATTACAAATTAAGTTGCCTCAATAAATTTTTATTATAATATTTGAATTTGTCTTTCGATTTGGCATTCAACCATACCCTCTGACATTCCAATAAGTTTGTTTAATCTTCCGCAGCTGATAAAATAAACCACAATAACGTACATCGAAATTGTTAGGGTTGTCATAAAATTATGGAAATAAAAATGAGTGCATAGGAAATTGAAAATGAACAAAAAAACATCAAAACTAATAAAAATACAAAAGTTAATTAAAATATTTAGAAAATTGAAAATTAATATTGATCGGTGTACTCAAAAAAGATTATCAAAGTAGTGAAGCAGCACAAGTCAGTTATTAAAATTATTTATCTCTAGTTTCAAGTATCTTCAAGC